>MEJB01000098.1:73809-132150 GCA_001752375.1 Rhazya stricta
AAAACCAAGAAAATTTGGACTATATTGGAAGCACATTTACTTTCAAAAAAGTAATTTTTGGCGTATTTAAAAAATTTGGCAAGGCTAAGAACATGTTTTTTGACTTATTTAATTTAAAGTTTAAGTTCAAAAAAATCTTGTAAATTGATTTCATATCTAATGGATGAACTATTTGTGTGTCACATGAGAAGAAAACTAATAAAGAAATTTGAAGTGAAGCTTTTCAAATTTTTATTAAACAATAATTGCCAAAATGGAAAATGTACTGAAACTAGAAATTCCTCTGACAATATTGATAGCAAACAACACGAAATTTCTTGTACCAAAGAAGCTTCAATTTTGAACATCATAAATGTGCCCAATGTGTATTTGATCTTAAAGATATGTTGGGGCATCTTTGAGCCGTAACTATTGAATAGCAACAGGTGTGAGCAATACCAAATATAAATGCTCCTTCTTGGCACCGAGACAAGTATTCCTTTACAATTCCAGTTATAGTTCCATCATAAGATCATCTAACTCCGTTACTCTTTGGGTATATTGCACCAGTAGTCCCAAGTCTTACAACTACGGCTATTGTTCCTTGGAAACCTTTAACGTCTTCCAAAGAAGCACGGAGTTTGATTTAGGCATTTACCATGAGAAATTGCAATTTTTTAAGTGAGCTATTAGATTCTATGCTCTATGTGTGAAAAAACCAGAAAAAAGTTATGGTAATGTTATAAGAAGTTGGACTTCTTCGGAAGAACATTTATTATTTAGGTAAGTAAAGATATATTTTTCTCCTTTAATTTTTTTTCCTTTTATGCTCTCCAACTTTACTTGGAATTAAAAAGTTCTCCATCAATTTGAATAGTCATTGTTTAGTACACAAACACCAATTTAAAAAATCCAATTCATCATAGCAAAATATTTACTCTACATTTTGTTTACACTTTCACTTTTCATTTTTGGAAACATTTTCATTTTTATTTTTTAGTGACTATTTCTAAATTTGTGGAAAATGTACTTGGTGGTCCATCTTATGTAAAACCCCTTTTCAACAAGATCTTATAAATTAACATTTTTGACAGCTAATGAACTAACGATGTGTTGCACGGGCATGAAGTGAGTATTAATTTTTTTAAAAAAATTTGAAGTGAAACTTTTTAAATTTTTATTAAGCAATATCTGTCAAAATGAACATGGATATGAAACTAAAAGTTCCTCTAACTATATGATCATACATGGCCAAAAATCCTTTAGTATAAAGAGAGAAGTGGAAACTCTGGTGATATCATCTTCTTGACAACATCGTGTATTTTCTTCCTTCGAGATTGTATGATTCTCCTGCTTACCTCGAATGTCAAGGATAAAATTGTTCCGAAAAAAATCATCATCACCGTTGGAACCAAAGTCCAACGCCTAGTCTCTCTCACTATTATTGTCTCTGGAGTAAATTACAAACTTACCCCTTGAATTTTCATTCGTAACTATGTAGGCTTTCAAGTTTGTACTAGTTTCAATGTTGTTTTTGGAGATTTGTTTTCTGATTGAATAATAGATCAATTCTTTTGAGGACAATTTAGCACCATATAAAGCAATTTTAAACTATTATGAGATAGAATTTAACATTTGCTAGTATTYCGACGACCATAGAAATTAAAAAATGGAACTTGTAAGAATYCTAAAATAAAAAAATAGAGTTTGTAAAAATTTGTAGCATTTGTATGAATTTGCTAGCATTATCTTATAACACCAAATCTCCTCCGGAATGATAAATCCTAATTAAAATTACACAATTGTATTAACTGTTATGCTCTTATGAGGAACACAGAGGAGGTTCAAAATATTGTGAATGATATTACTTCATATGCAAACCACGCGCCCTATTTCTACTAACAAGAAATTTTGAAAGGTATCAATTTTAATAGTAAAATTCATGACAAAAGATATTGTTTCCTTATGTGGAAGAAGCTTCAATCTTAGCATTGTCGTATTTAAAGCTTCTTTTTGATTTCTTTGGTGACATAAACCTTGTGTAAATGATTATTTACACCAAATATCATCCTGATGGGTAAACCCTAACTAAGGATTACACAATTGATATTATAAAAATATTTTAAATGTCGATAACAAAGTGGTTGTGGTGGTTTCCATTAGAGCAAGAAATTCTATTGGACATGTTCTCAAAGTGTAAATACAGTCCACATAGTATTCGCATGACATAGGAAATGGAAGGCATTTGTGTTATGTAAATTCGTAGAATTTCTTCCCACAAGTAATTGTTTTCTTGATAGTATCTTCCACGTGAACTAGTCTCTTCTTTATCACCTTATGCTGTGGATATTCTTTGAAGCTCTGTATTAGTAGAACACTTATCCTAAGGAATGGAATTAAATTTGTCATATACAATGTTAGAATAAAAGTGCTACAATTATTTTATCATAAATATTCCGATGAATCAACAGACTATGGTGTGATGTGCAATCTCTCAATTCTATTTCGATGAATCTACAGGATATTGGTGTGATGCATTCTCCTAGTTCTATTTCAATGAAACAAAGAGTTGTGGGTGTGATGCATTCTTCTAGTTCTATTCCGATGAATCAAGGGGCTTCTTATTAATTTTTCATGAAAATTATTATGACTTAGGTGGTTCGTCATATTAGTTTAAGCTGGACAAGGAAACCTAAGACATCTATTACCCATGTTAAGGTTTTTGGTGAAGTCCATAAGAATTAATGACTAGTAGGTTTTTGGAGCTGCGTTTTGCTTGCATTTCACTTTTCATTTGGGAAACATTTTTGGCTTTGTTTATTTGAGCAGCTATTTCTAAATTTCTCAAAAATGTATTTGGTGGACTATGTAACATAAAGTTACCTTATTAACATCTAATTGACGAACTATCCATGCAATGAATGGGCAAGAAGCTAGTATTACTTTAAAAAATGCGAATTGAAGCTATTGAAATTTTTATTCAGCAATATGTGCCAAAAYGGACATGGAAATGAAACTAAAAATTCCTCTGACTATATTGATCATACATGACCAAATGTTCCTTTAACATAGAGTGCATAGCCGAAGCTTGGTGATATCGTTTGCTTGATGACATCGTGTATGTTCTTCCTTTAAGATTATATAATTCTCCTRCTTACGTCTACTGTCACGGATAAAATGGTTTCCAAGAAAATCCACATCAGCATCAGAATTAGAGTCGAGGGCCTATACTCTCTCACTATTATGGCATCTCGAGTAAATTATGAATTTACCCTTGAATTTTCATCGAAACTGTGAGGGTGTTTAAGTTTATATTATTTCAATGCTGTTTTACAGACTTTTTTTGGATTGAATTGTGGTTCAATCTTTTGGGGACAATTTATCAAAAGAAAAAGTAATTTTAAGCTATTATGATGTAGAATAACATTTGTTTGTATGCAAACAACCATAAAAATGAACTTCGTAAGAAGCCTAAAATTGAATCTTTATTATTCAACTGTTATCTTATGACACCAAATCTCCTCAGGAACGGTAATTCCTAATTAAAATTACACAATTGTATCAATTGTTATTCCCTTATGAGTAACACAAATGAGGTTCCAAATAATGTAAATGATATTACTTCATGTGCGAACCATGTGCCTATTTCTACTAACAAGAGATTTTGAAAAGTATCATTTTTAATAGCTAAATTCATGACAAAAGATATTGTTTCCTTATGTGGAAGATATCTTGTTTTTTTATAATCCCATGTCACAGGTATAAATCCCTCAAACTATAATTTGTGGGTTARTAGASAGCTATATCTTCAGATTTTTGTGTCTATGTCTAATACAACAAATATCCCTATGAAGAAAAGGAGAATAGGTTGAGAGAAAATTAATGCACTGTTTATTATCTTCATAAGCAAAAGATAAAGATTCATCAGACCACTGTACCAATGCTATCTAGAGATAAGGAATTGGTTTGTGGAATTGATACGATGATCTGATGAATCTTCTTTGGACCTCCGTGTTAGTAGAATAATTATCTTGAGAAATGAAATTAAATCTATCATATAGAATGTTAGAATAAAAATGCTACAATTATTTTTTCATAAATATTCCAATGAATCAACAAGCTATGGGTGTGATGCAATCTCTTAGTTCTATTCTAATGAATCTACAAGCTATAGGTGTGATGCATTCTCCTAGTTCTATTCCGATGAAACAAAGGGCTATGGGTGTGATGCATTCTCCCATTTCTATTCCAATGAATCAAGGAGCTGCCACTATTAATTTTTCATAGACATTCTTATAACTTAGGTGGTTCATTGTATTAGTTTGAGTTGGACAATGAACCATGGGACGTCTATTACCCATGTTAAGGTTTTCAGCGAAGTCGATAAGAATTAATGTCTAGAAGGTTTTTTAGAGCTACGTTTTGTTTGCATTTCACTTTTCATTTGGGAAGTATTTTCAATTTTGTTTACTTGAGTGGCACTCCTAAATTTGTCAAAAATATATTAGTTGGACAATGYAATGTAAAATTACATTTTTGGCATCTAATTGATGAACTATCCGTGCAATGAACAGGCATGAAGCTGGTATTACTTTAAAAGACTTGAAGTTGAACTGTTTAAATTTTTATTAAGTAATATGTGTCAGAATGGACATGGACATGAAACTAGAAATTTCTCTGACTATATTGATCATACAGGACCAAACGATCATTTAGCATAGAGAGCAYAGTGAAAGCTCCAGTGATATCGTCTTCTTGATGACATCGTGTATGTTCTTCAATTAAAATTATATAATTCTCATGCTTACCTCTGCTATCAAGGATAAAATGGTTTCCAAGAACATCCACATCAGCATTGGAATTAGAATCGAAGGCATAGTCTCTCTCACTATTATAGCATCTAGATTAAATTATGAATTTACCCCTTGAATTTTCATCGAAACTATGTCGATTTTTAAGTTTGTACTAGTTTCAATGCTGTTTTAGAGAATTTCTTTCTGATTGAATTGTAGTTCAATTCTTCTAGGGCAACTTATCAAAAAGAAAAAATAATTTTTAAACTATTATGAGGTAGAATTTAACATTTGCTAGTATTCAAATAGCCATAAAAAAAGGAATTTGTAAGAAGCCAAAAAATATATCTTTATTATTTAACTATTATCTTATGACACCAAATCTCCTCGAGAATGGTAATTCCTAATTAAAATTACACAATTGTATTAATTGTTATACCCTTATGAATAATACAAATGAGGTTCCAAATATTGTAATGATATTACTTCATGTGCGAAACACGTGCCCTATTTCTACCAACAAGAAATGTTGAAAGGTCTCATTTTTAATATAGCAAAATTGATGACAAAAGATATTGTTTCCTTCTGTTGAAGATATCTTGCTTTTTTGTAATCCTGTGTTGCAAGCATAAATCCCCCAAGCTATATTTAGTGGGTAAATTAAAAGTTATATTTTCACATTCTTGTGTCTATATTTAATACAAAAAATATCCCTATCAAGAAAAGGAGAATAGGTTGAGAGAAAATTAATGCTTATTATTTTCATAAACAAGAGATAAAGCTTTATCAGACCACTGTGCTCTCTAGTAGAATACTTTTCCTGAGGAATGGAATTAAATCTGTCATATAGAATGTTAGAGTAAAGTGCTACAATTATTTTTTCATAAATATTCCAATGAATCAACAGGCTATGCATGTGATGCAATCTCTTGGTTCTATTCCGATGAATTGACAGACTATGGTTGTGATGCGCTCTCCTAGTTCTATTCTGATGAAACAAAGGGCTCTGGGTGTGATGCATTTTCCTAGTTCTATTCGATGAATCAAGGGGCTGCTGCTATTAATTTTTCATAAAGATTCTTATAACATTGGTGGTTCGCTATATTAGTTTGAATTGGATAAGGAACCATGGGATGTCTATTACCTATGTTAAGGTTTTTGGTGTAGTCCATAAGAATTAATATCTAGATGGTGTTTGGAGCTGCGTTTTGTTTGCATTTCACCTTTCATTTAGGAAACGTTTTCAGTTTTGTTTATTGAGTGGCTGTTTCTAAATTTGTCAAAAATGTATTTGGTGGACTACGTAATGTAAATTTATATTTTTGACATCTAATTGATGAACTATCCATGCAATGAACAGCCATGACGTATTACTTTAAAAAAGTGAAGTGAAACTATTGAAATTTCTATAAAGCAATATGTGCTAGAACGGACATGGATAKGAAACTCAATATTCTTGTGACTATATTGATCGTACACGGAACAAAATCCTTTGGTATAGAGAGATTAATGGAAACTCTGGTGATATCATCTTTTACATCAACAAAAAAATGAAAAAAGTATGAGATCATTGAAAAACTACTTTCAACTCGAGAATATTAAGGAAAAATTTCTCTTCTATACTTACAACCAGAACCCGAGGTAATGTTTTTAGTTTAGTTGTGTTTCAAAGAATAAAAGATGTATTGGGTGGTAACTTAAAATGCATATAAAATAGTTGGAAATTATGCACATATTACTTCACATGTAAAGTGAACATTTCTTTTAGTATGATCTTTATTCGTATCTCTTATATTATCCATCCACTTAGGTAAAATTGTTATGAAATTCTTTAGTGAAATGCCTCAAAACTAATCATGTATTTGTCACATTATGGGTTATGTTAGCTTTTAGGCTGAGTCTTATATACATTTAGCTATGGTGCGCCTTTTTTACATTTTAGTTTTCTATTTTCATTTTCAGAAACACTTCTAGTTTTCTCTTCTGTTTGATTGTTTCCAAAACTGATGAAAACTTGTTTGGTGGTCTACCTAACATAAACCCCTTTTTCAGCAAAATATTGTAAATTGATATTATTCATGTCTAATTGATGAACTATATGTGCGTGACACGAGTATTAAGCTGGTCTACCCAAATAAAAAAAAATCCAAGTGAAACTTTCGAAAAATTTGTTCAATATTTGCGAAAATGAAAACTGGAAGAAAAAGTTTCCTCTGACCATATTGTTTGTTGGCAAATTCCTTAAATCAAAGATGCTTCGTTCATGAATACCTAGGTTTTGCCCAATGGATATTTGATCTTTAAAAAAGTTGGAACATATTGTTTTGACCAAACTATTGAATAGCTATTGATACTAGTGAAACTAATTCTTGACAAGGACAGGAGTTCCTTTGCCTGTGTCTAGGTGTATCCATAACGAAGTCCAAGGGAATGTTTTTTATTTAGTGGTGTTTTGAAGCTTTGAAAATGGTTAATTCAACACATAACAATAGTTGAAAATTATGCACGTAGTATTTCACACATAAAGTGGAGATCTTTTTTAGTATGCTGATGAATCTGTAACTCCTATGTCGATGTCATGGACAGGCAAAGGAACTCTTGTCCCAATTTTGACAAAAACAAATTGAATATTTTAGCATACAAATCAATATATCGGCCAATAACAACCGATCAAATTTCAAAGGTTTAGAAATAGCACATTCCATATTCTATTTAGAAAAATTAAAAAATATTTTTTTAGCAAAAGTAGAAATATTTTACATGTAAAGCGCGTCAAATAACTTTTCTGTGAACACTTAATCTATATTTTTCACATACTCTACATTAAATTGTATTGTATATTCAATTTCAAAGTAAAATTCCTCACCTTCAATGGACCTTTCCTTGAAAAGAGGGACTAAAAGATATTATATTGAAAATCATAAGAAATATTTTATTAAGAGAAAAAAATGTTACTATTATTTTACGTTGAAAACCTCGAAAAGGGTTTAATTTCTGAAGAAAAGTAATATATTTATAAAATATAATATGAAGAAATTTTCATCCTTCATATCCATAAAACAAAGCCTCGATGGAATGTATTGTGTTTCACGGATTGTCAAAATGTTTTTGATATATATATATATATATGAAGGCAATGGTTACAAAAAGTGTGTGAAATAACTTTTTTGTAATCATTCAGTACATTCATTGTTTTGACAATTCCCCATATTTTCTTTACAATTGAACTTTCTATCATGCTTTTTGCGATCCCATGTGGCGGGCATAAATCCCTCAACTATTTCTTTTGGGTTAATGCAAAATTATATTTTGACATTCCTGTGTCTATATCTAATATATCAAATATCCCTATCAAGAAAAGGAGAATAGAAGGAGAGAAAATAAATGCACTATTTATTATCTTCTTAAGCAAGAGACAAAGCTGCATCAAACCACCGTATCAAAGCTATCCAATGGACTTTTGTTGAACGGATCTACTTCATCAGACAATAAATATACCTCCACTGCATAGAGAATGTGCATGCTTAGGTTTCATTATGTTGGGCGATGGTCCCCTAGCCAACCCAACCGTGAAGAGGAAGATAAGGACCGCACACAATATATGTTCTTTCATTTTTCTCAAATGGTCATATTCTTGTTCAAGAATTTTAGAACTGTCTACAGCTAGATGTATGGTCTTATATTATAAAAATATTTTAAATATTGATAACAATGTCGTTCTAGTGGTTTCCATTAGGGTATGAAATTTATTAGACATGTTCTCAAACAGTAAGCACTGTCTACATRGTATTGGTACGACAGATGAAATGGAAGTCATTTGTGTTCTGCAAATTCGTAGAATTTCATCCCACAAGTAATTCTTTACTTCATAGTATCTTTCACAAATAAAAGTATTAAAAATAGTTTTTTCATAAATATTTCGATGAATCAACAGGCTCTGGGTGTGATGTAATCTCCGAGTTCTATTCTAATGAATCAACAGGCTATGGGCGTGATGCATTCTGTCAGTTCTATTTCGATGAATGAAAGGGCTATGTGTGTGATGCATTCTCTCAGTTCTATTCCGATGAATGAAAGGGCTACGTGTGTGATGCATTCTCCCAGTTCTATTCTAATAAATCAAAGGGTTGCAAGTGTGATGCATTTTACCAGTTCTATTCCGATGAATCAAAGGGTTGCTACTATTTTTTCATGAAAATTCTTACAAGTTAGGTGGTTCCTTATATTAGTTTTAGTTGGAGAAGGAACCACGAGATGTCTATTACCCATGTTAAGGTTTTCAGTGAAGTCCATAAGAAGTCATGCCCARAAAGTTCTTAGAGCTACATTTTGCTAGCATTTCCTTTTGATTTTTTGAAACATGTCTAGTTTTCTTACTTGAGTGACTATTTCCAAATTTGTCAAAAGCATATTTGGTGGTCTATGTAATGTAAATTGACATTTTTGACATCTAATTGATAAACTATCTGTGCAATGAATGAGCACGAAGCTACTTTAGAAAATTTGAACTAAAGCTGTTTAATTTTTTATTAAGTAATATGTGCCAGAACTAACATGGAAATGAAACTAGAAATTCCTTTGACTATATTGATCGTACACGAAATAAAATCTTTCAGTATAGAGAGATCAGTGGAAACTATTGTGATATCATCTTTTACATCAAAGAGCATGAAAGAGAGGAGATAATTGGACAAGTATTTTCATATCAGGAACATTAAGGAAATTTTCTCTTCTATATCTATAAAAGACTCCGAGGTAATATTTTTAATTTTGTTGTGTTTCGAAGATTAAAATATATATTGGGTGGTTATTTAATTAATGAACTATATGTTTGTCACATGAGCATTAAGCGGTACTAAAAGAAAAAAGAAATTGAAGTAAAACTTTTGAAAAATTTGTTAAGCAATATTTACAAATACGAACATGGGAATGAGAAAATTCCTCTGACCATATTGTTCATCTATAGTCGAAAATTCCTTATAGTGTGTCCAACGGKTATTTTATCTTAAAAAATGTTGGGACATGTCRTTTTGACAAAACTATTAAAAGAAAATTATGGCATTGTAATAAGAAGAAAATTTGAACTATCTAGAAAGAACCTTTATTTTGAGAAAAGTAATTTTTTGACATATTTAAAGAATTTGCCAATGCTAAAAACATGTTTTTTTAATATATGTAATGTAAACTCTCCGTTCAAAAAACATTTTTAAATTGACATTTTTAATATCTAATGGTTGAACTATTTGTGTGTCGCACGAGGAGAAAACTAATAATGGAATTCGAATGGAAACTTTTCAAAGTTTTATTAAACAATTTTTGGAAAATACAARTGAAACTAGAAATTCTTCTGACTGTATTGATAGTAAACAACATGAAATTTGTTGTAGCAAACAAGCTTCAGTTTTGAACATTATAGATGTGCCTAATTGATAATTGATCTTAAAGAAAAGTTAAGGCATCGTTATGCTAGCCTAACTATTGAATGGCTACAGGTATGAGCAATACCAACTATTGATGTTGTTTCTTAGCATCAAGACAAGTATTCCTTTACAATTTCAGTCTCAATTCCATCATAAGATCATCCTAATCCTTTACTCTTGGTGTATATTGTAGAACTAGTCCTAAGTCCTATAGCTATCTCAATTGTTCCTGGAAAACCTTCAACATCTTTCAAAGAGGCACTTGAGATTGATTTGGGCATTTTACATGAAAAACTGCAAAATTTTTAAGTGAACTATCAATTTTATTATGCTTTGTGTATGAAAAACCCAAAGAAAATTATAGTAATGTTTTATGATGTCAGACTATTTAGGAAAAACATTTATCTTTTAGATAAGTAAAGATATATTTTTCTCCTTCAATCTTTTTTAATATTTTACAACTTTACTTGGAATTATAAAGTTCTCCATCAATTCGAAGACACATTATTAAATATGCAAATACGAATTCAAAAACCATTTCATTAGAGAAAAATATTTAAGCTACATTCTGTTTGCATTTCATTTTTCATTCTTTTTTTAAGTGACTATTTCGAGATTTGTTGAAAATGTGTTTTGTGGTCTATTCTAAAACCCTTTTGCAACAAAATCTTATAAATTGACATTTTTGACATATAATTGATGATCAATGCGTGTGTTGCACGGGTATGTTAATTAAAAATAATAATTGAAGTGAAACTTTATAATTTTTTATTAAGCAATATGTGTAAAAATGAATATGGAAATGAAACTATAAATTTATTTGACTATGTTGATCATACATAGTAAAAAAACCTCGGGTATCGAAAGAATAGTGGAAACTTTGGTTATATCGTCTTTTTGATGACATCATGTGTCTTCTTCCTTCAAGATTGTATAAATCTCCTGCTCATCTCGATTATCAAGGATAAAATGATTTCCAAGAAAATCATCATCTGCATTAAAACCAGAGTCAAAGGCCTAATTTCTCTCACTATTATGGCTCTAGAGTAAATTATGAAATTTCCCCTTGAATTTTCATTCAAAAATGCCTTGGTCTTGTACTATTTTCAATGTTATTTTAGAGATTTATTTCTGATTGAATAATAGTTCAATTCTTTTGAGGACAATTTTGTCAAAAGATAAGGTAAGTTTAAACTATCATTACGTACAATTTAACATTTGCTAGTATACCAACTGCCATAAAAATAAAAAAAAGGAATTTATAAAAATCCTAAAATTAAATTGTTATTATATAACTTTTTTTTTTTTTTGGTAATCATTCAATTCATTTATTGTTTCCACACACTCTATATCTATAAGAAAAGTAGATAATCATCTAAAAAACCAAAAGATGAGATCATTGAGAGAATATTCTCAAAGAAATTCACACTCTGAACAATAAAAGAAAATTCTCCTTTATATCCATAATGAAGTCGCAAGGGAATTTGTTTAATTTTGTTCTATTTTGCAGCTTTTAAAAATTTTTTGGGTGTATTCTAATGGAAATACACATAACAATAATTTGAAATTATGCCCACAGTACTTCACACGTAAAGTGAACACATTTTTCAGTACGATGGTGGAACTATAACTCTTTTGTTGGTTACATGAACAAGAAAATGAATTGGTGGAAGTAGAGCTCTTATGTTGGTGACATGAAAAGGCAAATGGACTGTTGTCTTGGTTATGAAAACAACATCAATTGCAGGTCTTACTTATATCAGTACCCATTCGATAATTTGGCTCACACGAGGATTCCCCAAATTTTCTATCTTGCTTGTTTTTAATCCCATGTTGCGGGCATAAATCTCTCCCTTAGCTGCACCCCATCCTTCATTCTGCCTCGTAGCTTTTCAACATGTTAAAAACCATTTGGATTGTTTTTGTTCGAGTAATGGTAGAAACATTTACATATAGCTAGTCTTTATGAACACTTAAAGATTTGAAGACAGCTAGCATTTATAAACATAGGATGGTGTAAATATTGATACTTCTTTGCAGGTTGCAATGGTCGCTTTCTCATTCTTGTGTATATATCTAGTACCTCAAATATCCTTATCAAGAAAAGGAGAGTCGGAGAAGAGAAACTAAATACCCTGTTTATGATTTTCTTAAATAATAGATATAGTTTCATCATACCATMATATAACAGCTATCTAGTGGATTTTTGTTCAACATTTCTGCTTCACCAGACAATAGATATACATGCTCAGGTCTCAATATGTCGAGCAACAATCCTTAGCCAGCCTAAYTGTGAAGATTGGAGGATCGGTAACCACACATGTGATGTGTAATTCTTTTCTTTTTCTCAAACTTTCATATGYTTGTTTCTATCCTCTTCTTCTTGATCACTAAATCTCTTCAACTTCATCTCATGAGTAAGTAGAGATTCTATGAGTTCATTAATCAATAAGCTTTCTAGGTCCTTAGCTTCTCCAATCACTAAACCCTTAGGTTGCCAAGATCTGGGTAGATCATAAAGAGTCTTGCTGTTTAATGCCTTTAGAGTGTAAGTACTATCATAAGCCTTTAGTCCATTTATGATATTGGTAAATCTAGTAAACATGTCAGAAATGGTGTCATTTGGATTCATCTTAAAAAGTTCATAATCTCTCACTAACATTCTCATCTTAGATTCTTTGACTTTGTTAGTACCTTCATGAGTCACCTCTAGCAATCTCTATATTTGATACGCGAAATCACAACCATAAACCCTATTCTACTCATTAGCATCTAAGGAACACTGAGAATGTAGATAGCTTGGAAGTTAAAAGCCATCTTCTTATTGTCTACTTTATTGAACTCTTCCAAGATCTTAGGAACTCTATTTCCATCAACTTCCTTAGTGGAAAATAGGTCCACTGATCAATATACTCCAYAACTCAAACTTCACGGAAGAAATATAGATTCTCTGAGCCTTCCATGTAGGATAGGGACGATCGACTTTCCATAGATTTTTTACTTCTAGGTGATTTAACCTGTAAATAAAGTACTAGCTATGATACCAACTGAAATGCCTAAGGGGGGTGAATTAGGCCCTTAACAATAATTTTTACCCTCAATCAAAATAGGCTAACCAACCCAATCCTAGAATGCGATCAATAAGTAAATAATGAACAATATGAAACTAGCTATGATAAAAGTAATTCAAGGTAATATCAATAATAGATGGGATTTAAACAAGATGAATACTTCAACTAACCTTAGCATACAAATTCAATAATGAAAGAAGATTCAAATCAAACTATGAAAGCAATAAGAAAGTGAATTACTAGTTAGAGATAAGCAATAAAATGTAAAATGGATTTATAGTGGTTCAAGTTCACAAAGTCTACATCCACTGCATAGGATCCCCCTAGGATTTAGAACTTCCACTATCATGTGTAAACACAGACAATTTACAATAATGGTTGGTATCACAAAGCCAATCCAATCTTAACACAGGAGAGGTGCACCTATCCTWGGGTTTTACACAAATAACCTCTTAACAAAGCTTAAAGATAATAAACAAACAATAGCTCACCTCAAAAGAATGAGTTTTACAATGATAGCATGAAATTCAATCCCTAGTTTGGTAGATGTTACAACTTGAAGCTCCTATAAATCTTTTGAGATAGTATGAGTGAGTGAAATAAAGCTCAATAGATGAAACTTGTGGAACTAAAAAGTTTGCTCAATAAATGAAAATTTCAAGATCATATTTAATGCAGAGTATATGAAAAAATAAATTAAGTTAAGTTTATGAAAAAGTTATTTGACTTGCTTTGCACTTAAAATATTTCTAATTTTGCTAAACAATATTATTTAATTTTTCTAAATAGAATGTGGAAGGTGCTATTTCTAAACCTTGCAAATTTAATTGATTGTTAATGGCCAATATATTGTTTGGTATGCTAAAAAAATGCGATTGGTTTTTGTCGACCGAAATGAATAGTTCGGCTGCTAATTGAAACCACATTTGATATGCAATGTGAAGGTGTACATTAACTTTTTATATATAGCAAATAAAAATATTTATTATGTTAGATAATAATGAGATTTTATATTATATATACACGTGTATCGTAGTATTAGATTGTAGATAGGGTAGACACAAATTAATTGGCTCATATCCTCTCTTCTACTGGTGTCTTCAAAAGGCTATAAATAGAGTTGTTGTATATTTATTTCAATCACAAAAGCATACAAATTCCCTTATATTTTCATAGGCAAATATATAAAAGAATGACTTCAATTAATTTGTCAAAAACCTTAGATATGCCCAACAGTTATTTGATATTAAAAAGAAGTTGGGGCATCATCATACATGCCAAAATATTGAATAACTATGGATACAAGCAAAATCAGTCATTTTTAAAACTTGGTACAAGAGCTCCTTTGCCTGATCATGACACCGACATRAGAGTTATAGTTCCATCAGTATACTAAAACAAAGCTCCACTTTATGTGTGAAGTACTACRTGCATAATTTTCAATTATCCTTATGTGTTGAATTAAAAATTTTTAAAGTTTCAAATACCACTAAAAACATTCCCTTGGACTTCATTATSAGTATACCTAGACATAGCCAAAGGAACTCGTGTCCTTGTCAAGAACTAGTTTCACTAGTAACAATAGTTGTTCAATAGTTTGGTCAAAACGACATGTTCCAACTTTTTTAAAGATCAAATATCCATTGGGGGCACCTAGAGTGTTCAATGGACGAAGCATCTTCGGTATAAGGAATTTTGGGCTGCAAATAAACAATATGGTTAGAGGAATTTTTTCCTTCCCATTTTCATTTTCTCAATTATTGAGCAAATTTTCAAACTTTTTACTTGGAATTTTTCTTCTATTGGTAGTACTAGCTTAATGCTCACATAACACATGGATAGTTCATCAATTAGACGTGAAAAATGTCAAATTACAAATTTTGATGAAAATGGGGTTTACATTAGATAGACCAACAAAGACATTTTCATCAGTTTTAGAAAGAATCAACCATAACAGAAAACTAAAAATGTTTCTGAAAATGAAAATAGAAAACTAAAATGTAAAAACGGCCACTATATGCTTTGACACCTAAATGTGGTCTCACGGATGTAGGCTTTGTATGCTGAACCTTGTTAAATATTGTGTTCTCTGATTAATTTTCTGCCTTTTGCTATTTATTGCATTTACCATGGATAAGCTAAATTGATTAGTTGGTAAATAAGAATGAATGAGAATAATAATGTCTTAAGTGACTATAATCAACCTTACAATGAGAAGGCTTGTGATTTTATTTTGGAATTAGATCCTTCTGAAAGGTTTATTATGTTATAAGATTATGCATCTTCATCAATGTGCTTAGATCCTTCTTGTTTGATTTATTTTGGATTTTCATCAATATGCCCATAACAATTCTGATTGTCRCAACACAGGAATACACTTTGTAATAGAACTTGTCTGGTTTTCTAAATATGGATGATTATCGTGTTTTTCATGAGAATGGATCAACTCTTAAACCTCAAATAATTGATGATTATAACTATCCCATGTTAAAGGCTAAATGAGAACATTCTTAAAAGCCCTTGATGAACAGGTTTGGATATTTGTAGTTAATAGATTAGTCCACCGCAAGAGGCTAAACATGACAAAACCACCTTAATACCTATCGAGGAATGGACCAGTACTAAACTAGATACGGCCAATTGGAATTCTAAAGCAATTCATGCCATATTGAATACTATTTCTTTGAAACAACGAAGGTTATTACCAATTGTGATATTGCTAAAGATGCTTGGCATAAGTTGGAAACAAAAAATGAAGGAAAACAACAAGTGTAAAAATCAAGACTTAGAAGTCTACTACTGAGTTTGAAAATATGTGAATGACTGATGATGAGTCAATATTTGATTTCTATGCCAAATTATGTGATTTTTCAAATGAATGATATGCACAGCAAAACCTACAAAAATACAAAACTTGTTAGAAAGATGCTATGTTCACTTGCTAAAAAATTTAAATCTAAAGTTACCTCGATTGAAGAGTGCAGAGATATTGACGAGTTGGATCTGGATGAGCTGATTGGACTGTTGCAAATTTATGAACAAAGTTTGAGAAGGTGGAGCAAAGAAAAGAACACTAAGAGTGTCAAAATTATTGCATTGGCACACAAGCTAGGTGAAGGAGGGCTTGAGTCGATTAATCTAGAAAATTAGACGATGAAACAATGCCACTCCTTACCAAGACTTACAACAAGTTCCTAAGGAGAAATTTTTGAGGAAGAATGATTCTTCAAGCACATCTCAAAACCTATTTCCTCAAGCATTTGACAGCCAAGGTAAAAGCCAAGTTCTCTCTCCAAAACCACTAATTCTTGTTTGATGCACGGATAGTTCATTAATTAGACGTGAAAAATGTCAAATTACAATATTTTGCTGAAAAGGGGGTTACGTGAGATAGACTACCAAACACATTTTCATCAGTTTTGGAAACAATCAATCATAATAGAAAACTAAAAATGTTTTTGAAAATGATAATAGAAAACTAAAATGTAAAGAAGGCACAGCCTAGCTAAACGTATATAAGACTCAGCCTAAAAGCTAACATAGCCCATCATGTGACAAATACATGACTAGTTTTGAGGGCATTTCAGTAAAGAATTTCATAAGAATTTTATCCAAGTGGATGGATAATATAAGAGAGACGAATGAAGATCAAACTAAAAGAAATGTTCACTTTACATGTGAAATAATATGTGTATAATTCCCAACTATTTTATTTGCATTCCAAGTTACCACCCAATACATCTTTTATTCTTCAAAACATAACTAAACTAAAAACATTACCTCGAGTTTTGGTTATAGGTATAGAAGAGAATATGTTCCTTAATATTCCCAAGTTGAAAGTAGTTTTCCAATGATATCATATCTTTCATGGTTTTTGATGTAAAAGACGATATCACTAGAGTTTCCACTAATCTCTCTATACCAAAGGATTTCGTTTTGTGTACGATCAATATAGTCAGAGGAATTTCTAGTTTCATTTCTATGTCCGTTCTAGCACATATTGCTTCATAAAAATTTCAAGAGTTTCACTTCAAGTTTTGTAAAGTAATACCAACTTCATGCCTGTTCATTGCATGAATAATTCATCAATTAGATGTCAAGAATGTAAATTTCCACCAAATACATTTTCGACAAATTTAGAAACAGGCACTCAAATGAACGAAACCAAAAATCCTTCCCAAATGAAAAGTGAAAGCCAAACAAAATGCAGCTCCAAATACCTTCTAGACATTAATTCTTATGGCTTCAGGGAAACCTTAACATAAATAATAGACATCCAATGCTTCCTTGTCCGACTCAAACTAATATAACGAACCACCTATGTTATAAGATTTTTTTTGAAAAATTAATAGTAGCAGCCCGTTGATTCATCAAAATAGAATCGGGAGAATGCATCACATCCACAGCCCTTTCTTTCATTGGAATAGAACTAGGAGAATGCATGACTTCCATAGCCTGTAGATTCGTCGGAATAGAACCGAGAGATTGCATCACACCCATAGCCTATTGATTCATTGGAATATTTATGAAAAAAATAATTGTAGCACTTCTATTCTGACATTATGGCAGATTTAAATTTCATTCCTCAAGATAAGTATTCTACTAACATGGAGGTCCAAAGAAGATTCACTACATAAGGTGATAAAGAATAGACTAGTTCATGTCAAAGATACTATCAAGAAAAGACTTACTTGTGGGACCAAAAATTCTACAAAATTTACAGAACACAAATCCCTTCCATTTCTTGTGTCATACGAATACCATGTGGACAGTGTCTACAATTTGAGGACATGTCCAATAGAATTTCTTGCTCTAATGGACCACAACCACTTTGTTATTGACATTTAAAATATTTTTGTAATATCAGACCATACGTCTAATTGCGGGCAGCTGTTGCAAAATTCCTGGACAAGAATATGCCAATTTGTGAAAAATGAAAGAGTTACATACATCATGTGCAGTTACTGATCCTCCTGGGCAAGGTTGGGCTGACTATGGGACTGCCTTCCAACATAATGAAACATGAGCATGCACGTCCCCTAAGCAGTGATAGTATATCTATTGTCTGATGAAGTAGAACTGTTTCACAAAAGTCCACTAGATAGCATCGATACAATTGTCCAATGAAGCTTTATCTCTTGCTTATGAAGATAATAAGCATTAATTTTCTCTCAACCTATTTTCCTTTTCTTCAGAGGTATATTTGCTATATTAGGTCTAGACACAAGAATGTGAATATATAACTTTCCATTAACCCACAAAATATAGCTTGAGGGTTTTATGTCTTGAATACAGGATTATAGAAAAGAAAGATATCTTTCACACAAGGAAACAATATCATTTGTAGTGAACTTTGCTATTACAAATGATACCCTTCAACATTTCTTGTTAGTGGAAATAGGGCACATGGTTCGCACATGAAGTACTATCATTTACAATATTTGGAACCTCATTTGTATTACTCATAACGGCATAACAATTAATACAATTGTGTAATTTTAATTACAAAATTACTGTTCCCGTTGAGATTTGGTTGCATAAGATAGTAGTTAAATAATAACAATTTAATTTTGGGCTTCTTATGAGTTCCTATTTTTTTATGGTCATTTGAATACTAGGAAATGTTAAATTCTATCCTCATAATAGTTTAAAATTACCTTTTTTGTTTTTTTGATAAATTGTCCYCAAAAGAATTGAACTACAATTCAATCAGAAAAAAAGTCTCTAAAACAGCATTGAAACTAGTTTCTACTTAAAGACCTACAAAGTTTCAATGAAAATAGAATAGATAAATTCATAATTTACTCTACATGCCATAATAGTGAGAGAGACTAGGCCCTAGACTTTGAGTCTAGCGCTGAAATGGATTTTCTTGGAAATCATTTTATCCTTGATAGTAGAGATAAGCAGGAGAATTATATAATCTTAAAGGAAGAGCATACACAACATCACCACAGCTTCAATTTTGCTCCCTATCCTAAAGGATCGTTTGGTCATGTATGATCGATATAGTCAGAGCAATTYTKAGTTTCATATCCATGTCCGTTCTAGCACATATTTCTTAATAAAAATTTCAATAGTTCACTTCAAGTTTTTTTAAAGTAATACAAGCTTCATGCTCGTTCATTGCATGGATAGTTTAACAATTAGATGTCAAAAATGTAAATTTACATTACATAGTCCACCAAAGACATTTCTGATGTATACAGAAATAGCTACTCAAATAAACAAAATAAAAAATCTTCCCCAAATGAAAAGTAAAATGCAAACAAACTGCAGCTCCAAAAAACTTCTAGATGTTAATTCTTTGGACTTCATCGAAAACCTTAACATGGGTAATAGATGTCGCATGGTTCCTTGTGCAACTTAAAAACTAATATAATGAACAAACCACCTAAGTTATAAGAATTTTTATGAAAAATTATTAGTAGCAACCCTTTGATTCATCATAATAGAACTCGGAGAATGCCTCGCACCAACAACCCTTTGTTTCATCGAAATAGAACTAGGAGAATGCATCACAGCCATAGCCTGTAGATTTATCAGAATATAACCGAGAAATTGCATCAAATGCATGGCCTGTTGATTCATAGGAATATTTATGAAAATATAATTATAGCACTTTTATTCTAACATTCTATATGACAGATTTAATTTCAATTACTCAGGATAAGTACTCGACTAACACGGAGGTTCAAAGAAGATCCACCGCATAAGGTGATAAAGAAGAGACTAGTCACATGGAAGATACTATCAAGAAAAGAAAGACTAACAGGAGGAAATTCTACAAATTTACAAAACACAAATGCCTTCCATTTCCTATGTCATACGAATACCATGTGGATAGTGTTTACACTTTGAGAACATGTCCAATAAAATTTCTTGCTCTAATGGAAACCACCAGAACCACTTTGTTATCGACATTTAAAACATGTTTATAATATTAGACTGTACAYCTAACTGTAGGCAGCTGTTGTAAAATTCTTAGACAAAAATATGACAATTTGAGAAAAAAGAATGAGTTACCTACATCTATGTGGTTACTGATCCTCCTATTCAAGGTTGGGCTGGCTAGGGGACTGCCTCCTAATATATTAAAACCTGAGCATGCACATCCTCTAAGCAGTGATGGTATATCTATTGTTTCATGAAGTAGATCTGTTCAACAAAAATTCATTGGATAGCACTGATACGATGGTCCGATAAAGTTTTATTCTTGCTTATGAAGATAATAAACAGTGCATTAATTTTCTCTCAACCTATTCTCCTTTTCTTGATAGGGATATTTGTTGTATTAGATATAGACAAAAGAATGGGAAAATATAACTTTCCATTAACCCAAAAAATATGGCTTCAGGGATTTATGCTTGCGACATGGGATTACAAAAAAGCAAGATATCTTCTACACAAGGAAACTGTATATTTTTTGTCATGAATTTCACAATATTAAAAATCATACCTTTTAACATTTCTTGTTAGTAGAAATAGGGCACGTGGTTCGCATATGAAGTAATATTATTTATAATATTTGGAACCTCATTTGTATTACTCATAAGGGCATAACAATTAATACAATTGTGTAATTTTAATTAGGATTTACCATTCATGATGAGATTTGGTGTCATAAGGCAATAGTTAAATAATAACTATTTTATTTTAGGCTTCTTATGAAATCCTTTTTTATGGTCGTTTGAATACTAGCAAATGTTAATTTTACCTCATAATAGTTTAAAATTACTTTTCTCTTTTAGATTCTACATCAGTTGGATATCTGCTCCCTCCAACCGGCACTATCAGCAACCTCATTCACAGAGGTTGAATGAACTGTAAATACAAACTAAAAATGTTTTAAATTCATAGTATTCATTCTTACGGGAATGGGAATAAAAAACAAGAGATACTTTTTCTAGAAATATAGACAAACGGAATTTTAACTCCAAAAGAAGCACTTCTTGAAGCATCCCGGAATTTGATTGATTTGTTTATTCCCTTTTTACATATGGAAGAAGAAAACTCGCATTTAGAGAACAATCAACACCCGGTTCCTTTATCCCTTTTTACCTTTCACAATAAATTGGCTAAACTCATAAAAAAAGCAAAAAGAAATAGCATCGAAGTCGATTTTTATGGACCAATCAAAATTGCCTCCCAAGATCTGTAATTGCCTACTATTGGACCTTTTGAATAATAGTCAAGAAGATCTTGTAAAARTTGACCATTTTTGCATAGAACATCTAAAACAGATATTGATTGTTCCAGAAAAACATTTGGAAACTTTTTTACCAAAAAATAAGTTTTAAGTCTATTGAGTTTCCTTCATCTTTTCTTTTTTATTTTAAGATAAAAATTGATTTTGAATCTTTAGTACAATTCATATATTCTAGATAGATTCAGAATTTAATTGAATAGATATATCTAGGAGTAATTCACTTTAGAAGTGACTATTCCCTAGATACAGACGCCGTATTATTTCACAATTGAATTTAAATTACAAAAGAGCTAAAGTTAGGAATTTGTCAATAGGTAATGTTGCACAAATACCTAACCAAAGGGCAACTGCGGTACCAATCAAAAAGACAGTTGTCGCTACCAAACAACGAAATGGATTTTGAAATTTATTAATGTTTTCTAAAAAGGGTACTATTAATAATCTCGCGGGTATTGAAACCATTAAAAGAACACCCAATAATTTATTGGGTACTGTATGAAGCATTTTGAAATACGGAAACGAAATACCATTTGATAATATTTCCAAAGGAGTTGCAAATGGATCTGCCAGTTCGCCAATCATTGATGGTTCGAGAACCGCTAAGCCTACGTTACATGCAATAGTACCTAGAATTACTACTAGAAATATACACAAAAGGTCGTTGGGCCACACAGGCTCTCCAAAATAATTATGACCCATACCTTTAGCCAATTTAGCTCTTAATACAGGATCATTCAAGTCAGGTTTTTTTGTTATTGAGATRGGTAAATTCTTATCGATCCTTCCCCTGAAGGAACTGGACATGATAATTTTTCGTCATCTGGCTCGAGCAAGAATCAAAAGAACCAAAAGAGTCCAAATACAATCTATATGTTACCTATAATCTATATCTTTCAGAAACCCTGGAGAGATGGTTCACTATACCGAGGGATAAGTAACTCAACTCATTCACATCCAGATCATGAATGTTTGGAATCCATATTATGCAAGGGGACATTGCTTTTGCGAATTTGAATTGAAAGGTGATATAAAATCGATCTATTTTTGGCATCATATCCATAGTTAGCGCATTCATCATAGTTAGCAACTCCAACTCCGTATCATGGACATGATCGATATCGTCACTAGCATCAATATCATAACTATCATCAATTGGCCCTGCCTTTAGCATCCCCCTCCTTGCGGTTAAGGTAACAACTTCGGGTATGGCCAGCTCCATAGTGTGATTAGGAAAGGTCCAGATGGAATTGGGTTTTAAGATTAAATTGTTTGGGCTTAACAAACAATGTTGGTTGGTTTACAAAGGAATTGGGCTTTCGAAATAACAGCCCAGAACATTTCCTTGAGCTCTAATTTGGTAAAAGCCCAAATGATATTAAATCTTGTGGAATATCTTATTAGGCATTAAATTAGCAATGGACTAAATCACAAAATTGGATCTTGGGCATTATTTTAAATGAATAGACTACTATTATGAATTGTTGGACTTATAAGTTGGGCTATTAATTATTGTTATTAAGGACTTTGATTACTATTGTGAACCATGGACCATTATTTAAGATATTAGATTAAATAAAATAATTTCTCCAAAAACCCTAAATTCGGATTCATTAAATTGTAAAATCTCGGGTGGCATTTAATGAATTGTTTATTTTCCAGAATTATCGTAGCCTTATCTATAGATATAAACTAAAACAATATCGTATAATCTGATAATAGGACGCAATAATCAAGGGATTTAAAAATTTAGTGCACGAATTAAGAATACTCAGGTGAGTTTCTTTATCTTTCAAAACACTGCAAAATGTGCTTATTTTAATTTAAGCATAATCTAGATAAGTTTTATAAAATTTCTCATATGCTTAATTGTGAATTCCTTTGTTTTACGAACTTTCAAGTATCAGTGGTTTTTTTACTCAATTAACATGAAAATTCAAATTTGGATTTTGAATACTTGCTTTCATATTTGACATGAATTTCACGAGATTATCAATTATTGTGTACACCAAGTTGTTATTGAATTGTGGTTATATTGAAATGAATGAGTACTAAATTGATGATTCTAAGTACCAATCTAGTGGATAAAATACTRCATTTTTGGCTSGTTCCAGCGCGAGAACCTCTTGARCCACTTGGACAATARTACTTTAGGAATTACCAAATGGCCAAATTTGTGGTCCATACCTATGGTGGACCAGATCCGTTTGGATGGACAATTGCATCATATCGTACCAACAGTATATATTGGATGCTTGTATCCTTAGTTAGAAGGTTTAACCCAGAGGCAACCAACTCCTATAGTAGCGGCTAGCCGGCTAAATTGTTATTGTTATACATGGGGTTCGGTTGTAAATCGCATGCGTATTCGGAGCGATAAGGTTGGTAAATCTTGACCCCATAAAGTAAATCTCTTAGGTTAAGGTTTGATTCTCTTAACCTTATACATGATATGAAAAGTTTTCTTGCATGTTTCTTTAGTTCCAGAATTTAATTTTTCGAACTATCCCTTTTGAGGTAATGATTTTATATTAACAGTTGATCTTTTCTCATGAAACTRAATCGTCATGTTTTATGGATATTATTCTTAAAACTACACACTATCACACAATCATGGAACTCACTGAGCCTAGCTCGTTTAATTTTATATATTTTAGTGACAGGTACAGACGAGTACTGAAGTCTGGCGACTGCGCAATTTTAAGTTTTGGTGAAATTCTAAGAGCTCTAATCATTTGTAACGATTCGAATGAATGTTCTGTCATTGAGGGTGGTTCTTTGATATTTTGGAATATTGTACTATGATGTTTAGTGTTGTAAATTTTAGAATCATGTACATTGTAAGTGTTGTAATTAATGAGATGTTTATATTCCAATTTATGGATTTAGTTGCTTTGAATGTTCAACTGTATTAACTGCGGAGAGGCAGATGACGCCCGTACAACCCCAATAGAACCTAGGGGAGGGTGGGTCATCACAAACTATCCATGCAATGAACGGGCATGATGCTAGTACTACATTAAAAACTTGAAGTGAAACTATTGAATTGTTATTGAGCAATATGTAGCAGAATGGACATGGAAATAAAGCCAAAAATTCCTCTAACTATTTGATTGTACAGGGAACAAAATCCTTTGGTACAGAGAGATCAATGGAAACTTTGGTGATATTTAATTGACATTTTTGACATCTAATTGATGAACTATCCATGCATCATACAGGCATGAAGCTAGGATTAATTAAAAAAATGAAGTGAAACTTATTAAAATTTTTATTTAAGTAATACGCGTCAAAAAGAACATGGAAATGAAACTATAAGTTCCTCTAACTATATTGATCATACAGGGAAAAAATCCTTTAGTATAAAGAGAATAGTGAGAACTCTGGTGGTATCGACTTCTTGACAACATCGTATGTCTTTTTCGTTCAAGATTRTATATTTCTCCTACTTACTCGACTGTCAAGGATAAAATGGCTCCTGGGAAAATCATCATCAACGTTGGAACCAGAATCGAAGGCCTAGTCTTTCTCAGTATTATGGCCTGTAGAGTAAATTACAAATTTACTCCTTGAAATTCATTCGAAATTGTGCAAGTGTTTAAGTTTGTACTAGTTTAAATGTAGTTTTAGATATTTGTTTTCTGATTGAATAATAATTTAATTCTTTTTGGGACAGTTTATTGTATGAAAAAGTAATTTTAAACTATTATGAGGTAGAATTTAACATTTGCTAGTATTCCAACGACCATTAAGAAAAAAGGGAACTCGTAAGAAGCCTAAAATTAAATCGTGATTATTTAACTATCATCTTATGGCACCAAATCTCCTTCAGAATGATAAATCCTAATTAATATTACACAATTGTATTCATTGTTTTGCTCTTATGAGAAAGATAAATGAGGCTCCAAATATTGCCAATGATAATACTTCATGTGTAGTACCRCATACCCTATTTCTACTAACAAGAAATTTTGAAAGATATCATTTTTAGCAGCACAATTCATGAAAAATGATAATGTTTCCTTGTGCAAAAGATATATTACTTTTTTTAATCCCATGTCACTGGCATAAATCCCTTAAGCTATATTTTTTGACATTCTTGTGTGTATAATGTGAACTTCAAATAACCCTATCAAGAAAAGGGGAATATGAGGAGGGGAAATAAATATCTTGCTTTATAATTGTCTTAAACAATAGATATACCTTCATCAGACCACCACATCAAAGCTACCTATTGTGGAATTTTTGTTGAACAAATCTGCTTTGTCAGGCAATAGATATACCATCAGTGTTTAGAAGATGTGCTTGAAAAGGTCTCATCATGGTGGGTGCTGGTATCCTAGGCAGCCCAATCATGAAGATAGGAGGATTAGTAATCACATATGGGGTATATAACACTTTCCTTTTTCTTAAATTGTCATTTGCTTGTACAAGAATTTTACAACAATCATCTAAAATGACATATTCCAAAAATATTTTAAATGTCGATAGCAAAGTGGTTCCGATGGTTTCCATYGGAGCAAAACATTCTATTGGACATGTTCTCAAAGAGCTAGCACTATCCACAAGGTATTGGTATGACACAAGAAATGGTAGGAATTCGTGTTCAGGGTTTTTAGTGAAGTCTAGAAGAAGTAATGTTTAGAACAGAAGACAGCGACCTATAGCCTATTATATAAATTCTGATCTATTTATCACCTTGTAGATGCATAGTTGCCTTTATTTTGAGGAATAGATACAAAATTACTTGAGCTGCACCTAGAAAGTTGGACCGCTGCTTCAAAATATTCTGATTAATGTATGGAAGTAATGTTGTTCATATTGTGTATGACGACAAGTAATGCAAGAATGAGCATATTTCTGGCATGAAKTTTTTACTCATTTTCACTTATTACACATTCTTTCTTTTATCARGCAACATGTTATATGGCTAATCTCTCTTGTTCACATTTCACTCTTAAGGATGGTCGGATTTTGCTCTATGCAGGCCTGAGAATAATCTCTACTACTTTACTTGGTAAACTTGGTTGTAGCTTGACAAGTGGTTCATTCATTGCAGTAGGACATGTTCATGTCTGATTCTCCATCTGCTATTGTTTCACTTTTCTCTACATTAAGTGTTCGTGGAGACAATCTTTAGATCTCTAGTTATTATACCATGCTTTTTGCATTTGTGCTTCAATTCAATTCTCCCTAGCATGCCATGAATTTGGACAATGGAATTTCAAATCTATGGAACTTCAAATTTCAAATTCCTTACTGGTACTTTGTAATATTTTGGTGGCTTCTTCTCATGTTATTTTTGCCTTGTTTAATTGATTATTATTATTCATGCACTAAGAAATTGGTCTTGTGTCTATCACCTGATGGGATTTGTTAGCTTGTATGCTGCTTCTTATTTACATTTTAGTTACAAATTTTCATATTCAAAAACACTTTAATTTTTGTTTTCAGTGATATTTCCTAACTTGTTGAAAATGTGTGTGGGGATCTATCTAATGTAAACCCCTTTTTCAACAAAATCTTGTAAATTGACATTTTTCGCATCTAATTTATGAATTACTTGTGTATTACACGAGCATCCACCTAGTACTAGCAAAATAAAAAATTAAAGCGAGACTTTTGAAAATTTTATTAAGTAATATTTGTGAAAATGAAAGTGAAAATTAAACTAGAAATTTCTCTGACCAATTGATCATGTAGATATAGATCACCAGTTATTATCATATGATTTTTGCATTTGCGCCTGAATTCAATTTGCTCCCCTTGCATTTGAAATACGTACTTTACATAGGCTGGTAGAAATATTGATATTGAACTTTTTTTCAGGTCACATTGGTTGTTTTCATAGAAAATGCTGTAGGATGACTTCAACTTATTCGGTTAATGCAGTGAAACTTTAACGAAGATTATAGGAATTCAAAGAACTATTATATGTTTGAAACAAGTATATGACATTCATCATGGATAATCTAGTGGCAGTAGAATGCCAATTTGCAAAAGAGTAATTGTTCATTTTCTCTTTGTATTTCTTGTTTGAATAATGAATCCCTTAGGTGCTTTGGAATATTTAATTGGTGGCTTCATCTCTTGCGTTCTTTTTTCATTTTTTAATATTTTTTAATTTTACCTTCAATATCCAACGAGACGCTTCTTTATTTATATAAAGAAATATGCGGAATTTACATGAACAAGTCCTGTTAAGGAGAGGCAAATATTATTTCTCCTCTTATAGCAAATGATATTTTGGCTGCTAACTACTGATTGAATTTGGAATGTTTCAAACTAGCCCTTTCATATTCTATTTAAAAATACTGAATAATATTATTTACCAAAGTTTGAAATATTTTATGTGYAAAGCACGTCAAATAACCTTTTTGTAGTCTTAAACTTCATTCATATTTTTCATATATTCTATATCAAATTGCATTATTTATTTAAGAATAAATGCATCTACATTCAATATTGGACCTTCCCTTAAAAAAGGGTCTTAAAAATAAAATATTAAAAATATTAAAAAAATCTTTTGGTAAGTGAAAAAGAAAAATACTTAGTGGATGTAATATATGTTAATGATTCTATCTGAAATGCCCATCCATTTTAATTTACACTTCCTCCAAAGAAATAATACAAAATTATAGTCATTACTATTATTTTATACTGAAACCCCTAAAACAAGTTTAAATTAAGGGAAAAAGTAATATATTTATGAAACGTCATATAATGTTATTTTATGAGGAAAATTTTGTCTTTCATATCCATATAACAAAGTCATGATCAAATTCTTTTAATTTACTTTTATTTCGGTGCTTAAGGAATGGTTTTAGATGTCATATACTTAACATGGAAAAAAGAAACTGCTACTAAATTGCATGAAGTAACATTTTTGTAATCATTGAGTTTATTTATTATTTTCGACATAGTCTAAACCAATGGGCACAGTAGATAATTGTCTAAAGGTAAGAAAGATGGGATCATTGGGAAAGGTTAAGAACTTCGACTCATGAATATTAAAGAAACTTTTCTCTTTTATATCAACTTTTCTCTTTTATATCCATAATGAAGTCTAACGAATGTTATTTATTTAATGGTGTTTTGAAGTTCTGGAGATATTTTCGTTTTAGTTATTTCAAGACATAATAATAGTTGAAATATATACATGTGGTACTTTGCATATAAAGTGGACATTTTTTTTGTACGCTGGTAGAACTATAACTCTTATGTCAGTGTCATGGATAGGCAAAGGAACACTAGTCTTGGTGCCGAGAAAAACCATGGATTTTGCTTGTATCAGTAGCAATTCAATAATTTGGCTTGCACGTTGATGCCCCAACTTCTCTTTAATATCAAATAACCATCCGGCACATCTAAGGATTTTGACAATGATGTGGCAATTGGAATCCATATTTTATATATTCACCAGTGAAAATAAAACGGAATTTGTATGTTGTTTTGATTGATACAAATATACCACAACTCTATTTATAGCCATTTGAAGACACCATCAGATGAGAAGATATGAGTTAATTAATTTGCATCTACACTAGATACAATCTAATATTACCATAAACTTTATATATAATATAAATTTCATTTTTACCTAACGTGATAAGTACTTTGTATTGCTATATACAAAAGCTTAATATACACCTACATATTGCATATCAATTTTGGTTGTTAAACAACAACCAAGCTATTCATTTCGGTCGATAAAAACCAATTGAAATTTTTAGCATACCAATCAATATTGGCAGTAACAACAGTTATTCTATTTATAAAAATTAAGTAATATTATTTAGAAAAATTAGAAATACTTTACGTGCAATGCACTTCAAATAACTTTTCGATAAGCTTAAATTATAAATACATTAAATTGTATTTGTATATTGAATTTCAAGAATAAAACTCCTTACCTTTATTGCACCTTCCCTTAAAAAAAGGGACTAAAAGATATTGTATTGAAAATCATAAGAAATATTTTGTTAAGAGAAAAATAAATATTACTATTATTATATGCTAAAATCCTCAAAAAAGGTTTACATTAAGAAAAAAAGTAATATATTTGTGAAATTTAACATGATGAGATTTTCATCTTTCATATCCATATGATAAAGTCTTGATGGAATGTATTGTATTTCATCGCTTATCAAAATGTTTCCGATACGATATTTATAACTTGAAAGGAAAAAGTTACTAAAAGTGCGTGATATAATTTTTTTATAATYATTTAGTTCATTCATTGTTTTGACATACTCTATATCCATATAGAAAGCAGATAAGCATGTAAAAGCACAAAAGCTTACATTAGTGAAAAGATACTTTTGAAGAACTTCAACTCTTGAAAATTAAAGAAAAAATTCTCTTTTATATCAATAATGAAGTTCCAAGTGAATGTTTTTAATTTAGGTGTTTCGAAGCTTTAAAAATGTTTTCGGTGTTTTTAATTCAAAGCATACATAACAATAGTTGAAAATTAAATGTYAGTATTACTTCGCACGTAAAGTGAGTATTTTTTTTTATTATATCAGTGGAAATAGARCTCTTAAGTTGGTCTCATGTACAAGCAAATAAACTCTTATTTCGATGCCGAGAACAACATCAACAACAGGTCTTGCATATATCAATAGGCATTCAATAGTTTAGTTAGCACGACAATGCCCCAAATTTTCTTTAAGATCAAACTTTCTTTCATGCTTTCTATAATTCCATGTCAGGGCAACAAATCTCTCAAGCTATATTTTTTGTTTTAATGTAAAGTAATATTTTTACATTCATGTTTCTATATCTAATAATCAAATATCCTTTCAAGAAAAGGAGAATAGGAGGAGAGAAAATAAAAGCCCTATTCATTATCTTTTTAAGCAAGAGATAAAGCTTTATCAGACCATCGTATCAAAGGTATCTAGCGGACTTTTGTTCAACGGATCTACTTCACCAGACAATAGATATACCATCTGCTTAGAGCATGTGCATGCGCAGGTCTAATTATGTCATGCAGCCATTCCCTAGCCAGCCCAACTGTGAAAATAGGAGGACTAGTAACCGCACATGATGTATATAACAATTTTAGAATAGCTATCTACAATTAGATATATGGTCTGATATTACAAAAATATTCTAAATGTTGACAGCAAAGTGGTTTTGGTGATTTCCATTAGAGCAAGACATTCTATTGGGCATGTTTTCAAAGAGTAAACACTATCCACATGGTATTGATATGACACAGGAAATGGAATGCATTAGTTTTCTGCAAATTCTTACAATTTCATCGTACAAGTAATTCTTTTCTCGATAGTATCTTCTACGTGAACTAGTCTCTTCTTTATCTCCTTATGCATTTGATCTTCTTTGGACCTCCGTATTTGTAGAATACTTAACTTGAGGAATGGAATTAAATCTATCAATAGAATACTATAATAAAAGTGCTACAATTAATTTTTTCATAAATATTAGGATGCACTAATAGGCTATGGGTAGTAATGCAATCTCCCAGTTCTATTCCAACGAATCAATAGGCTATGGGTGTGATGCATTCTCCCAGTTCTACTCCGATGAATCAAAGGGCTATGGGTGTATTGTATTCTCCCAATTATATTTCGATGAATCAAATAGCTACTGCAATTAATTTTTAATAAATATTCTTACAAGTTAGGTGGTTTGTTATATTAGTTTGAGTTGGACAAGGCACAATGGGATGTCTATTACCCATGTTAAGGTTTTTAGTGAAGTCCATAAGAAGTAATGTCCAGAAGGTTTTTAGGCCTGCGTTTTGTTTGCATTTCACTTTCACTTTTTGAAACATTTTTTATTTTTTTATTCAATTTACTGTTTCCAAATTTGTTAAAAATGTATTTGGTGGTCTATGTAATGTAATTTGAAATGTAATTGATGATCTATCCATGCAATGGACGAGCACAAAGCTAGTATTACTTTGAAGAACTTGAAGTGAAACTGTTGAAATTTTTATTAAGCAATATGTGGTAGAATGGACATGGAAATGAAACTAGATATTCCTCTACCTATATTGATCGTACATGGAGCAAAATCCTTTGTTATATAGAGATCAATGGAAACTTTGGTGATATCGTCTTTTACATCAAAATGCATGAAAGAGATAAGATCATTAGAAAAATACTTTCAATTCATGAACATTAAGGAAAATCTTCTCTTCTATATCTATAACAAGAACCCGAGGTAATACTTTAATTTAGTTATTTTTTGAAGATTAGATGTATTGGCTGGTAACTTAAAATGCAGACAACAATAGTTGAAAATTATGCATATATTACTTCACACCTGAAGTGAACACTTCTTTTACTATGATCTTTATTTATATCTCTTAATTATCCATCTACTTAGATGAAATTCTTATGAATTTCAAGATTGAAATGCCCTCAAAATTGGTCATGTGTTTGTCACGAGATGCCTTCTGCTAGCTTTTAGGCTGCGTCTTATATATATTTAAGCTACGCCATTTTTACATTTTAGTTTTTGATTTCATTTTAAAAAATATTTTAAATTTCTGTTTTGTGTGATTGTTTCCAAACTTGATGAAAACGTGTATGGTGGTCTATATATTGTAAACCTCCTTTTCAACAAAATTTTGTAAATTTACATTTTTACGTGTAATTGATGAACTATCTGTGCATCACATGAGCAATAAGCTACCATTTCCAAAAGAACAAAGACATTGAAGTGAAACTGTTGAAAAATTTGTTAAGCAACATTTGCAAAAATGAAATTGGGAATGAAAAACGTTCCTCCGCCGTAAGCAATATGTGTCACACGAGTTGAAAAGTAATAAAAAAATTTGAAATGAAACATTTGAATTTTTTATTAAACAATATTTCCAAAAATGGAAATGAAAATGAAACTAAAAATTCCTCTGACTATATTGATGGTAAACAACATGAAATTCCTTGTTCCAAAGAAGCTTCACTTTTGAGCATAGTAGATGTCCCTAATGGGTGTTTGATCATAAAGAAGTGTTGGGGCATCATTGTGCTGGCCTAACTATTGAATGGCTACTGGTATGACCAATACCAACTATTGATGCTCCTTCTTGGCACCGAGACAAGTATTACTTTACAATTCTAGTTCCAGTTTCATCATAAGATCATCCAATTCCGTTACTCTTTAGGTATATTGCAATGGTAGTCCCAGGTCCTACAACTATCTCAATTGTTCCTTGGAATCTTCAAATTCTTCCAAAGAAGCACTTGAGATTGATTTGGCCATTTCACCACATGAAATTGCAAAACTTTTAAGTGAACTATCAGATTAATTATGCTTTGTTTAGGGAAAAAACCAAAGAAAATTATGGTAATAATGTTATAAGAAGTTGGAGTATTAAGGAAGAACATTAATTTCCTAAATAAGTAAAGATATATTTTTCTCTAATGTAAAACTCCTTTTCACAAAAATCTTATAATTTGACATTTTTGACATCTAATTGATGAACTATTTGTGCATCACATGGGCATGAAGCTAATATTAATTAAAAAATGAAGTGAAACTTTTAAAGATTTTATAAAGCAACATGTGTCAAAGCAAATATGGAAATGAAACTCCAAATTCCTTCAAATATATTGATCATACACTTCAAAAAGTAGTATAGAGAGAATAGTTGAAACTCTGGTGATATTGCCTTCTTGACGATGTCGCATGTCTTCTTCCTTCAAGATTGAATAATTCTCATGCTTTCCTCRATCGACAGGGATAAAATGGTTTCCAAGAAAATCATCATCAGCATTGGAACCTAAGTGGAAGGCTTAGCCTCTCTCACTATTATGGCCTCTAGAGAAAATTGCGAATTTAGCCCTTGAGTTTTCATTTGAAACTTTGTAGGTCTTTAAGTTTCTACTAGTTTTATTGTTGTTTTGGAGGTTTGTTTTGTGATTGAATGATAGTTCAATTCCTATGCAGACAATTTTTGAAAACAAAAAGTAATTTTAAAACTATTATGGGTAGAATTTAACATTTGTTAGTATTCCAACAACCATAAAAAAATTAAAAAAGAATTCGTAAGAAGCCTTAAATTAAATTTTTATTATTTAACTATTATTTTATGGCACCAAATTTCCTCCAAAACAGTAAATGCTAATAAAAATTAAACAATTGTATTATTTGTTATGCTCTTATGAGGAAGACAACTGAGGTTCTAGATATTGTACATGATATTACTTCATGTGCGTCCACGTGCCCTATTTCTACTGACAAGAAATGTTGAAAGGTATAATTTTTAATAGGGAAATTCATGACAAAAGATATTTTTTCCTTATGCTGAAGATATCTTGCTTTTTTGTAATCCCATGTCGCGAGCATAAATCCCTCAAGCTATATTTTTTGGGTTAGTGTAAAGTTATTATTTGATATTGTTTTGTGTTTATTCTGTACTTCAAATAACCCTATCTAGAAAAGGAGAATAAGAGGAGGGAAAAATAAATTTTCTTGTTTATGAATTTCTTAAGCAATAGGTACAACTTCATCAGACCATCGTATCAAAGCTATCCATTATGGACTTTTGTTGAAGAAATTTGCTTCATCATGCAATACATATACCATCATCGTTTAGAGGATGCACATGCTCGAGCCTCATCATGGTGGCGGTAGTACCCTAACCAGCCCAATCGTGAAGATAGGAGGATTAATAACCAACACGAGGTATGTAGGTCTTTCCTTTTTAAAAAATTTTCATATGCTTTTTTAGAAATTTTGGACAGCTGTCTACAACGTGATATTACAAAAATATTTTAAATGTTGATAACAATGTGGTTACAGTAGTTCCCATTAGAGCAAGACATTCTATTAGACATGATGTCAAAGAGTAAACACTATCCACAAGGTTTAGGTTGACACAACAAATGGTAGGCAGTCGTGTTCTAGATTTTCAGTGAAGTCTAGAAGAAGTAATGTCTAGATCTACTTCTACAAGAAGAGAAGGTAGCGCCCCATATCCTATTATCGAAGTTTTGATCTTTAAGGACATAAGTTTTGATTATCATATAGAATATTTGAATTTTGAATTCTTTTATAACTCATCACTATATATCATGCTTTAATTACCTAGGAGTTGGATTAATTTATAATACAAGATTTTTGTATTTTAAATTTATACTTGAGTTATAGTATAGTATCTTTAGATAAGGAATCATAATCCTTTTAGGATTTGTACTATTGATTTATCTCCAAGATAATCTCTCTCTTGCAATAATATGCTCCATATAATTAGTTCATGTTAGTTTTGTGGAGGTGAACAAATATAGAGAGAAGAACATCAAGCTGTGAGTGTGATATTTAATTGTATTTATTCATAGATTAATATTGAGTATTGTTTATTTGACACTAATTATTGTTGGATGCTTGGCTCTTGCCTTGCTGTTCATTTCTGAGGGATTCAGAAAATAGAGCTAGACGGGTTTCCAATACAACTGACAGAAGGGAGCTTATGAGATCAACTGAATGGCTACAAGATTCAATATAGTAAAAGGGGGTTTTACTTTATTATGAATGATTGATATATAAATCTGTTGAATTATTTGATTTAGTGGATTCATGTTGATGCCTGAACTTGGTCACATAAGTGTTAAATCGTGCTTCTATTAGCTTGATTGTTATTTGATATGCTTACATTCAAATCGTAAACCTTAAACTTGTGAATTGAATTACTAATAGAAAAATAATGACACGAGTTCCTTTGTTTGTCCTTCACGCGAGAATAACAATTCCAGTTCCATCATTAGATTTTCTAGCTCCATATCATTTTAGGTATAGTGCCCCAATAATCCCAAGTCCTACATCTATCCCAATTATTTGTGGGAAGCCTTCAATGCCTTCCATTGATGGACTTAAGATTGATTTGGATCATTTACCAAAGGAAATTGCAAAAACTTTCAATGAACTAATCTAATTAATTATGCCATGTATGGAACAAAATAAAGAAAATTATGGCAATGTGATAAGAAGAAAAATTGGACTATCAAGAAAGAATATTTATTTTGATAAAACCAAAATTTGATGTATTGAAAAAAATTGGCATTGCTAAGAACATGTATTTTGATGTATTTAATCTAAACCCTCTTTTCAGGAAAATCTTGTAAATTGACATTTTTTATATCTAATGGATGAATTATCTGTCTATTGCAGGAGCGTAAAACTAATAAAAGAAATTTAAAGTGAAGCTTCTTCAAATATTTATTAAACAATATTTGCCAAATTTGAAATGAAAATGAAATTAGAAATTCCTCGGACTATATTAATAGTAAACAACATGAAATCCCTTGTATCAAAGAAGCTTCAATATTGAACATTATCRATGTGTCAAATGGGTATTTGATCTTAAAGAAAAGTTAGGGCATCATTGTCAATGAGCAATACCAATTATTGATGCTCCTTGTTAGCATCGAGACAAGTACTTCTTTACAATTCCAATTAGAGTTCCGCCATAAGATTCTCCAACTCCGTTACTCTTTTGTGTATATTGCACCAGTAGTCTCAAGACCTACAGCTATCTCCATTGTTCCTGGCAAGCCTTCAGTGTCTTTTAAGGAAGCACTTGAGATAGATTGAAGCATTTTACTGCGAGAAATTGCATTATGTTTAAGCGAACTATCAAAATTGTAAAAAGTTGGACTATTTAGGAAGAACATTTATTTTTTAGATAAGTAAATATATATTTTTCTCCTTTAATTTTCTTTCTTTTATGTTTTACAACTTCACTTAGAATTAAAAATTTCTCCATCAATTTGAACAATCATTATTAAGTATTCAAATACCAATTTAAAAAAACCAAGTTCGTCACAGCAAAATATTTAGGCGACATTTTGCTTGCACTTCACTTTTCATTTTTGGAAACATTTTCATTTTTATTTTTCAAATGATTGTTTTCAAATTTGTCAAAATGTGTTTGGTGGTCTAGCTAATCTACTGTAAAACTCATTGTCAACAGAATCTTATAATTTGACATTTTTGACATCTAATTGATGAACTATCCATGCRTCGCACAGGCATGAAGCTAGTATCAATTAAAAATAATAATTGAAGTGGATCTTTTTAAATTTTTATTAAGCAATATGTGTCGAAATGAACATGAAAATGAAATTATAAATTAATCTTACTATGTTGATCATAAACAGAAAAAAATCCTTTAGTATCAAAAGACTAGTGGCAAATCCTTTCTAATTTTCCTGCTTACATCAACTGTCGGAGATAAAATATTTTCCAAGAAAATCATCACCAATGTTAGAACCAGAGTCAAAGGCCTAGTCTCTCACTATTATGGTCTCTAAAGTAAATTACGAATTTAACCCTTGAATTTTCATTCGAAACTGTATATGTCTCTAAGTTTGTACTAGTTTCAATGTTGTTTTAGAGATTTGTTTTCTTATTGAATAACAGTTCAATTCTTTTTGAGACAATTTAGCAACCAAAAAGTAATTTTAAACTATTATGAGGTAGAATTTAACATTTGTTAGTCTTTTGTTGACCATAATAGAAAACAAAATGGCATTCGTAAGAGTCCTAAAACTAAGTCATTATTATTTAACTACTATCTTATGGCAACAAATCTCCTTAGAAACAGTAAATCGTAATTAAAATGACACGATTTTATTAATTCTCATGCTTTATGAGGAAGACAAACRAGGTTCAAAATATTGTAAATGATATTATTTCATGTGCGTACCACGTTCCCTCTTGTTACTAACAAGAAATGTTAAAGGTATCATTTAATAGCAAAATTCATGGCAAAAGATATTGTTTCCTTGTGCGGAAGAAGATTCAATCTCAGCATCGTCGTATTTAAAGCATCTCTTTAATTTGTTTGGTGACATATATCTTGTGTAAATGCTTGCTTGCAGCAAATATCCTCCCAAATAGTAAAATTGTATTTAATGTTATGCTCTTATAAGGAAGACAAACCAAGTTCCAAATATTATAAATGATAGTACTTCATGTTYGAACCACCACTGGTCCTATTTCTAGTAACAACAAACGTTGAAAGGTATAACATGTTTTGAAAGAAAAATTCATGACAAAAGATATTCACAGGGATTTCCATGATATTAAAAGTGTTTTCTTGTGCAGAAGAAGCTTCAATCTTAAGATCGTTGTATCGTCGTATTTAAAAGCTCCTCTTTATATTATTTGGTGACATAAACCGTGTTTAAATGCTTGTTTGCAGCAAGACTATAAATTATGTAACCAAAAAAGAATATTGGTACTTTTGCCGTAAGAAGCACTAGAATTAAATAAGAGTTGTTTCCACTCTTTGTTTATAGCTTTGCACATATACTAGAGATGATGTCCACGAAGGGGATGGCGTTTGGTTTTTTGACAAGAAATGATGGCATAAGGTTTTCTTCCATAATCCTTGACTGGTTTGTGGGAGTCATTAATGGAGGGAATACTTTATGATGGTGGGAGTCATTAATGGAGGGAATACTTTATGATGGTAAATCACAAAAAGGCACTAAAATTTATCTCATATCATAATTTTATATTAAACATTACTGTGATGTTCAAATCTATACCTAATGTYTTCAAATTATTCAATCCATAACGCAAGCGACAAAATTTTTGAGTGAAGATAGAGTCAACTAATTATATAAATGATTTTCTTTGATGTAAATTGCAGTTATTATGTGATATACATTGTGAAACTTACCTATAAAGCAGTTACTACTTGGGCCATAAAAGAATCAACACCATGAATGCTAACTTCCTTGTGTTGAAGAAGCTTCATTCTTGAACGTTAACTAGTGTCGATTATGGCGCCCCACCGTCCCCAAGGGTCTACTAAGGCCGAAGAGTCGCTGCCTACTTCTCATAGTAGATTAAGAGTAGTAGTGCTGCTCTAGAACTTGACATTCCTTGCTCTCATCCATAGCAATCGGTGCGTCAAGATCTACATCTATCACTACAAAAATAAAGGAAAACTATGAGCAATAACCAAGTGACTTCTTCACATTTGTAGTGTGTATTCAGAACACACATGTTCACGGTTTTAATAAAAACTGTATCACTGTTGCATGCAATCAGGAATCAGGACTTGTTATTGCAAAATGAAACTCTGTAAGGTCTAGTGATACCAGTTGCATGCAATTTTCAACCTTATGACCTCTTAACAATTAGTGATACCCACTAGCTAAGGAAAAAAAGAGTCAACCGCTCTCGATTAAACCTCCTAACTAAGGGTATGGAAGCCCATGATCCCACCAGGTGCCTAATGCAACGAGTGTTTGCCCGTGCATTCCCAGTCTGCCACAAGCACCCCAATTGTTGGCGGATGGTAGGTTTACTATGATACAATCATCCGAAAGTTCAAGAGGTACTCTTATTGGGGACCAGCCAAGCACAATACTTTGCCACCGGATTAGTTAGTCAAAGCTTGCCAATTCAGTGTCCAATATAATCCATCAATTCAATCAATCAATCAAAACATGTTCTCAGAACAAGTCTTTAGAAACAATTTTTGTCAATTGAAAATAGAGATCACGAGTTTGTCAAAAATCTTCCATAAATCGTTTTATCGAACAATTTATTTTTTGATAACACATTTATCCTATGTTTATTGGAAATCTTTTTGAAACAACAATAGTTTGCAAAAAAAAAAAAATGCAGAAAAACTTTTTGAAAGACAATTTTGAAATACTATTGAGGGAAAACTGTTTGAAATCATTTTCAAGCATATAGGCATGGAAAATCTAATTAGAGTATGCTTGACTAAACTAAGCACGTTTTGAAATTTTAAAAAAGAAAATCGGAAGAACTTTTGTTGATTGAAGATAGTAGATCTAGAGTATGAACTAAAGAACACATTTTGATAAGTTAAAATTTCAAAAGGAACTCACATGTGATTCTGATTAGTTGAGAAAATCTACTATTTATCGCTTCCTTTAAAAAATCCACAAGATATATCCTTAGTGATCCATCACAATAAATATATGACGACTCACCCTCCTCCAGTTCCATTGGGCTGTACCGGTGCCACTTGCCTCTTGGGAGTCAATACAATTTAACATCCAAAGATATTAAATCCATAATTTGGAATATGAACATCTCATTAATTATAACATCTTACAATGCAAATGATTCTAAATTTTACAACACTAAACATCACAGTACAATTTTYCAAAATATAAAAGAACCACTCTCAATGTCAGTACATTCATTCTAATCATTAGAAATGATTAGAGCTCTTAGAATTTCACCAAAACTTATGTACAATATGACTCTTCTAAAACTGAAGTCACCGGACTTCAGTACTCATCTGTACTTGTCATTAAAACATATAAAATTAAATGAGCTAGGCTCAGTGTGTTCCATGATTGTGTGACAGTGTGCAGTTTTAAGAATAACATCCATAAAACATGACGATTCAGTTTAATGAGAAAAGATCAACTCTTAATGTAAAATCATTATCTGAAAAGGGATAGTTTGAAAAATTCAATTCTGGAACTGAAGAAACATGCAAGAAAACTCTTCATATCATGTATAAGGTCAAGAGAATCAAACCTTAAATGTAAGAGATTTATTCTACGGGGTYAAGATATATTAACCTTATCGCTCCGAATACGCATGCAATTTACAACCGAACCCCATATATAATAGTAACAATTTAGTAGACTAACCACGGCTATAGGAGTTGGTTGTCCCCGATTAAACCTCCTAACCAAGGGTATGAGCATCCAATATATACTGTGGGTATGATATGATGCAACCGTCTGTCTAAACAGATTCGGTCCACCATAGGTATGGTCCACAATTTTGGCCATTTGATAACTTCCAAAGTAGTGTTGTCCAAATGGCTCAAGAGGTACTCGTGCTGGGACCAGCCAAACGCAGTACTTTATCCACTAGATTAGTACGTGTAGTCACCGACTGAGTACTCATTCTTTTCAATATAACCACAATTCAATCACGAGCTAGTATACAAGATAATTGATAATTTCATGAAATTCATATCAAATATGAAAACAAGTATTCGAAATCCAAATTCGAATTTTCATGTTAATCGAGTAACAAAATCACTGATGCTTGACAATTTGTAAAATAGAGGAATTCACAATTAAGCATACGAGAAATTTTATAAAACCTATCTATGACTAATTGAAAACAAGCACAGTTTGCAGTGTTTTAAAAGATAGAGGAAGTCACCTGAGTATTCTTGATTTGCACACTAAATTTTTAAATCCCTTGATTATCGCATCCTATTGTCAGATTATACGATATTATCTTAGTTTATATCTAAAGATGAGGTTATGATAATTCTAGAAAATAAATAATTTATTAAATGCCACCCAAGATCTTACAATTTAATTAATCCCAATTTAGGGTTTTTGGAAAATTATTTTATTTAATCTAATATCTTAAATAGTCTGAGGTTCAAAATAGTAATTCAAAGTCCTTAGTAATAATAATTAATAGTCAAACTTATAAGTCCAACAATTCATAATAGTAGTCCATTCGTTTAAAATAATGTCCAAGATCTAATTTTGTGATTTGGTCCATTGCCAATTTAAAGCCCAATAAGATATCCCACAAGATTCAATATCGTTTGGGCTTTTACCAAATTAGAGCCCAAGGAAATGTTTTGGGCTATTATTCCGAAAGTCCAATTTCTTTGTAAAYCAACCAACATTTTTTATTAAGCCCAAACAATTTAATCTTAAAACCCAATTCCATTTGGGCCTTTGCTAGTTTAGAATCTCAAAAATGTTTAAGTTTTAGGCTATTAATTCAAAAGCCCATACAACTTTCTCACTAAAGCGCATCATTTATACTCTCTCCATTTAACATTTTGAGAAAATTTTCAACACAGGATAATTGATGCTAGGAGCAGGAAGCACAGCATTAACTATAAAATTTTGTTCTTGTGCAGCTAATTTATCTGTGAAAATCATTTTCAAAATTCAAAATATTATAGGTCAAGTCTTAAAGAGGATCCAAAATAGCAGTATTGAAGAAACATGAGTCAAGAGAAGAACTAAACTGATCTAAATTCTCTAGAGCTGTTTTACTTCCATATAATATAACTAAATTCTGAAAAAATTTGTTGTCCACATAGTTTTCTCAAAAAAAAAAATTTAACGGACAAATAGCCTCAATTCTCAAAACCATTGCATTTATCCCTGCAATATTTTTCTAGCATTCATATATTCATCTCTAAACTCCCAAAAAGACATAACATTCCTAAAGGCCCACTACACAAACAAGAAAACTAGCATATATGGATGAAGAAAAACAGTGCATGGAGTAGTTAAAGGAACAAACCAACTTTATAAGAGTTTAATTTGATACGATAACTAATAGTGATAAACTAGGGAAGCAATTGTAGTAACTCCAGGATATGATGTAACACCCCCATATTAGGAACAGTCCTAAGCTGAGAATGCCACGTTATTCCGTTCCAAAATAAACAACTATCTATTTCAAAAATAAACTTTAACAAACTCTCACCATCTTAACAATTATTCAAAACAGAAATACAGCGGAAGTCTTTCTAAACCATTCAAAATAAACAAAAATCACAAAGAAACTTCAATAATTTAAAACATTCAGAAGTATTCATCTTATTTCATAAATAAATTCGAAAACCAGTTCTCGAGTATCAAAGCTCGCCCACAAGTGACCTCCTTGCCCTATCTGGTTACATATCATCTGCAAGAAAAACATAAGCAACAGGAATGAGCTARAAAGCCCAGTAAGTAACCCTCATACATGAATGCATGAACATGTCCTACATATGAAAATTCAAGTTCCTCCTTTTCAATGAAAAGAAAAACTTTCCAAAAACATTCCCTTTTCAAAACTCATTACAAACATTCTCTTCAAAATTCACTTACAATAAAACTTTTCATTTCCTTTCATTCGTTCGCGAGCTCACTAGAGTGTAAAGCCTAGCCACTAAGCTATGCAGTGGGCCATCTTATTTGGAACCCGATTCTATTTCTACCGGTAGAATCGTAAAGCGGTTAAATTTCATTCTTTTAACTTCATTCTTTTAACTTCATACCTACCCTTAAAGAGGGTAGGGTCGGGTGCGTCGATCTCCCGTGCCCCATTTCCCACTCACACCTGTTGTGGCTACTATTACACTCCTTTCTTAAACCTTTAACATTTCCAAAACTTTAACCTTTTCCTTCAAAATTCCATTTTCTAACCGTTCACTTCCTAAGTGCGTGAACGGCACATGCCAAATGAGATGTAAACTTCTAACTACATGCTCATGACATGAAACGCATACGATYTTACATAAGATAACGTTCAATAAATAATACATGATATGAAATCACAACAGCATTCTTTAACATAAAGTACTACTAAATACGAACAATTCAACTTTCGTCACAATTCCACACATCAACATAAAAATTTCACACAACACATATTCCAACAATTAAGAGTATTCATTCCACATATCAATATAAAAATTCCACACAACACATATTCCAACAGTTAAAAACATTCAAATTCATTTATTTATAATGATATGAATGAGAGGATCACTTACTCGAAGTCCTGTACGTAAACGGGTTCTTACTTAAATTGGAAGTAAACTCTTCCAATCAATTTCGATGTATGTCCTTGAAATAACCTAGTTGGTTACCCAAAAAGGAAAATCTACTTAGTTCCGATTATCTCAACTTAAGTATTATATGGTTAATCCACAATGTTCTTTATAAATTTATAATTCCAATTTCRTTCTCATAATATTATACATTACGTTTTAAGGATACAATTCGATTCCTTAGCTCGGGTATAAACCTACCTAACTATGTTCTTCGCGAATTCACGTCAAGGTATATTTATTACAAGTCATACAATTTCAATATTAAGTATTAGTGTTTCACCTCGAATTCACAATATCCGGATGTTGAACGATAATGAATTCCCGAACGTACGTCAAGGGATGTGCAAAATGGTTCTTGACGTCTGGGTGTCGGTGCGCCTGAGCGTCGGGCACGGAATGTCGGGCATCGCGCTCTGGTGCCTCGGCGTCACTCACTGGATGCCTGGGCATCTCACTGGGCGCCTGGCTTTGCTCACTGGGTGCCTGGGCGTCACGTTGGGCCCCTGGCATTGCTGGGCAAGCTTGGCGCTGGCACTGCTGGTCGCCAAGGCGCAGATCCTTGGCGCACGAATAGCGTATGGCGCACGAACAACTAGGTTCTGCTCTAACGCTGTGTCGGCTAAGAAACCAGTTTCTGCTCAAGTTCCCGGCGTCTGGTTGAYGGCGTGGGACAACCAGCGACGCGGCAGCAAAACAGAGGCCAAATCGAAGGCCAATCTGTAAAGGTTTAGCTTCTGTTTATGAGGGGAAATTCGTCGAGCAGATGGAGGACGCCGCAGCGGCTCTGGTTGCGCCGAGCAGCCAGGGTCGGCAGCAAGAGGTCGGTTTCTATCAGCAAGAAAACATTGAGTAGAGGGAGGAAAATAACGATGTCAGGTCCGGCGACGGTGTCGCACGGAGCTGGTCGCTCCTACAGAGAAGGAGACAACGGCGGCAGATCTGGCGAGGGCGTCGCGCAGATTTGATCGCGCCTGGAAGAAGGAGAAGGAGAAGGTGGCTTACCAGATCTGGAGTGATTGGGTTGACACTGGCGAGTTCGAGAGCGAGAGGGAATCGGAGAAGAGACAGCAGGCGATCTCCGTGTGCGCTTGGCGGTGGCTTTGGAGCAGCGACGCGTTGCGATGACCGATYGCAAACTATGGCATAGTGCCACTTCAAGCGTCGGCCATGGAGGAAAGGAAAGAGAAGGAGAAGCTGCGAAAGCCACGATGAGCAGCGTCGAGTCTGCAGAGGGAGAATGGCGGCAGCGGCGGCAGCAACGGCAGGAAGGAGAAGATAGTTTTCTAGGGTTTTTCTTTTTCTTTTCTTCTCTTTTTCTTTCTTTTTATTTTCTTATATATTTTATTTTCTCTTTTTTTAATAATTTTATTTTGGGCCGCAACTCAACCCGTCGGGCCTTCCCATCTAATTCTAACCAAAACTCGTAAATTAAACGTAACGGGCTTTCTTTCGATAAAAAGCCCAACTTTCGACTAACTAATACATAGACCCACAAGTCGAGCATTTAGCCAACGATAACTCTTATTTGACACGAATAACATTTCTGCACCTATTAAACGTACGGTTTAAAAATATTAATCATATAAAATGTCCAACCTTAGTTGGCACATCAATTTCACGTAAAATCAAACAAATTTAATAAAAGTAAATTTCGGGATGTTACATATGAGCATCATTGATTCGTTTGCATCAAAGAAAATAAGGTTTACAAACTACTTTTGCTTTCTACAACAAGCTAACAAAAGAGGGAAAGAGAGAGAAGAAAGCTCTAATAGAGAGAGAGAGAGAGAGAGAGAGAGAGAGAGAAGAAAGAAGGAGATAGTATATGTTGATTATTTGACAGCCAAACAAGAGAAGGAGGAGACGAACTAAAAATTAATCGTGCACAGGAGAAGGAAAATAGAAACTCAGAAGCAAGAAGAATGCAAAGAAAAAGTAAGGCGGCGAAGTCCAAGTAATATGGTGTGCTGGCAGCGAGAGAAAAAAAATTGTTTAGGAGTAAAGACGGTGAAATAGAAGAAATGAAGAAATTAGAGAAGGAGAAAAAGAACAAGTGAGGAAGAAAGAGTAGCGTGGGTTTCTCGGAGGAGACAAAAGTGAGTGGAGTTAGGTGAAAGTAAAGGGGAAAGTGACGTCAGAAAGAGACGGACATCAGGATGAATCTTTCTTTCTTTTTTTTAATTTATTACTATTAGTTTTTAAATAATAAATAAGTAAAATAATGTAACGGATCAAAATTGACCAAATAACTAATTAATCAATTGAATAATTAAAAAATTTAATTATCAATATTAAATAGTTCTAGAATTTTATTTTCCATCCAATAAAATATTATTGTCTGAATTCCTTCAAAGCAACGAACCAAACTAATATTCGTTTATTTGAAGTAATTAGTAAATTATATATACATAATTCAAGAAATATCTTAATTTCGAAACTTTTATAATGCTAACATCTAAATCATCACACAGTCACATTTTACGAGGTTTTCCATTACGAATGATAGCTAGTAAAAATTTAGAGTTTTACCAAACACACCCAATTCATAATTTAAAAAMCCTATTCATAGTAACTCGGATTTTATCGTTTTGCCAATAAAAAAATYATTTTTGTAAAAATAGATAATTTTCTACTTTGAAAGAAAGATTTAAAAATGAAAAGTACATATAATAATTGATAGAGGAAATATATGTATGGATTGGTTAGAAAATTCTAGGATAAAAAATGACAGGTTTTTTGAGAAATTAGTGAATGGACATCTTGTGGCATTTTGATATTATCTCCCGAACTACTCAGGGTTTTTGAGCAAAAATGGTCGAAAAATGTTCCTAACATTCTAAAGTTTAAAAAAAAAAGCAAAAACTCAAAGTTCAAAATTTTCAAATAAATCCAACATTGAAGATAGACACATGACTCATGTTCAATCGGCCAGATTGACCATAATTGAAAATTAACTTGTATTTTGAGTTTTACTCATACRAAAAGGACAAACTTTGTAATAAATTTTTCCTAATATCCAAGGCTTTCTAAAAACATATGATAATCAAAATTGCACCAAGATATCAAAATCCATATTCATCTAATAAAGACATCATAACCAAATTCCCAAAACATTCATGCAAAAACCCATGCATCAAATAGGTATTCTTCTAACCAAAACTCTATACAATGCGCATAGTTACTGCACAAATCAATACTTAGAACAAATCCAACTTAGCACTACTACGCACTTGAAAAATGCAGCAAAGGAATGACAGAAAGGTAGGATTCTGAACATGTGAAAAGAGAATTAAATCATAAGATTTATTAGAGCAGAATAATAGTAGAATGTTTGGTTAAGAAATGTAAGTGTCAGCTGTGTTTGGAAATGGGGTGGAGTTGATCTTTGGCTTGTGAAAGCCTAGCAATTTTGGTCAGATTATAGTGTGGCTTTCCAAGATGAATTTGGTTCCATTTGTATATGGTTTTAGGCAGAACTCTCAAGGTTCTAAAGGGGTGGAAGTCAGGCAGTAAAGAGAAGAGAAAACCCGGCAGTTTTCTTGCATGGTTTGGAGACATTTCCATGTTTAATATACACCCAGGGGGCAGCTGTCCATCTCTCAATCCTCCCACTTCCTATGATTGACATATCACCTAGATTATGTGTCATTCTCCTAGCTAAACAGTCCTCTCATGGGTATAGCTCATGCCATGCAAACAGCTGTATAAATCTTGCCAAAGTGTCTCCAAACTTGACAACATTCTACACACACATGACAGATTTTTCCGTGACCAAAACTCATCTAAAACCGACACATATCCACACTCTTTCTCTGAAAAAATTTCAGGACAAATGTTAGGCATGCAATGGGATTGATCAAGAGCTAGCATTGCATCAAGAAAGGAACAATCACATGGCTGAAATAGAAGAAGACTAATCGGCTAGGAAAAAGCAAGAATTACGACAGAGTTTTATGAAGAGTTCCAGGTTGATATTTTGCTATAATGAAGGCTTAACAAAGTAGTACTAAAGTAGGTTATTGAGAAAATAATATAGCTTTAAGAAAATAGCATCGAGTCTTTGAAAATAAGTTCAAGAAAAATGAAGTGTTATCAAAAATAAAGTTTAAGAGAATCGAAAGTAGAATAATGTTTAAAACTAAAACAAAGCTGAAAATTTTAGAAAAAGAGTTTTTAAAATTCCATTAAGCCGAGATTATATTCTGGATTTATTCTAATAATAATAAACCTATCCAAATTCTAAGCCTTGAATATCCTAAATCCAAATGTTCTAAGTGTTAGCTAAATCTATTTGCGATGTGATAACCTTTGGTTTCTATTTCCTCCAAATATCCAGGTCGTTACATCCTCCCCTCTTCAGAAAATTTTGCCCTGGAAATTTATAATTACATGGAATAGCTTGTGGTACTTCTGTCTCATGTAATCCTTATATGGCCAAGTCACTTCTTAAATCCCTTGATGTTCCCATTGAACCTTAACCAATTGAATCTCTTTACTTCGAGTTTCTTAACCCTGAATTCCAATAACCTACTGGCCTTTCCTTGTACTATAGGTTAGGGATGCAACTCAACTTCTGTGTCATTTATCACATGATCTGGTATTGGGTTGTGTTTCTCGAGTTGCAAAATATGGATTACATCATGAATTCCAATTAACTCAATCGACAATGCAATTTTGTACGAAACCGCTCCAATTTTTTTAGGCTTTCAAATGGTTCGATGTATCTGGGACTCTAATTTCCGCCTCTTGGTTGTTTAACCAAACTTCATTGAGATCTCAATTTTTGAAACACTTCAATTCCTTTTTGAAACTCTATATGTCACCGCTGATTATCAGCATCAATCTTTTGTTAACTTTGGGCTACTAACAATCAGTCACTGCCTGCCTCTTGGCAGTTAGTACTATTACAAGGAAAGATACAATCCATATAGCAGAAGCATAACTTAACAATGATCAAAATCTTTGGACAAAGTTTTTCATAGTTGACTAAGGGTAGTAGTGCTACTTTAGCACTTGACATTCCTGGTTCTCGCTTGTGACACTAGATGCCTCAAGATCTGCATCTGTCACTACAAAAGTAAAGAAAAACTATGAGCGCTAGCCTAATGAGCTTTGCATGGGTGCAATGTATATTTAGAAAACACATGTTCAGGATTTTAATAAAAACTGTATCACTTTTGAAAAATCTTTGCTAGATGAAGTATTTGAAAASAGTATAGTTAAAACATTTTTTGGAATGAAACACACAATTAAGAACCGTTCCTGCAAAATGAAACTCTGCAGGGTCTAGTAATACTAGCATCATCTCCGTGTTAGCATACATGCAATTTTCTACCTTATCACCTCTTAACAATTGGGGTACCCGCTAGCTAGGGCACAAAAAGAGTCAACTGCTCTCGGTTAAACCTCCTAACCAATGGTGCCCACTGGCGCAAGTGTCTGCCCATGCATTTCCAATCAGAGTTTTCCAATAGAGTACTCAATATAATCCGTCAACTCAATCAATCAATCAAAAAGTAACCTCATAACAAGTTTTAAGAAACAATTTTTGGCACTGGAAAATAGATATCACAAGTTTGTCAAAAGTCTTCGTCTCTTTATCAAACAAGGTTTTATTTTTTTTCTTGTTTTAATATACATTTGTCCTACATTTTTCAAAAATGTTTTTGTACAAGAGTAGTTTGGAAAAAAAGAATTCTAGAAAACCTTCTTGAAAAAGAATTTTGAAATACTTTTGAGGGAAAAACTGTTTGAAAATCAGTTTCAAGCGTATCGGAGTGGAAAGTATAATCAAAGAACTCTGGAATAAAATAAGCACATTTTGAGAGTTTAAAAAGAATTGAAAGAACTGATGATGATCGAAAGCAGTGATCTTTAGTACGAAGTAAAAATCGCACAATTTGATAAGTTCAAAGTTCGGAAGGAATACCTATGATTTTCGTTRGTCAAGAAAATCTACTATCTATCATTTTCTAAAAACTATCCACAAGAAATGTCCTTAGTGATGCAAAAAGACCAAATTTTTAACTTAAAAACCCAGTTAATAATAACTCARCTTTTATCGTTTTGCAAGTAAGAATTATTTTTTTCAAAAAAAGAATATTTTTCAGGCTTGAGAAAAAGATAGAAATTTAAAATATACATAATTGATAGTGTAAATATATATATGGAATCGTCAAAAAATTTTACAATAAAAAATTATAGGTTTTTTAAGAAATCAGCAAATGGATAGCTTGTGGTGCTTTGAGCATATCTTCTAAAATACTTTGTTTTCTTGAGTGAAACTGGTACCAACATGTTCATTCGGCCAGATTTACCATACTACAAAGATCAACTCATATCTTGAGTTTTACTTGTGAAAATGGAAAACAATTTGTACTAAATTCTTTCCAAGATTCATGGATTTCTAACCACATATCATAATCAAAATTTCACCAAGAAATCAAACTACTATGTTATATTTACAGTGGGTGAAATTCTGGTTTGTCCAGAATAACTCTGATGATCATCTCTTGTATTTAATATGATACCTTTGACAAGCATATTAAAACTCCATATTCATCTTATGATCGAATCATAATCAAATTCCCATAACATTCTTGCAAAAATCCATGCATCAAACAGGTATTCTTCTAACCAAAACTCTACACAGCACACATAGTTACTACATAAATCAATAATTAGAATGAGTCCAATTGAGCACTACTAATGCATCAAAGGAATGGCAAAAAGGTAGGCTTTTGACATGTGAAAAGAGATTGAAATCTAAAGATTTATTAGAGCAGAATGATAGTGGAGTGTTTGGTTAAGAAAGGTAAGTGCGCCATGTTTGATAATGGGGTAGAGTTGATGTTTGGCTTGTGAAAGGGTAGGGATTTTGGTCAGATTTTAGTGTGGCTTTTGAAGTAGAATTTAGGCTCTATATATGGAGCCTTTTGGGTGGAATGCCCAAGGTTGAAAAGGGGTGAAAGTCCGGCAGCAAAAAAAGAAGAGAAAACGGGTAGTTTTCTTGCATGGTTTGGAGACATTTGGCTGTCCATCTCTGWAGCTTTCCACTTCCTATGCTTGACACATCACCTAGATTATGTGTCATTATCCTAGCTAAACAGTCCTCTCGTGTGGACATTTCATGCCATGAAAAGTGCTGTAAAAATCTTGTGAAAGTTCTCTAAACTCGACAACATATTACACACACACTAGCGGAGATTTTTCCACAGCCAAAACTCATCTAAAACTGACACATATGTGCACTCTTTCCCTCAAATTTCATGATAAATGTCAGACATGCAATGGGAATGATCAAGGGCTGGGATTGCATCAAGAAAGGAATGATGACATAGAAGAATAGCAATTGGCTATGGAGAAGCAAGAATTGGCATGGAGTTTTATGAAGGGTTCTAGGCTGATATTGTACTATAATCAAGGCTTAAAAAAGTGGTACTACGTAGGTTATTGAGAAAATAATATAGTTTTAAGAAAATAGAATAAATTCTCGAAAATAAGTTTAAGAAAAATTATGTGTTATAAAAAATAAAGTTTAAAAGAATAAAAAATAGAATAACTTTAAAACTAAATCAAAGCCGAAAATTTTAGAAAAAGGTTTTTCAAAATTCGATTAAGCCCAAGATTATATTTCGGATTTATTCTAACCATAATAAACCTATCCAAATKCTAAGCCTAGAATATCCTAATTCAAAATGTTTTAAGTCTTAGCTAAATGTATTTGTGATATCATAACCTATGTTGGTTTCTATTTTCTAGAAATATCTCGATCATTACATAGATGCTAACTATATAAACAGAAGACTGTTGATACTTTCACTGTAAGAAGCCTAAAAATTGGTTTAGATATGAGTGCTTTTTGATATTTGTTTATAGCTTTGCATGTGTCCATGGTTTGCAATGATGTTCCAGTTAGATATCAAATTCCATGTCTATAGGAACTAGTTTACATTAGAAGTCTTTGAGGGACAGGTAGTGTTTAGGAAGATTTAAAACCTATATACATACATTGAACCTTGATGACAAAAGTAGATTATTTTTCCTTTTATAAGAAATACAAAATTGCACGAAACATTATCGAGAAATGAATGATTTTAATTGRATCAATGTTTTTGTCAAGTCCAATAAGGGTGTTATAGGGGTGTTCCCTTAACTCCTCTCTTATTCTTGTTAAGAAAAAAGAAAAAAAATACTTAGCAAATTTAGAAATACTTTATGTGCAAAGCGCGTCACTAACTTTTTTATAGTCATACACTTCATTTATCTTTTTAATATACTCCAATAATCATATACTCGGTAATCCGATTTTTCTTCTTGTTATGTTACCATATTTTCACTTTTGGTTTCTCCATTCACACAAGGAGAATTTATTGGATAATTCCATTAAAGTTTTGCAATTACTTCAGGTGAAATGCCGTATCATCATTGAAAGGTATCAAAGGTTCCTCAAGAACAATTGAGACAGATGTCAAACAGGGGACTATTAGGCCATTAAACCCAGAAGGATATAGATCTAAAATATCTGATGCTAAAACTGAAATTTTTATATTAGTGCCATGGACAAGCAAAGGAACTATTGTCTCGGTTCCTTGTCTCTATACCAAGAACAACATCAACAATATGGGTTTGGCTTGTATCAACAACCATTGGACAAATCTAAGAGGTAGAGTGATCCTCCGACCTCTATATGAGATTGGGTTACAAAATTGGTGCAAGCTAGGTTTGTCTAATGATTCTGATGATGTGGTGATTAAAATCATTATTTTCCCTTTGCCTATGAAAATAGAAGCGAATTGATATGTTGTTGTGACTGATGTAATAAGAGAACCACTCAATTTATAGCCATTTGAAAGAAACCATTAGGACAAAAGATATGAGTCACTTATCAAATAGATTCAATGAATAAATACTGCAAAATCAAAAAGCCAAAAACTTACATTGTTCACATCATCACTATACTTGGCTGCTCTTATAGCATCATGGTTTGCTGGTTCGCTTACTAGGTTGTTCGGACGAAAATTCTTGATGATTTTCGTGGGGATTTCCTTTTTTATTGGTGCTGCTGTGAATGGTTTTGCTCAGAATGTGGCAATGCTTATTGTAGGCATTATATTTCTTGGTGTTGGTATTGGATTTGCGTATTAGGTATAATTGATCAATTATTTGCTTCTACACTATATCGTGACAATCTAATATTATTCAAAAATGATGTCTTTCTATAAATATAACAAAAATCTCATCATGACCAAGTATAATAATTATTTTCAGTTGGTATTACCTAGTTTAACTTTCAGCAATAGATTACTTACAAAAAAATTGATTGCGAATTATCAATTGAAATATTAAATAACACTATTTAGCAAAATTAGAAATATTATATGTGCAAAGTGCATGAAGCTAACTTTTATTTTTTTTTCATATACTCAACATGAGCTTGTACTATATATGTATATATACATAAACATATGTCCAATTAAGGGTGGGGCATTATTTATATCTCTCTCTCTCTCTATATATAATGCAAAGGGAAAAGATTTGCATCTATAACTACAAAAATCCGATGCCTCAAGATCTACATTTGTCACTACCAAAAAAAAAAAAAAAACGCAAACGAAAAAACTACGAGCACTAGTTTAGTGAGTTCCACACGTTCAATAGTGCATAATCATCGGTGAGAGGTTTATAAACCACAAGGTTTACAACTAAAAGAATGACAAAATGACACTTTCTCCAAGCTCAAAGTCACATTTTTAGCTCTATCTCATTCAAGCAACCTTTGCCTATGAAAATAGAAAGGAATTGATATGTTGTTGTGACTGATGTAAACAGTCAACCTCTCTATTTATAGCCATTTGAAGAGATGATTAGGACAAAAAATATGAGCCACTTAATTTGCTTCACTATATGATGACAATCTAGTACTATTCAAAAATGATGTCTTTCTATAAATATAACAAAAATCTCATCATTACCAAGCATAAATAATTATTTTCAGTTGCTATCACCTAGTTTAATGTTCACCAATAGATTAGTTAGAAAAAATTGATTGCTAATTATCAATTGAAATACTAAATAATACTCTTTAGCAAAATTGGAAATATTGTACGTTCAAAACACATGAAGCAAATTTTATCTTTTTCATATACTCTAAATGAACTTGTACTATATATGTATATATATGTCCAACGAAGGGTGGGGCACTATATATATCTGTTATCCTGTAGGTATGACTAGGGCCAAACAAGTTGCCGCTGCCTCTCAACAATCAGTAATATTACTCAAGAAGGCACAATCCATATAAACAATGAAAGTGCAACTTAACAAAGATGGTAGGTACAATTACAAGCTTAGGACAAAATAAAACATCTAGAGTAAGGATAGTAGTCTGCTCTCATTCCCAAAACCCGATGCCTCAAGATCTACGTCTATCACTAAAAAAAAAAAGGAAAGATTGTGAGCTCTAGACGATTACAAGCTTAGGACAAAATAAAACATCTAGGATAGTAGTCTGCTCTCATTCCCAAAACCCGATGCCTCAAGATCTACGTCTATCACTAAAAAAAAAAAAAAAAAGCAAGGGTAAAATCTATGAGGGCTAGCTCAGTGGGTTCCACAAGTGTGCAATGTAAGTTTGGAAAAATCCATGTTCAAGGATATAATAAAAATTGCATCCCCGTAAAACATTTGCAGTAAGAATGAGGCACATGAACATGCACAATTACCGTAGAGTAAAAACTCTACGGGGTTTAGTAATGCTAGCCTTATCACTTTATAATTATTGATTCATACAATTAATGGTACCCACTAGCTAGGGTATAAAGGATCACCCGATCCCGAGTTAAACCTTCTAACCAAGTGTACAAATATTCATAACTAGACCTAGCTGCCTAATGATGCGAGCGTCTACTCGATACATTCCTGGTCAACCATTGACAGTCCAATCTTAGACCTAGTTGCCTAAGGATAGGTTCACTCAGATATTGATGTCCAGACTAGCTAAGAGGTACTCATACTGTAGAGTAGCTAAGCATAGTACTTTATCTGCGGACTATTTATTTAGAGATCACAAATTGAGTACTCAATACTATCTGGCAATTCAATCAAGCAATCAAAAGGTGATCTCATAACATGTTTTCAAAAATAATTTTTGTCAATTGAAAATGGAGTTCACGAGTTTGTCAAAATTTACTTTCATTTCCTAGGAACAATCCACAAGAAATATCCTTAGTAATATATCACAATAAATCTAATCCAAGTCATAACCTAAAAACTCATTTCAGCTTTATCGTTTAATCAATATTTTTATGAAAATGTCATTTTTACGAAAGTAGATATTTTTCATACTGAGATCAAATGATTTTAAAATGTGAAGTATATAAGATGCACTAGTCAGGAACCTTGAGGTTTTATAATGATAAGTTATGAAAATCGATGAATGGACAGCTTGTGTATTTTGAGTATAAATCCCAAAATACTAAGGGTTTCTCAATGAAATTGGTGGAAAAATGATCCTAAAACACACAAAAATTTAAAACTATGCAGAAAAATCAGAACATAAATGGTCTGATTAAAATCCAAAATTAAAGATAAACACATAACTTATGTTCAATCGGCCAAATTGACCACACTATATGGATTAACTCATATTTTGAGTTTTACTCGTGCAAATGGAACAAAATTTGTATTAATTTCTTCCTAAGATCTGTTGATTTCAACCAGGTATCACAATCAAAATTTTGATCAAGTAATCTGGTTCCAACATCAATTTGAATACAGCTGGTTCGTCYGGAAGATGATCCACTCTTGTGTTCTAATATATTCTATATGCAAAATTATCCTTAAAACATATGAAAAAATCTATATTCGTCTTATGAAAATCACTATAATCGTCATTTTAGAATACTCATGCAAAACCCATCAGTCCTATAACTGAAACATTACTCACACAACAATGCTGTATAATTGTAAGCTTAATTAAAGCTTAGTTTGAATACCTCTTAACCTTTTACTCACCTGAAATTGTAGTAAGAAAAAGGATAAATGGAAAGATTTTGAACGTGCAAGGAAAATGGAACAAAAGGCTTTGTTTTGTGTAGAAAAACAGCTAAAGGTTTGGCTTGAAGAATGTAGTAGACAGCTGTTTTGGAAGTATAGAGCAAAGCTAACTTTTGAGTCAAGAATGGGAGGGAGTTTTAATCAATTTTGAGTGAAATAGACGTGAACTCTGATCCAATATATAGACATTATGGAGGATTTTACAACGATGGGAGAAAAGAAACCAGCTGAATTGGAGTGGAGATAGCCGGTGGCTTTTAAAAGAAAATTTCTATTTTGCTACTCCAATTCACAAGCAGGTCAAACATCAACAGGCAGCTGTTTTCTTCTCCCTTCTTCTACCCTCTAAGCTTCACAACTCACCTTATTTAGGTGTCAAATTTCCAGCTAAAACCGCTTTCTACTGGAAAACACACATCCTAAGTGGCAGCTAGAAGATTCTTGCTAAAAATCTTACAAAAGCCGGCACATGCACATCTAAATTCATGCAATCTTCATGCCAAATAATTATTAATTATTGGTGGATGACATAAGGGCTGGAATTTATTAGGAAACACTGATCAATGACTATGATTGAAGAAGGCAAAGTCGGCTGGATTTTGAAGAGAGAAAATCAGTTGGATGAAGGTAGGAAACACAATGGAAGTTTTGGGATTTTAGAAAAGGTTTTAAGCAAAAAATTTGAACTAAAATGAAACCTTATAAAGTAATAATTATTTTTAAGAATAATATAANAGAATAATATAATTTTAATAATATAGAGTTTTCAAAATAAAATTAAAGAAAAATTGATTTTTGAAAATAGAGTTTTCGAAAATGAATTTAAGAAAATCAGTTTAGAAGATAGTGTTTTCAAACATAAAGTTTAAGGAAATCTATTTGTTTTTTTAAAATAGAGTAAGGTTTGAAACAAAAATCAAAGTCAAAATTTTTAGAAAATGATTTTTCAAAATTTGATTAGGTCGACGATATGTTCGATTTATTTTAACCATATAATCCTACCTGAATTTTCAGCCTAAAAATATCATATTTCTAAATATTCTAAGTCTTCTACTAACTCTATTCGTAATATGGCAACCTACTTCACTTTCTAATTCCTAGAAATATCTGGGTTGTCGTAATATATATATATATACACACACACACACACACATAACATATGACAGAAATAACAATAAGATAATAAAATGCATAATGAAATAAGTAATTAGTCGGTTAAACTGTTCATATGCGTGATTTAGGAGGGTGATTCATCCATATGAACAAAATAATGTGATATGAGTTGTAAGAATTGTATGGATATAAATGTAAGAATTAAATTGCTCTAATATTGAAAATTTGATACAAAAACTTGAGATACACCTTCAGCCCTTGACCAACTTAGGGAGAATCCTCTTCAGAGACATCTTTCTAAGTAATATAAGTGCGTGTTATGTGTCCTATAATGATCCTTTAAATAGACCAAAACAAATGTAATTAAATAGTACATGGGAGAGAGCTACAGTGACTTTTCGAGATCACTACAATGATTTTGCTACAGTTAAATTGCTACGGTTGACCCACAACAGTGATCTCATGATTTTGTTTTTCATATCAGATCATCTTGATCTTCTAACTCTGCCAGTGATGTACTTTGATTTAGTTGATGATGCTGTTTTGCAGCTGGATGATGTTTATAAATTGATTGATATTTCTAATTTCTTTATGGGAAGGTGATTGAACTAGAGTAGTGGAGGAATGACTCCTTCTAAAATCTACTCATTTGGTAATTGGGTGTCTTTCCATTGAATCTGTTTAGGAATAACTAAGTTGGATTTGGATCGATCTGTCTGTAATAGAAGAATTTCTTCTTTTTTGCTCTGACATTTTGTTTTTGTAGCAAAAGCAGAAAGCATGGCTTTGTAGTGTATCCTATACATTAAAACTATGGGAGTGGATCCTTCTAGCATGTTAAATTATGAGTTTTGATCTGTAGTACTAAAGCTTTGATCAAATTTAGGTCATCTAATGAACATATAAAATTTGGATAACAATCAAAGGTGATAGGTCTAGTACAATGGTTAGATTCAATAAAACTTAACAAAAAAGCATCAAAGTTGATAAATCTAGTATCACGAAGGACAACTAGAATAGATGTGTTAAGACCTTCCTTACTAAGGGGTTTGATTCCTATCAGAAAAAGACCTATGTGAAGATATTTGTAGTTCCTAAATCTATGTTTCTCTAAATATTTTTTAGAAAGGAGATGTAATGTTTCAAAAGGTTTTGAAAGTTGAATATCTTGTTTTTTGGTTTTAATAATATAATTAGTTTTAAAAAGATTAAAACCAGACTTATAAATATGATATTTTAAAATTTTAGGAATAGTCCAATTATCAATTGATTTCTGGACATCTTCTATAATTAATTCTCTAGAAATCATCATTCTTTGATCTTYATACAGAACTACTTGCTGAAGTAGGACTTTCCAATTCTAGGTAATTTCAAATAGATCAAAATTAGATATGGTTATAATCCACTAGAGTGTTCCAAATATCTTGCCTTAACACATCGGGCTTATCCAACTGCTCAACAATAGCGAAAAATCACTAGATAAAGTTAGATCTAAGAGAATTTATTCATATCTGAATTATCTTAAGAAAAGATTATTTTTCAATCGTAGTACAAGTTATGAATATTAGAAATATATGAAATACTATTGCACTTCCAGGTCACTTCTTCTTACCGTATCAATAAAGGAATATTATATTATATTCCTAATATATTCAATGATCACTATTTAATATTATATTATCATCTATTTTATATCCTTATTTATAAATTTTTTTCTCCATCTTACTCATTCTATGCAAAGAAATCAATGGCGCAAGTATATCCTACTTGTAATACCCCGGCCCTTATCTCCCGGCGTTATATACGACAATGAAAAGAAATAATTAGACACCTAGAACAGTTCACACAAAAGATTTGACAGATAAAGATAATAGTTAGATTAAAAAGACTATCAGTATAGGGAAAGAATTGAGAACTAACTTTTACCAGGGAGAGGAACTTAGAACGGCCCAAACCATAGTTCGTTTCTTACCTTCAAAAATTAATAAGAGGAGTATCTATTAGCGCTAGCTTACAATTTACAGAAAGTTAGCTTAAAGAGTAAGTAGAACATGGAGAAGGCTTTTAACCTGAAAGGAGGATATCTTGTGTATCAGCCGTATATATACATAGTTTCGGGTTTGCTCAACAT
>MEJB01000098.1:140316-155901 GCA_001752375.1 Rhazya stricta
TTTTTTTTTTTTGAAAGATACGAATCTTGAGACTTTGGGTTTTGGGAACGAGAGCTAGGAATGTCAATTTGTTACTGGAAAGTGCTAAGGCACCACTACTATTTTTAGTATATTTCTACTATGATGTATCTTATTCTAAGTCTATATATGTATCTACAATCTTGGCAGGATTATACTTCAAGGTGTTTTACTGTGGATTTTATCTCTTTTAACGATAGTACTGACTGCCAGTCAGCAACTTATTCGGCCGTAGTCTTACCAAGGGTACTGCCGAGGCTCCAAAGGTGTTATCAGAGCCTAGGTTTAGAGACTTGAGCGTGGGTAGGTAGGAATAATGATGTTTATAATTGTATGTAGATCCATTCCATTAGGTTAATAGATTATGCGCTTGATTTGTCTATATTATAAGATTGGACTTAGTCAGGAAATTGTGCAATCCGTTGGTCTTCATGCTAGCTAGCTAAGGACTTCCTGCCAAAACTTGTGACAAGTACTTGATTTTGTGGTTAACATGTCTAGTAGCTTCATTATTGAGCTCGAGTGRTATCTTGATTAGATAATTGCAAAATACTAAGATAGGTTGTACAGTATATGGAAACTAAACACGAACAGGTAACCAAGAGAATGCCCTTGAACCAAGCGGCAAAGGACRAGCACGTGTTCATAGGGTAACCTCAAGTGTAACCAAGACTAAGTAAAGGGATGAACCCAAATCCTTCTAAACAAACTACACCAATTTTGACTAAGGAACCAACTATAGCATGCGTATTGGAGGATGAMAACTTTAATGGAAATGGGCTTACAAGGAAGGCCATCTGGACCACTTCAACGAAGTGTGGAGGATGAGGCATTGCAACGATTTTGAGATTCTGACCTCCTGATATTTTTGGAGAAACGAAACGAGAAGATAAGGTCRAAAATTGTTGGAACAAATGGAAGACATATTTCATACTTTGCATTATACAAATGCAAGAAGAGTCACATTTGCAGCTTTCTCATTAAGACCACAACCTGAGTATGGTGGTCCTTGACCCGAAAAATTAGGGAAATATAGGATGATCCAATATAGTGGGACTAGTTCGTGGAGGAATTCAAGAAAGAATTCATACATCTCTTGGTCAGGGAAAAGAGGGAGGATGAATTCCAGAATTTATAGCAAGGAAACATGACAGTCAGCCAATATGCCACTAAGTTTCAGAAATTATCTAAGTATTGTTTGCGATTGATTGACACCGAGGAACGCAAAACTTRACAGTTAAGCTGCTAATATCTAAAACACCTTCTTTTACTGACACCGAAGCTCTAATCATTGTAATCCTTGTGTTGAACAACCTCTCTTACTTGAATTAAACACTCTTCCATTGCATTTAAATATGCATATTTAGGCAATGAAGAAACTTTACTTGTTATTATATTAATTTTGGGGCTGTGAATGAGGAATTTCTATTGAATATTTTGAGAAAGCATAAGAGGGCTATGGAGTGGACAATGGCTGATATAAAAGGGTTTAGCCCCTCCATATGCATGCATAAAATCTATTGCAGAAATGCTATATCAGTTAAGTTGAACAGCAAAGGAGGCTAACACCGAATATGAAGGAGGTTGAGAAAAAGTAGATTATCGAGTGGCCTGATGATGGCATTATTTAGCCATCTCGGACAGCTCATGGGTAAGCCCAATCTAATGTATACCGAAGAAAGGAGGAGTGACTAGGATAACAAATGTTATGAAGGACTTGATTCACACTAGAGTCATATCAAGTTGGAGAGTATGCACGGCCTACTAGAAGTTGAACAATGCTGCAAGAGAAGATCATTTCCCTTTGCCATTCATTGATAACATGTTGGACAGATTGGCAAGGAAAAGATACTACTGCCTCTTGGATTGCTATTCAAGCTGTAATCAAATAGCCATTGTGCCTAATTAGTAAGAGCAAACCACATTCAMCTGTTCATTTGGAACTTTAGCTTTTAGGAGAATGTTGTTTGGTCTTTGCAATTCTCCAACAACGTTTCCACGTTGAATGATGTCCAATTTTTCAGATTTATTGAAAAGGACCCTTGAAATTTTTATGATGATTTTTTTGATTTTCGGAATTCTTCTAATGACTGCTTGGCTAATCTAGAGGAAGTCTTAAATAGGTGTGAAGAAACCAATTTGGTTCTCAATGGGAATAAACTCCACTTTATGGCAGAAGAAGGAATAGTTCTAGGCCACAAAGCCTCAGCTGAAGGGCCTGAAGTTGATAAAGGAGAGATCGAAGTGATATAAGATCAAAACATAAACAATGGCAATTACTAAGAACCAATAGTTATTACCAATGCGAAACTATAGAATCCACAAGGATATCATAATACTAATATGACTTCTCCCCCCTTTTTTCTTCACATGTTGCCCCAAAAGACATCATGACTGATGACAGCATCGTCCTAATCCCTTGTCAGATGGAAACTCCCCCTGAGGTGATGCTTGTGTAGAGAATTCACAAACCTAAAAGCAGATAAGTAGCTCAAAAATAAAATACAGAATACTCTAGAAGTGAATTCAGAAACAAAAAGTATAATTCCAAAAACCCTAAGCACACTTAAACTCTAGTGAATTTTAAAAGAAGAACTACAAAGAAAGTCCACCCGTCAAATTATAGAGAGGATAATGCAATGACAGAGCGAACCATAGATATTTATTTACCAAAAATACCAACAAAGAAGCGAATGTGCCAAATGCTATGCTAGTCAATAAAAATGTATTACTAACCYAGAATATCCCTACTGCATTATAAAGTAGTAGATAATATCAACTCCCCCAACTATACCAAGACACCACAAACATGGACCAAGTGATCCAGCATGGACCAATACTACGAAAGTCTCAACATTTAGCAATATCAGATAGCAAGATCCTATACATAACAAAACCACTTCGATGTAGGCTGTCCTCCTAGAAGCTTCAGCAGAAAGGCAATAAGGTGGAGGACCAATGCTATGAATTATGACGAAGGTGAGTTTCCTCAATAAAAGAAGGCTCCCACTAAACAATAGGCTCCCTTTGAGGATAATGCTCCCCTTGAGCCAATGCAGACATCAAAAGATAGAGAATCATTGGTGGCCAGAGAGGAAAAAGAGAAGACAGAGAAGCAACACAAAACCCACAAAAAATTTAACCTTTTGGATTTTAGAATCTTTATTTTTTTCCCCTAATTTTAAAGAGATGGAACTTCATTAGAAGGATGAAAGGAAAATAATTAAAGAAGGGAAAATGAAAAATAAATAAGGTACTTCAAAAAACCTAATAAAAATAAGGAAATTTGAAAAGAAAGTGTACCTAATAGAGATCAGAAGAATATTCAACACTTTGCATAGTACGATGAAGCACACAAAATCCATTTGAAAAGATGAGGAAAAAAATGTTCCAAAGAATGTATGTTTCTAAACAATAGTTTTCCAAGAAATTGAGCATCAAAGATTGTCAACACAAGCAACATATTATCTCAGGAAAGCAAAAGTGGTCGTATTAAAAGACTCAAGCTATCAGCACATCTAGAATATCGAGCAGCTAGCTACGAGCATAATGCTTTCCYTCAGAATAGACAACATATATGTAGCTGTACAGTTATCAATTTTTCCTTTTAATATGCTTTTGAGCATGAGATCATAACAGAAAGGCATAGAAGAACAAAACAGAAATTAAATTGTGGCTTTTACTCATATATTGAGGTTGCTTTTTCCATGGTAGAGCCACCATAGGATAGGGGTCATTACGCTACAATTACTTACTCAAGGTAGCTTTCACTCATCAACACATGGTAGCCTTCAAGTAAGAACCTTATTAGGCAAATAGAAGTTCATAATTCAAGTGGGTGCTCTACAAAATGTGATTAAGTTGAAAATATTTTCAGCGACCACAAAGTCCCCATCAAATATTTTGTAACTTATTAATAGCGAGATGATACAAGGCTTAATATTGCCACATTACGAATGATTGTGCAGACACTGGGATCATCAAATTTTTGCACAAAAAGAATTTTGTGCTACCTCAATACATGTATGTAAAAATCATCAATTATTCTGACTCTGACTACGTGCACAAACTCCAATAAACATCCTTAAATCCACAAAAGTTTCAGCAGGAAGTGCTTTTGTATATTCAACATGACAAGTGATTGAATGTTTAGAAACCCACTTCATCTTAATTAACCCTTTTCTCTAAAATGGGACATTAGAATTTTGATTGAACATTTTAAACACATAAAATTGTAATTTAAAGTATTTTGGTCTAATGTGTCCATGTTTCCCACAAAAATGACAAGTAGGGACAAATTTGTTTACCTTAGATGCCTCTTGTTTTTGTGTAAGTACTTCTGCTCAGTTCAAAGTTGTTGGAGCATCCCAATTTGTTGTCTAAAAATTTGAAAATGTTGTACAAGTGTTCTAGAAACCAATTCTATACTTGTCTCCAACTCATTTTGCAATGCGAAGAGGTTGGTCAAGTTTGTTTGAACTCGTCTGAAATTTGTCAATGAGAGAATTTGCATTTTTGAGTTTCTCCACCGTTTGTGCTATGTTTGCATGTTTCAAGCTTTTTGTCCAGTACTAGCAATTTTTTTGTTAATTCTCTATTGTCATTTATAAGCTGGAGATTGTTCATTTCTGATGGTATCTGGAGACTTGATGAGCGGTTCACTTATTATAGYAGGAGCAGTTTAGGTCTGATTCTCCTTCTGTTATTTGTTTGTTATTTTCTCTAGGTTAGGGGTTTATTTTCTCTACTTGTTATCCAATGCTTTTTGCATGTATGCCTGAATTCAATTTGCTCCTCTTGCATTTGTGATAAGTACTTTACATAGTCTGGTGTGAACATTGATATTGGACATGTTTTGCAGGTCACATTGGTTGTTTACCCAGAAAATGCTGCAGCATAACTTCAACTTTTTTGGTTAATGCAGTGAAACTTTTACGAAGTTTGTAGGAATTCAAAGAACTACTATATGTTTTAAGTAAGTATTTAACATTGATCATGTATGATCTAATGCCAATAGAATGCCAATTTGTGAAACGTTAGTTGTTTCTTTTCTCTTTGTATTTCTTGTTTGCTAATAAATTCCTTACTAGGTACTCTGAAATATTTAATTGGTGGCTTCCTCTCTTATATTCTTTTTTCTTTTTCTCAATGGTTTTTAATATTACCATCTATCCAATGGGAAGCTTCTTTCTCTGTATAATGAAATATGTGAAGTTTTACATGACCCAAACAAGTCCCATTAAGGAGAGGYGGACATTATTTCTCCTCTTATACCAATCTATATTTTGGCCTACAACTACTGATCAAATTTGAAATGTGTTAAAAAATACTATGTGCAAAGAACATGATATAATTTTCATGTAATTCGGACTTCATTCATATTTTTCATATACTCTATATCAAATTGCATTGTATATTCATATTGTAAACATAAAAGCCTCTCCATTCAATATTAGACCTTCCCTTAAAAAAAGACTGAAAAATAAAATATTAAGAGAAAAATAAAAATACTTATAAGATGTAATATATGGCAAGAATTTTATGTGAAATTYCCATCCATTTCAATGTACCCTTCCCTCAAAGGAAAGAATACAAATTGTAATTATTATTATTATTTTATGCAAGACCCCTGAAACGGGTTTATATTAAGAAAAAATAATATATTTATGAAATGTCATATCAAGTTATTTTACGAGGAAAGTTTTTTCTTCCATATTCGTATAACAAAGACCTGACCAAATTCCTTTCATTTAGTTTTAATTTTGGTGCTTAAGGAATGGTTCTAGATGTCGTATATTTAACATGGAAATAAAAAAATCGTTATGAAATTGCTAGAACCAATTTTGTAATCACTAAGTTCATTTATTATTTTCACATACTCTAAATCAATGGGCAAAATAAATAATTGTCTAAAAGCGTAAAAGATGGGATCATTGGGAAGTGTTAAGAACTTCAACTCATGAACATTAAAAACAATTTCTCTTTTATATCCATAACAAAGTCCAAGGGAATGTTTTTTATTTAGTGGTGTTTTGAAGCTATGAAAATATTTTCGTTGTATTTAATTCAACACATAACAATAGTTTTGTGCAGGAATCACACACAATATATGTTACTGTGTAAAGGAGGATCAGTAACCGCACGCAATATATGTTATAGTTTCATTTTCTCAAATTATTGTGCGGAATTTTAGAACAACGATCTAAATTTAGATGTATGGTCTCATATTAAAAAATATTTTAAATGTCGATAACGATGGGGTTTTGGTGGTTTCCATTAGAGCAAGAAACATTTTTGACATGTTCTGAAAGAGTAAACACTGTCTATAGGTATTGGTATGATAGAGGAAATGGAAGGCATTTTTGTTCTGCAAATTCGTAGAATTTCATCCCACAAGTAATTCCTTTTCCTTAGAATATCTTCCACATGAAGTAGTCTCTTCTTTATCATCTTATGTTGTGGATCTTCTATGGACCTCCGTGTTTGTAGAATACTTATCCTGWGGAATGGAATTAAATTTTTCATATGGAATGCAATAATAAAAGTGCTACAATTAATTTTTCATAAATATTCCGATGAATCAATAGGCTATGGGTGTGATGTAATCTCCCGGTTCTATTTCGATGAATCAACACGCAATTGGTATAATGCATTCTTCTAGTTCTATTCCAATGAATCAAAGAGCTGTGAGTGTGATGCATTCTCCCAATTCTATTCCGATGAATCAAAGGGCTACAAGTATGATACATTCTCCCAGTTCTATTCCGATAAATCAAAGTGCTGCTACTGTTACTTTTTTATGAAAATTCTTACAAGTTAGATGGTTCATTATATTAGTTTGAGCCGGACGAGGAACCATGGGATGTCTATTACCCATGTTAAGGTTTTCAGTGAAGTCCATAAGAAGTAATTCTAGAAGGCTTTTAAAGGTGCATTTTGCTTGCATTTCACTTTTCATTTTTGRAAACATTTTTGGTTTTGTTTATTTGAGTGACTATTTTCAAATTTTTTGGAAACGTATTTTGTTGTCTATGTAATGTAAATTGACATTTTTGACTTCTAATTCATGAACTATCCTTGCAATTAACGGGCATGAAACTAGAATTACTTTGAAAAACTTGAAGTGGCACTATTGAAATTTTAATTAAGCAATATGTGCCAGAACGAACATGGAAATGAAGATAAAAATTCCTCTTACTATATTCATCATACATGGAACAAAATCCTTTGGTAATAGAGAGATTAGTGGAAGCTCTAGTGATATCGTCTTATATATCAAAAAGCATAAAAGAGATGAGATCATTGAAAAGTAATTTAAAATCAGGAATATTAAGGAAATTTTTCTCTTCTATATCTATAACGAGACCCCGAGGTAATATTTTTAATTTCGTTGTTTTTTGAAGATTAAAATATGTTTGGGGTGGTAACTTTAAGTGTAGATAAGAAAAGTTAAAAATTATACATACATTACTTTGCATGTAAAGTGAACATTTCTTTTTTTATGATCTTCATTTGTATCTCTTATATTATCCATCCACATAAAATTCTTAGGAAATTCTTGACCGAAATGCCGTCAAAATTGGTCATGTATTTGTCACATGATGGGTTCTACTAGCTTTTAGGTTGTGTCTTGTCTACATTTAGTTGCGCTGCATCTTATTTACATTTTAGTTTTTTATTTTCATTTTCAAAAGTATTTTCATTTTACTATTTTGAGTGATTGTTTTCAAAATTGATGAAAAAGTGTTTGGTAGCCTATCTAATGTAAACCCTTTTTTCAACAAAATCTAGTAAATTGACATTTTTCACATCTAATTGATGAACTATCTATGCGTCATACGAGGATTAATAAGCTAATACTATCAAAAGAAAAAAAAATTGAAGTGAAACTTTCGAAAACCTTGTTCAGCAATTTGCCAAAATGAAAGTGGGAATGAAAAATTCCTCTGACAATATTGTTTGTTTGTTGTCCATAACTCCTTATACTGAAGATGCTTCGTTCTTCAATACCCTAGGTGTGCCCGAAGGGCATTTGATCTTAAAAAACTTGGGACATGTCATTTTGACCAAACTACTGAATAGCTATTGATACAAGCAAAACTTGTTCCTGACAAGGACGTAGTTCCTTGGCCTGTGCGTCACACAAGAACAACAATTCTGGTTCCATCATAAGATCTTTCTAGGTATAGTGCCCTAATAATCCCAAGTCCTACATCTATCCCAACTGTTCCTGGGGAGCCTGCAATGCCTTCCAATGATGGACTTAAGATTGATTTGGCTAATTTACTAGAATAAATTGCAAAAAAAAAAAAAAATTAATGAACTAATCCGATTAATTATGCCATGTATGGAAAAACCAAAGAAAATTTGGACTATATTGGAAGAACATTTACTTTCAAAAAAGAATTTTTTAGCGTATTTAAAAAATTTGGCAAGGCTAAGAACATGTTTTTTGACTTATTTAATGTAAAGTTTTAGTTCAAAAAAAATCTTGTAAATTGATATTCATATCTAATGGATGAACTATTTGTGCGTCACATGAGAAGAAAACTAATAAAGAAATTTGAAGTGAAGCTTTTCAAATTTTTATTAAACAATATTTGCCAAAATGGAAAATGAACTGAAACTAGAAATTCCTCCGACGATATTGATAGCAAACAACACAAAATTTCTTGTACCAAAGAAGCTTCAATTTTGAACATCATAAATGTGCCCAATGTGTATTTGATCTCAAAGAAAAGTTGGGGCATCTTTGAGCCCTAACTATTGAATAGCAACAGGTATGAGCAATACCAACTATAAATGCTCCTTCTTGGCACCGAGACAAGTATACCTTTACAATTCCAGTTACAGTTCCATCATAAGATCATCCAACTCCGTTACTCTTTGGGTATATTGCACCAGTAGTCCCAAATCCTACAACTACAGCTATTGTTCCTTGGAAACCTTTAACGTCTTCCAAAGAAGCACGTCAGTTTGATTTAGGCATTTACCATGAGGTATTGCAATTTTTTAAGTGAGCTATTAGATTCTATGCTCCGTGTATGAAAAAACCAGAAAAACGTTATGGTAATGTTATAAGAAGTTGGACTTTCTAGGAAGAACATTTATTATTTAGATAAGTAAAGATATATTTTTCTCCTTTAATTTTTTTCCTTTTATGATTTCCAACTTTACTTGGAATTAAAAAGTTCTCCATCAATTTGGATAGTCATTGTTTAGTACGCAAACACCAATTTAAAAAACCCAGTTCATCATAGCAAAATATTTACTCGACATTTTGTTTACACTTTCAMTTTTTATTTTTGGAAACATTTTCATTTTTATTTTTTAGTGACTATTTCTAAATTTGTGGAAAACGTACTTGGTGGTCCATCTTATGTAAAACCCCTTTTCAACAAAATCTTATAAATTAACATTTTTGACATCTAATGAATTAACCATGTGTTGCACGGGCATGAAGTGAGTATTAATTTTTTTAAAAAAAATTTGAAGTGAAACTTTTTAAATTTTTATTAAGCAATATCTGTCAAAATGAACATGGATATGAAACTAAAAGTTCCTCTAACTATATGATCATACATGGCCAAAAAGCCTTTAGTATAAAGAGAGAAGTGGAAACTCTGGTGATATCTTCTTCTTGATGACATCGTGTATGTTCTTCCTTCGAGATTGTATGATTCTCTTGCTTACCTCAAATGTCAGGGATAAAATTGTTCCGAAGAAAATCATCATCGCCATTGGAACCAAAGTCAAACGCCTTGTCTCTCTCACTATCATTGCCTCTAGAGTAAATTACAAACTTACGCCTTGAATTTTTCATTCTTAACTATGTAGGCTTTCAAGTTTGTACTAGTTTCAATGTTGTTTTTGGAGATTTTTTTTCTGATTGAATAATAGATCAATTATTTTCAGGACAATTTATCAACATATAAAGCAATTTTAAATATTATGAGATAGAATTTGACATTTGCTAGTATTCCGACGACCATAAAAATTAAAAAATGGAACTTGTAAGAATCCTAAAATAAAAAAATGGAGTTTGTAAAAATATGCAGCATTTGTATGAATTTGCTAGTATTATCTTATAGCACCAAATCTCCTCCGGAATGATAAATCCTAATTAAAATTACACAATTGTATTAACTGTTATGCTCTTATGAGGAACACAGAGGAGGTTCGAAATATTGTTAATGATATTACTTCATATGCAAACCACGTGCCCTATTTCTACTAACAAGAAATTTTGAAATGTCTCAATTTTAATAGTAAAATTCATGACAAAAGATATTGTTTCCTTATGTGGAAGAAGCTTCAATCTTAGCATTGTCGTATTTAAAGCTTCTCTTTGATTTCTTTGGTGACATAAACCTTGTGTAAATGATTGTTTACACCAAATATCATCCTAATGGGTAAACCCTAACAAAGGATTACATAGTTGATATTATAAAAATACTTTAAATGTCAATAACAAAGTGGTTTTGGTGGTTTCCATTAGAGCAAGAAATTCTATTGGACATGTTCTCAAAGTGTAAATACAGTCCACATAGTATTCATATGACATAGGAAATGGAAGGCATTTGTGTTATGTAAATTCGTAGAATTTCTTTCCACAAGTAATTCTTTTCTTCATAGTATCTTCCAGGTGAACTAGTCTCTTCTTTATCACCTTATGCTGTGGATATTCTTTGAAGCTCTRTGTTAGTAGAACACTTATCCTAAGGAATGGAATTAAATTTGTCATATAGAATGTTAGAATAAAAGTGCTATAATTATTTTATCATAAATATTCCGATGAATCAACAAGCTATGGTGTGATGCAATCTCTCGATTCTATTTCGATGAATCTACAGGCTATCGGTGTGATGCATGCTCCTAGTTCTATTTCGATGAAACAAAGGGTTGTGGGCGTGATGCATTCTTCCAGTTCTATTACGATGAATCAAGGGGTTCTACTATTAATTTTTCATGAAAATTATTATAACTTAGGTGGTTCATTATATTAGTTTAAGCTGGACAAGGAACCCTAAGACGTCTATTACCCATGTTAAGGTTTTTGGTGAAGTCCATAAGAATTAATATCTAGAAGGTTTTTGGAGCTGCGTTTTGCTTACATTTCACTTTTCATTTGAGAAACATTTTCGGCTTTGTTTATTTGAGTAGCTATTTCTAAATTTCTCAAAAATGTATTTGGTGGACTATGTAACATAAAGTTACATTATTAACATCTAATTGACGAACTATCCAGGCAATGAAAGGGCATGAAGCTAGTATTACTTTAAAAAATGCAAATTGAAGCTGTTGAAATTTTTATTCAGCAATATGTGCCAGAATGGACATGGAAATGAAACTAAAAATTCCTCTGACTATATTGATCATATATGACCAAACGATCCTTTAACATAGAGTGCATAGCGGAAGCTCAGTGATATCATCCGCTTAATGACATCGTGTATGTTCTTCCTTTAAGATTATACAATTCTCCTGCTTACGTCTATTGTCACGGATAAAATGGTTTCCAAGAAAATCCACATCAGCCTAGTCTCTCTCTCTATTATGGCATCTCGAGTAAATTATGAATTTACCCTTGAATTTTCATCGAAACTGTGAGGGTGTTTAAGTTTATATTAGTTTCAATGCTGTTTTACAGATTTTTTTCGGATTTAATTGTAGTTCAATTTTTTGGGGACAATTTATCAAAAGAAAAAGTAATTTTAAGCTATTATGATGTAGAATAACATTTGTTAGTATGCAAACAACCATAAAAAATGGACTTCGTAAGAAGCCTAAAATTGAATCTTTATTATTCAACTGTTATCTTATAACACCAAATCTCCTCGAGAACAGTAATTCCTAATTAAAATTACACAATTGTATCAATTGTTATTCCCTTATGAGTAATATAAATGAGGTTCCAAATAATGTAAATGATATTACTTCATGTGCGAACCATGTGCCTATTTCTACTAACAAGAGATTTTGAAAAGTATCATTTTTAATAGCTAAATTCATGACAAAAGATATTATTTCCTTGTGTGGAAGATATCTTGTTTTTTTATAATCCCATGTCGCAGGCATAAATCCCTCAAGCTATAATTTGTGGGTTAATGGAGAGCTATATCTTCACATTTTTGTGTCTATGTCTAATACAACAAATATCCCTATGAAGAAAAGGAGAATAGGTTGAGAGAAAATTAATGCGCTGTTTATTATCTTTATAAGCAAAAGATAAAGATTCATCAGACCACTATACCAATGCTATCTAGAGATAAAGAATTGGTTTGTGGGATTGATACAGTGGTCTAATAAATCTTCTTTGACCTCCGTGTTAGTAGAATAATTATCCTGAGAAATGGAATTAAATCTGTCATATAGAATGTTAGAATAAAAGTGCTACAATTATTTTTTCATAAATATTCCAATGAATCAACAAGCTATGGGTGTGATGCAATCTCTCAGTTCTATTCTAATGAATCTACAAGCTATAAGTGTGATGCATTCTCCTAGTTCTATTCCGATGAAACAAAGGGCTACGGGTGTGATGCATTCTCCCATTTCTATTCGAATGAATCAAGGAGCTGCCACTATTAATTTTTCATAAACATTATTATAACTTAGGTGGTTCATTGTATTAGTTTGAGTTGGACAAGGAACCATGGGACGTCTATTACCCATGTTAAGGTTAGCGAAGTCCATAGGAATTAATGTCTAGAAGGTTTTTTAGAGCTACGTTTTGTTTGCATTTCACTTTTCATTTGGGAAACATTTTTGATTTTGTTTATTTGAGTGGCACTTCTAAATTTGTCAAAAATATATTAGTTGGACAATGTAATGTAAAATTACATTTTTTGCATCTAATTGATGAACTATTCATGCAATGAACAGGCATGAAACTGGTATTACTTTAAAAAACTTGAAGTTGAACTGTTGAAATTTTTATTAAGTAATATGTGTCAGAATATACATGGAAATGAAACTAGAGATTCTTCTGACTATATTGATCATACAAGACCAAACGATCATTTAGCATAGAGAGCACAGTGGAAGGTCCGGTGATATCGTCTTCTTGATGACATTGTGTATGTTCTTCCTTTAAAATTATATAATTCTCATGCTTACCTCTACTATCAAGGATAAAATGGYTTCCATGAACATCCACATCAGCGTTGGAATCAGAATCGAAGGCATAGTCTCTCTCATTATTATAGCATCTAGAGTAAATTATGAATTTACCCCTTGAATTTTTATCGAAACTGTGTAGATTTTTAAGTTTGCACTAGTTTCAATACTGTTTTAGAGAATTTCTTTTTGATCGAATTGTAGTTCAATTCTTATGRAGGTAACTTATCAAAAAGAAAAAAATAATTTTTAAACTACTATGAGCTAAAATTTAACATTTGCTAGTATTCAAATAGCCATAAAAAAAGGAATTCGTAAGGAGCCAAAAAATATATCTTTATTATTTAACTAATTATCTTATGACACCAAATCTCCTCAGGAATGGTAATTCCTAATTAAAATTACACAACTGTATTAATTGTTATACCCTTATGAATAATACAAATGAGGTTCCAAATATTGTAATGATATTACTTCATGTGCGAACCACGTGCCCTATTTCTACTAACAAGAAATGTTGAAAGGTCTCATTTTTAATATAGCAAAATTGATGACAAAAGATATTGTTTCCTTCTGTTGAAGATATCTTGCGTTTTTGTAATCCTGTGTTGCAGGCATAAATCCCTCAAGCTATATTTAGTGGGTAAATTAAAAGTTATATTTTGACATTCTTGTGTCTATATTTAATACAAAAAATATCCCTATCAAGAAAAAGAGAATAGGTTGAGAGAAAATTAATGCTGATTATCTTCATAAACAACAGATAAAACTTCATCAGACCACTATGCTATCTAGTAGAATACTTTTCCTGAGGAATGGAATTAAATCTGTCATATAGAATGTTAGAGTAAAGTGCTACAATTATTTTTTCATAAATATTCCAATGAATCAACAGGCTATGCATGCGATGGAATCTCTTGGTTCTATTCCGATGAATAGACAGACTATGGCTGTGATGCACTCTCCTAGTTCTATTCTGATGAAACAAAGGGCTATGGGTGTGATGAATTTTCCTAGTTCTATTCGATGAATCAAGGGGCTTCTGCTATTAATTTTTCATAAAGATTCTTATAACATTGGTGGTTCGCTATATTAGTTTGAGTTGGATAAGGAACCATGGGACGTCTATTACCTATGTTAAGGTTTTTGGTGTAGTCCATAAGAATTAATATCTAGAAGGTGTTTGGAGCTGCGTTTTGTTTGCATTTCACCTTTCATTTAGGAAACATTTTCAGTTTTGTTTATTTGAGTGGCTATTTCTAAATTTGTCAAAAATGTATTTGGTGGACTATGTAATGTAAATTTATATTTTTGACATCTAATTGATGAACTATCCATGCAATGAACAGGCATGACGTATTACTTTAAAAAACTTGAAGTGAAACTATTGAAATTTCTATAAAGCAATATGTGCTAGAACGGACATGGATATGAAACTAAAGATTCTTCTGACTATACTAATCGTACACCGAACAAAATCCTTTGGTATAGAGAGATTAATGGAAACTCTGGTGATATCATCTTTTACATCAAAAAAACATGAAAAAAGTATGAGATCATTGAAAAACTACTTTCAACTCGAGAACATTAAGGAAAAATTTCTCGAGTATACTTACAACCAGAACCCGAGGTAATGTTTTTAGTTTAGTTTTGTTTCAAAAAATAAAAGATGTATTGGGTGGTAACTTAAAATGCATATAAAATAGTTGCTTTTCCGTTAGTTTTTTAAAAATTTTAAAAAGGCAATTTTTGTCCTTATTTTTATAAATTATATTTTTACCACTTGAGACTTATATGTTATGTTAATTACATCCCCGGTATACACTTTCTTGATATCTTATTCACGTAGTGTTTTTTCAATATGTGCACAAGACTACGTACGAAATTTTATAAGTTAAGTCATGAGTCATAAATTTTTTTATATCATCGCCAGCTCTCGACACAACAGCATTTATCTTAATACCCTCTCCACCAGTACACCGGACTCTTGGGCTCAACCTTTAAGCTGCGTTAACAATAATCCTAGCTTATTATAACTTAAACCATATCGGTTAATTTTATTAATGCCTCTAAACGCAAACTACAGCCTGTCTCAACCCTGTCTCACCACTAAAGGGATAATCGTAACGAGTCTTTAACTTTGTAGCTTTATACTCGTCAATTCGTTCTTAAGTAGCCTCGTTATGTTATGATTTGTATTCTTACTTATCTTTTATTGTATGTTGTATTTTATATCTATAATTTATTCTATACTTTTAACGTACCGCATACTTAATTTGTATATATAGTTTTTCGTTAAGGTTTTTGTTGGCTGTCTTTTCTTTATTTGTTCTTTGTATGTGATCCTCTGATATATACCAATCACCTCATATGGTCCTGTTCCTTTCCTGTTTCCTTGTAGCACTAAGAGAAATGTACACCTTCATTATACACGTTTATTTAATAATA
>MEJB01000098.1:158008-169797 GCA_001752375.1 Rhazya stricta
TTTTAATATCTAATGGTTGAACTATTTGTGTGTCGCACGAGCAGAAAACTAATAATGGAATTCGAATGGAAACTTTTCAAAGTTTTATTAAACAATTTTTGGAAAATAGAAATGAAAATAGAATTCCTCTGAGTGTATTGATAGTAAATAGCATGAAATTTGTTGTAGCAAAGAAGCTTCAGTTTTGAACGTTGTAGATGTGCCTAATTGGTATTTGATCTAAAGAAAAGCTGAGGCATCGTTCTGCCGGCCTAACTATTAAATGGCTACAGGCATGAGCAATACCAACTATTGATGTTGTTTCTTGGCATCAAGGCAAGTATTCCTTTACAATTCCGWTMCCAATTCCATCATAAGATYATCCAACTCTTTTACTCTTTRGGTATATTGTAGAACTAGTCCCAAGTCCTATAGCTATCTCAATTGTTCCTGGAAAGCCTTCAATGTCTTTCAAAGAGGCACTTGAGATTGATTTGGGCATTTTACCATGAAAAATTGCAAAATTTTTAAGTGAACTATCAATTTTATTATGCTTTGTGTATGAAAAACCCAAAGAAAATTATGGTAATGTTTTACGATGTTAGACTATTTAGGAAAAACATTTAGCTTTTAGATAAGTAAAGATATATTTTTCTCCTTCAACATTTTTCTTTTATATTTTACAACTTTACTTGGAATTATAAAGTTCTCCATCAATTCGAAGACACATTATTAAATATGCAAATACCAATTCAAAAAACCATTTCATTAGAGAAAAATATTTAAGCTACATTCTGTTTGCATTTCATTTTTCATTCTTTTTTTAAGTGACTGTTTYGRGATTTGYTGAAAATGTGTTTTGTGGTGTATCTATTCTAAAACCCCTTTTCAACAAAATCTTATAAATTGACATTTTTGACATATAATTGATGATCAATGCGTGTGTTGCAAGGGTATGTTAATTAAAAATAATAATTGAAGTGAAACTTTATAATTTTTTATTAAGCAATATGTGTCGAAATGAATATGGAAATGAAACTGTAAATTTCTTTGACTATGTTGATCATACACAGTAAAAAAAAAAAAAAAAAAAAACCTCGGGTATCGAAAGAATAGTGGAAACTTTGGTTATATCTTCTTCTTGACGACATCATGTGTCTTCTTCCTTCAAGATTGTATAAATCTCCTCCTTATCTCGATTATCAAGGGTAAAATGATTTCCAAGAAAATCATCATCTGTATCGGAACCAGAGTTAAAGGCCTAGTTTCTCTCACTATTATGGTCTCTAGAGTAAATTATGAAATTTCCCCTTGAATTTTCATTCAAAGATGCCTTGGTCTTGTACTATTTTCAATGTTGTTTTAAAGATTTGTTTATGATTGAATAATAATTCAATTCTTTTGAGGACAATTTTGTCAAAAGATAAGGTAAGTTTAAACTATCATGACATAGAATTTGACATTTGCTAGTATACCAACTACCATAAAAATAAAAGAAAGGAATTTATAAAAACCCTAAAATTAAATTGTTATTATATAATTTTTTTTAATCATACAATTCATTTATTGTTTCCACACACTCTATATCTATAAGAAAAGTAGATAATCATCTAAAAAACCAAAAGATGAGATCATTGAGAGAATATTCTCAAAGAAATTCAACCCTTGAACAGTAAAGAAAAATTCCTCCTTTATATCCATAATGAAGTCRCAAGGGAATTTGTTTAATTTTGTTCTATTTTGTAGCTTTAAAAATTTTTGGGTGTATTTAATTGGAAATACTCATAACAATAATTTGAAACTATGCCCACAGTACTTCACACGTAAAGTGAACATATTTTTCAGTACGATGGTGGAACTATAATTCTTTTGTTGGTTACATGAAAAAGAAAATGAACTGGTGGAAGTAGAGCTCTTATGTTGGTGACATGAAAAGGCAAATGGACTGTTGTCTTGGTTATGAGAACAACATCAATTGCAGGTCTTACTTATAGTAGTACCCATTCGATAGTTTGGCTCACATGAGAATTCCACAAATTTTCTATCTTGCTTGTTTTTAATCCCATGTTGCGGGCATAAATCTCTCCCTTAGCTGCACCCCATCCTTCACTCCGCCTTGTAGCTTTTCAACATGTTAACAACCATTTGGATTGTTTTTGTTCGAGTAATGGTAAAAACATTTTCCACAACCCTTTGTTTCATCRAAATAGAACTAGGAGAATGCATGACATCCATAGCCTGTAGATTCATCGGAATAGAACCGAGAGATTGCATCACACCCATAGCCCATTGATTCATTGGAATATGTATGAAAAATATAATTGTTGCACTTCTATTCTAACATTATGGCAGATTTAATTTCATTCCTCAAGATAAGTATTCTATTAACATGGAGGTCCAGAGAAGATTCACTACGTAAGGTGATAAAGAATAGACTAGTTCATGTGAAAGATACTATCAAGAAAAGACTTGCTTGTGGGACTAAAAATTCTACAAAATTTACAGAACACAACTCCCTTCCATTTCCTATGTCATATGAGTACCATGTGGACAGTGTCTACAATTTGAGGACATCTCCAATAAAATTTCTTGCTCTAATGGACCACAACCACTTTGTTATTGACATTTAAAATATTTTTGTAATATCAAACCATACATCTAATTGCGGGCAGCTGTTGTAAAATTCCTGGACAAGAATATGCCAATTTGTGAAAAATGAAAGAGTTACATAGATCATGTGCAGTTACTGATCCTCCTGGGCAAGGTTGGGCTGACTATGGGATTGCCTTCCAACATAATGAAACATGAGCATGCACATCCCATAAGCAGTGATAGTATATCTATTGTCTGATGAAGTAGAATTGTTTCACAAAAGTCCACTAGATAGCATTGATACGGTTGTCCAATGAAGCTTTATCTCTTGCTTATGAAGATAATAAGCATTAATTTTCTCTCAACCTATTTTCCTTTTCTTCAGAGGTATATTTGCTGTATTAGATATAGACACAAGAACGTGAATATGTAACTTTCCATTAACCCACAAAATATAGCTTGAGGGTTTTATGTCTTGAATACAAGATTATAGAAAAGAAAGATATCTTTCACACAAGGGAACACTATCATTTGTAATGAACTTTGCTATTACAAATGATACCTTTCAACATTTCTTGTTAGTAGAAATAGGGCACATGGTTCGCACATGAAGTACTATAATTTACAATATTTGGAACCTCATTTGTATTACTCATAACAGCGTAACAATTAATACAATTGTGTAATTTTAATTACAAAATTACTGTTCCCGATGAGATTTGATTGCATAAGATAATAGTTAAATAATAACGATTTAATTTTGGGCTTCCTATGAGTTCCTTTTTTTTAGAGTCATTTGAATACCAGGAAATGTTAAATTCTACCTCATAATTGTTTAAAATTACTTTTCTTTCAATAAATTGTCCCCAAAAGAATTGAACTACAATTCAATTTGAAAAAAAGTCTCTAAAACAGCATTGAAACTAGTAGAAACTTAAAGATCTAAAAGTTTCGATGAAAATAGAAGAGGTAAATTCATAATTTACTCTAGATGCCATAATAGTGAGAGAGACTAGGCCCTGGACTCTGATTCTAGCGCTGAAATGGATTTTCTTGGAAATTATTTTATCTCTGATAGTAGAGATAAGCAGGAGAATTATATAATCTTAAAGGAAGAACATACACAACATCACCATAGCTTCAATTTTGCTCCCTATCCTAAAGGATTGTTTGGTCATGTATGATCAACATAGTCAGAGGAATTCTTGGTTTCATTTCCATGTCCGTTCTAGCACATATTTCTTAATAAAAATTTCAACAGTTCACTTCAAGTTTTTTTAAAGTAATACAAACTTCATTCTCGTTCATTGTATGGATAGTTCATCAATTAGATTTTAAAAATGTAAATTTACATTACATGGTCCACCAAATACATTTCTGATGTATATAGAAATAGCTACTTAAATAAACAAAATAAAAAATCTTCCCCAAATGAAAAGTAAAATGCAAACAAATTGCAGCCCCAAAAACCTTCTAGACTTTAATTCTTTGGACTTCATCGTAAACCTTAACATAGGTAATAGACGTCGCATGGTTCCTTGTCCAACTTAAACTAATATAACAAACGAACCACCTAAGTTATAAGAATTTTTATGAAAAATTATTAGTAGCAGCGACTGGATTCATTAGAATAGAACTGGGAGAATGCCTCGCTCCCACAACCCTTTGTTTCATCAAAATACAACTAGGAGAATACATCACACTAAATCTGGACGAAACTTTGTCATCAAAAATCYAGAGCTACACACAAATCTGGAGCTTCCCTCGTGATGCCCTTGCCGTTACCACAACCAGTGTTGTCCGAGCGCCGGTATCTATCCTGGTCAGCTAAGTCCGGCCAGGAGCAGGGGTTTTCTGTGATGCAAACGGAAGGTTGTTTCAAATCAATTTGTAGATAGCTAATCCACTAAAAGTATTAAGAAAGTCAAAATGATAATAAACAAATGAACTACATTGGGAATTAATAATAAAGGTACAATAGACTTTAACCCATAAGAAATCATCTTCTCAAATAAACCTAACCAATACAAAAAGTTTGGCCTAAGAAAAAAATGAAAATGAAATTATTTTGAGAGACACAGAGAGAGAGAGAGAAAGAGAGAGAAATAGGTCATTGGAGACTACAAAAGAAATTATAAATATGGTGAAAGTGCATTGAACGTCTGTTGGAGAAAAGAAGTGAATAGTATGGAAACCAAAATCATCAAGGTCAACAAGATTCACGTAATCAGACAATGGCTGGAAGATTCAACTAGAGAGGAGTTTTTTAATTGAATGATTTATTATACTACGTTGATAGAGACTTTGTTTTTGAAGTCTAGWTGTTGCCCCATAAATGTAGTCATTCACATCGAACCATGTTGAATCTTGTCTATTATGTTTTGATTGTTTGCTTATTTGCTTATTTTCAATCGATAAACTAAGACTCTCAAATAAACATTGAAGGAGTATCAACATCTTACACCTACCACTTCGTATGTCATACCAATACCATGTGGATAGTGTTTACTCTTGAAAAACATGTCCAAATAATGTCTTGCTCTAACGGAAACCATTTGTTATCGATATTTAGAATATTTTGTAATTCAATACCATATATCTCATTGTTGACAGTTGTTCCAAAATTCATAATAAGCATATGACAATTTGAGAAAAAGAAAAGAGTTACATACCTCGTATGTGGTTACAGATTCTCCTGTCTTTATGGTTAGGGTGGCTAGAAGATCGTCGCTTGACATAATGAGACCCGAGCATGTACACCTCTAAGGAATGATGATATATCTATTGTCTGATGAAGCAAATGTGTTCAACAAAGGTCCACTAGATAGCTCTGATACGGTGGTCTAATAAAACTATATCTATTGTTTAAAAAAATCATAAACAATATATTAAGTTTCTCTCCTTCTATTCTCCTTTTCATGAAAGGGATATTTGAAGTACTAGATATCCACACAAGAATGACAAAATATAACTTTCCATAAACCCAAAAAGTTGAAGCCAACATGAAGCAATTTCGGGTAAATGCAAACAATGCGACCAAGGTATTTCATGCATTTTCAAATGTATTGTTTTTTTTTTATGTTAAAGATATTAGGGTAAATACCTTTTCTCAAGTTTCTAAGCGCAACTAAATTAAAAATATTTCCTGAGGGATTTTTTTTCATAAAATCACCTTATATCACATTTTAGAAAAATATTACTTTTCTTCCTAATATAAACCCTGTTAAGGGTTTCAATGTAAAATAATAGTAACATTTAGAGTTTTGTATTCTTTCTTTGTAGGGGAGGTTACACTAAAAGGAATGGGGTATTTCGTAAAAAATTATTATCATTATTACATATAAATAAGTATATTTCTTTTTCTTTCTTAAAAAACAAAAGGTTTTTCCTTTTCCGTAAATGATTTTTCAATACTAATATCTTTGTAAAGTCCCCTTTTTTAAGTGGAAGGTCCCCAGTTGAAAAAGGGTTGGGGCAATTGTTATTTCCCTGAAAAATATATATAATATTAGTATATATATATATCTGTGTGTGTGTTATTTCTTTATTTAGTCTGTGACTTTTTGTTTTACTTTATTTCATTATCAATTAATTTTTTATTCTTCTTTCTTTAATTCTTTCGAGATTGTCTCCTCCTTGAATCCTTGGTCGGTTTTGGTACTAGAGCCAAAGAATGGAGTTAATCTTTTTTAAGATAATTCAGATCTAAATAAATTGTCTTCGATCTAGTTCTTTATTCTTTTTTCTTTAATTCTTTGAAAATTGTCTTCTCCTTGGATTCTTGGTCAGTTTTGGTATTAAAACCAAAGGAAGGAGTTAATCTTTTCTTAAGATAATTCAGATATGGTAAATTCTCTTAGATCTAATTTTATCTGGTGAGTATTTTGCCATCATTGAGCAATTAGATAAGTCCGTTGTGTTACGTTAGATATTCGGAACACTAGTAGATTTGTAGCCAGWTATAGTTTTGATCTATTTGAAATTACCTAGAAATAGAAAGTCCTTTTAAGACATCTATTTCAACTACTAGTTCTGAATGAAGATTTATTGAAGATCAAAGAATGATAATAAATTCTAAAGAATTAATTATAGAAGATGTCCAAAAATCAATTGATAATTGGACTATTGCTAAAATTTTAAAAGGTTATGTCTATAAGTCTGGATTTAATCTTCTTAAAAGTGATTATATTATTAAAACAAAAGAACAAGATATTCAGGTTTCAAAACCTTTTGAAACATTACATCTCCTTTCCAAAAAATCTTTAGAAAAACATAGATCTAAAAATTACAAATATCTTCACATAGATCCTGTTTAGATAGTAATCAAACACATCTATTCTAGCTTCGTTTGTTATACTAGATTTGTCAACTTTGATGCTTCTTTAAAGTTTTATTGAATCTAGCCATTTTACTGCACCTATCACCTTTGATTGTTATCCCAATTTTACATGTTCATTAGATGACCCAAATTTGATCAAAGCTTTAGTACTACATATCAAAACTCATAATTTAAATGCTTGAAAAATCCATTCCCATACTCTTAATGTATAGGATACACTATAAAGTCATGCTTTCTACTTTTGCTACAAAAACAACATGTCAGAGCGCCAAAAAAAAAAAAGAAAAGAGAAACTATTCTCTTACAGATAGATCTATCCAGATCCAACTTAGTTATTCCTATATAGATCGAAAGAAACGACATCCAATTACTAGGTGAGTAGATTTTAGAAGGAGCCATTCTTCCCATTCTATGGAATGTCAATCACCTCACAGTGAAGAAATTAGAAATATCAATCAATTTATCAATGGATGAGTTAAAATTGACATTCCATAGGAAATCTCCAACTATTATATTTCCGATAGAGATTCTACATAAAAAAGCAATAGATTTAGGAAGATTTTCCTAGATYCCTTCTGTTATAGATCACCTAAGGCATTTGACATCATATCTACCATCAACCTCTAGGAATTCCTTCAGAAAAGTAGATTATTCAACTAATATTCCTAAACCTGTCTATTCTAAATCATCTTCCAAATTACGTGGTGAACCTACCGGTCCAACTTTTGCTGCAATTAATGAAAATATTCACAACGAATAAAATTATATCAAAAATATTTTCAAATTAATAAAATTATGTTACATGAAGATTTTTATTCCAAAAAAATACTGAAAAAAAGAAATTGGTTTTTCAAAACTTCCTTTCTTCTAGGAAACAAATTCAACTGTCCTTTTAAAATATGCTTTTTTTTTTTATCTTTTGTTTGGTTTGAAAATATGCTTTTGAAAATAATATCAACTGTCCTTTTAAACTTATCGAGCGTATCTCTATCCATCTAAAAAGATTCCTAAATGGAAATTCCTTTCAACTTCTCACCAAATCCAAGCGAATCATCCTCCTCTTTGTGGAATTATTGTAGATCAACTAGGAAACCCGAAGAAGCTTTTCCTCAGAAATCCAACCGATGATATTTTATTAAATACAAAACATAGTATTCCTCAATCAAATATTCCAAATACTCATCTAAATATCATAGGAGGACAACTAGATCATATATAAAAATCACTTTCTCATTTATCTAATAAAACTATTGAAATTGTTTCTAAATGTGTTTCAAAAAAATGATAAAAAAGAACTTTTAAAAATCGTATTTTTAAACCTTATGCACTATCACATGCTAATGTAAAAACTATTAGAGATAATAAATCATAATTTCAAAAGCTATTCAAGATCAATTAGGTCGCATAGAATCAAAAACTCTTCTAGTAAAAATGTTGATGAAGATTCTCCYATAGATGCATTTAATAAAATAAATGTTTTAAAAGAAGATTCTTTTTTTTTTTGATGTAGATGAATCTATAAATATATTTCAGTCTTCGTAAACTCCTACTGTCAATCCAATGAGTTGGTAAAAATCAATTATTCATGTATYAACTTCTCATGATATTATTATTGCTAAACCTTTATCGCCGTATTGATTTAACTCCTATTTTGTATATGATTAGAATATAGATAACATGTCTGAATATAAAATTCTTAGTTTCCTCCAATAAATGACCATGGTAGCAAATGCCCATAAAATCCAGATAGGAACCGAGGATTAAGCCATAGCTGAACTTTTTATAGCAGGTTTCTCTAGTCAATTAAAAGGATGGKGGGATTACTATGTCACTTCCCAACAGCACCAGGAAATACTTGGTTCAGTCAAAATGCATGAGGATGGGAGTCCTTTCATAGAAAATAATCAAGTCATATCTGATGTTATATCTACTCTTATTCTCTCTATATTACTCCAGTTTATAGGAGATCTATCTCATCATAAGGATATAATTGCTGAATTCCTTTCTCATCTTAGATGTAATAAACTTAGTGATTTTCAATGGTATAAATATATTTTCCTTGCTAGACTCATGCTTAGGGAAGATTATAATCAACCTTTTTGAAATAAAAAATTCTTAGCAAGATTACCTCTACTCATATGAGAAAGGGTTAGAAATCGAATTAGAGAAGATCTATGTCAAAATATTATTCCTTATAATCAATTTACCTTTGGAGAATTAATTAGATAGTATACAAAAAGAAGTATTAAAATTATGTGTCAAGATATTAGGTTTTAACAAAGATTCATGAAAGAACTTAGACAATCTAAGAAAGAATTAGGAAATTTCGTTAAATAATTTGCAAATCATTCCAAAAAATCATCTAATGGTAATGGAACTTGTAGCAAAGCTCCTAGCAAACATAATAAATCTTATGAAACCAACATACTAGAAAATATAAACCCATTAGATGAATTCTACCAAAAAAAAAAAAACATAGAAGACATTATAGAAATAGAGAACATAAAAAGACCAACTAATTCCAATTTTAAAGATAAATTAAAAGACGTACAATGTTATAATGTCACAAAAAAAGTCATTATGCTAAATATTGTAGATCAAATAAAAAACGTAATGAATTATATTTAGATGAAGAAATTTTAGAAAAAAAAGTCCGATCTAGTGCTCTYTTCTAATTCTGATTCCTCGGATTACATTTGATCATCATATGGAGATGATGCACTTCAAATAGATGGGCTATACTCCACTTCCTCTTCCCATTCATCATCAATACGATCTTTAGATCATCCTATTAAGGTCCTTACAAAAGATGAAGAAAATCTTTTGGAAGTAGTAAAATATATTAGTGATCCAACTTTATAAAAATAATATTTAGATAAATTATTACAAGCAATAAATGATGAAAAATCTTCTTCAAAATCCTCTGTTTTGCATTTTACATCATCTAATACATATGATCTTACTAGTATTTTAATAAAAACTAAAAATGACAATCCCTCTACAATATCTAGTCTTCGAAAAGAAATCAAAATTATCAAACAAGAATTAAAACAATTAAAAAAAGAACAACAAGATACTGCAACTATTCAAGTTATTTTTTCTAAATATTCTGAATCATCATTTGATAATGAACAACAAGATACACAAGAGACAACAAACCAAATAGAAAATATAAATAAATCTCCTGAAGATTCTTTATTTGTTCTTAGATAAATCACATCTAAAAAATATCTCATTCGTATTATTCTTATATTTTCTTTCAATTATATCATAAATACTAGTCTTTTTTGTCACARGTATTGACTTAAATTATAATAAAGATAGTTTAGGACCCAAAAAATTAGAGAAAAMTAAAAGTAGATTATTGGCTACTAACAATTCTAAATTAAAAGTCAAATTCAAGTCTGGAGCATTTATTATTCATTCTGATATCTCTATAAAAACTCAATTTTTAATTGTTAATAATATATATCGTCTCCAGATTCTAGGTACTCCTTTTATTACTTTAATTACTCCATATAAGGTCAATTCTGATTCTATTTCTTTTAAATCTAGAACTACCAWCTTAATTTTCCCCTTCATAGAAAAACCCAAGACTAGAAATCTCAATTTGATTAAAGCATATTCTGTCCATAAAGATCAAATCAATACTATTTCTTCTAGTAATTTTTTTCAATTACAAATCTTAGGAAATCTTATCACATCTTCAGATAGATGAAGATCTTCAATATAGAGAAATAAAACTAAGAATTTCCTGGAACTCAGACTTCTTTTGAATCATAACTCTATTCAGAGCTTCCTAATGCCTTTTGGTATAGGAAACAACATATTGTAGATCTTCCTTATTCCTGAGATTTTAGTGAAGAAAAAAGTCCTACTAAAGCTAGACCTATCCAGATGAACTCTGATTTAGAACAATTGGCGGCTAAGCTTACAGCTGCAAAATCACCTGAAGAAATACAGAAATTATTATTACAATATGTTCCAGCATCATCAGCCTGAAAATAGCATCATCAACTGAATCAAAATATATTGCCAGCAGAGTAAGAAAAAGATCAAGATGATCTGATATGGAAAAAAAGAAATCATGAGATCACTGTAGTGGGTCTACCATAGCAATTTAACTCTAGCAAAATTAGTGTAGTGATCTCAGAAAGTCACTATAGCTCTCTCCCATGTACTGTTAAATTACCCTTGTTTTAGTCTATTTAAAGGACCATTCTAGGACACATAACACACACTCCTCATATACCTTAGAAACCTTCTATCTCGACGAGGAATTTCCCTCCCAAGTTGGGGTCCCCCATGGGCTGAGTTGTATCTCCAAGTTTTTTTGTATCAAGTTTTTTCCAATATCACCAGTAACTTTTAATTCTTCTTTTATTCCCATACAATTCTTACAATTCATATCCATTTATTTTGGTTCACATGGAAATGGGTTCCACCTCCCCTAAATCATGCTATTGGATTGGTTTTTAACCTGCCTTATTACTCCTTTCATTATGCCCATTTTCATATTATCTTATGTTGGTTCCTATTTTATGTTGTGTATATATATTTAATAATTATATTTCATATTATATATGGTGAGCCCAGATGGTTTCTTAGGCTTAGAACCTGAAAGTATTTGGCCCAATAAATTGCGAAATATATTTAGGATGAATTAGAAATATTTTTTAGAAATAGCATAATTTTTAGGCCTTAGAATTGGGTAGCTTTATAACATTTCAGACTAGAACCTTAAAACAATATTTTCGCTTTGATCCAAATTTTTAAAACTCTTTCCTAGACAATTTCGACTTTGATTTTTTTGTTTGAAACCTTCTTCTAATTGACAAAACACATCGATTTCTTTAAAATTTAATGGTTTTGGGATACC
>MEJB01000098.1:181931-201391 GCA_001752375.1 Rhazya stricta
AATAGAAAATATAAGTAAGAAGAACTTACTTATAAAAACTGGTAATACAAATATGCGATCTGATCTTCAAGTAAAGAGATCAACAAAATGATTGGAGAAAGAGGTGAATATGAGAGGGAAATCCTCTCTATGGTTTTTCTTCCTCTATTTTGCCTCCCCTAACAATATGGGAGAAGCCTTCTTATATAGAGATTAGGAGGGGGTAATTCTACAGTGTTTGGGTAAGTGCTACAGTAAAAAATCGAAAGCACTACAGTGTACAGTGAATTTGAACAGTGTTTACAATAATTTTCTGTGTAGAGTGCTACAGTACTCTACGATATTTCTATTGGTATTTCTTCGAAGTCTCCTACTCATTCAGCACGGTGGATCAGCTTTGTCTGGGGCAGGGGATGTCGCTGAATCTTCATATGACACCCCCTGGGATCTGGATGAAGATAGAACATACTGCAACAAAAGTTGCTGCATTTCTTCAGGGGATTTGGCTACTGCAAACTTTGCTACTAGCTGGGATTTTTTGATGAGGAATTCCTTTTGGTCCGATGTGATATCCGGAGCCACGATCTTCTGTGCAGTCTGCCCGTGCTGGCAGAACTCTATAATAGATGCTGCTTGGAATGATGGTGGAATTTTGAAGGAGCTCCACCATTTAATCTGAAATTTTCTTTGGATAATAGGATTTTTACTGAGGAATTATATTCTACATACCATGATAGAACCCATGGTAAATAGAATTTTGTATGGAATAAGGGTAATATCCCAAAATGAGATTCTTCTGGGGGTAGTTTATAATGGAATTTGAAGGTATTGATGGCTTTTTTTATAAAGGATTTTTGATTGAGCCATTCTTCAATAGTACCGAAGATATCCCACCACTGGATAAACCAAAAAGGGAAGAATGAGGCATAACATGTACAGATATCAAAATAGATAAACCAAGTATGTTGGGATTTGTTGCTCTGTATATAGAAAGCATTGTACCATGCCTGCTGGTAATCCCAGTAGGTGAATGTCTCTKGGTAAAAGGTTTCGCTCTTATAGGTATCTAAAAAATCAAATTCTTGATTGAGTTCTCCCTGTGATTTTACCCAAGTATCAGGGGATAAAATATTTAAAATTTTTAAAGTAAAATATGCAGGTTGCTGGTGGGTTTTTTCTAAGAAAAGATGTTTGATTTTCACCCAATCGCATATTTCTAAAATTGTTTGATAATATACAGGTGTTTTTAAAGGATGAACTAGTTTATAAAACCAATTCTGTCCAAAAAGTTTTTGAATAGTTTTGAAAGCATCAATGGTTCATAAAAGGATTTTTCAATTGAAATAACATTTTGAAAAAGGGATTTCTTGAGAAAGAGGATAATAGTTTAGTTGATTTCTCAATCACAGTACCTTCCTTGATCTGAGAAACACTTTGGAAAGTACTTTGTCTTTGGATTTGCTGGCCTTTAGYAGGAATAATATCCTTGCCTTTGTCTTTAGAAGAAGTGGCCTGGAATTTGTTGAGTTTCTCTGAACTCCTTGGAATTTGCAAGTGTTTCCATCAATGCTTGTGATGGGATGCTTGGAATTGAACTTGATTTCTAACTGGAATTTTGAGCATCTTCTTCACACATTTCATACCAAGATTTTCTTGGAACAATCGGCATGTTGGAGGCATTTTGTAAGGGTTTTGTGGTAACTCAATCACTCTGATCTTTTTCTCTCACTTTTCGAGGTGGCATTGTTATTCTGTAAGAATTCTCTTGTGAGAAAATCAGGAATGGAATTTGTATCTCTTTTTGAATAATCAAATATACTGAATATATCTTGTCACCAGGCAAAAATATATTTTAATGCAGTATTTTGAACATGTTTTTTCAAAACTTCTTTTGCAAATTTATAATTTATATGTAACAAAAATGTTTGATTAAATAAATCATTTTGGAATTTTTGTATGTATATGAGAATCTACAAAATATGYAAATATGGAGATTTGATGACAAAGGATTGTAAATCTGGCAAATGAAAGGATTTGCTAAGAGATAAAGCATTAATCTGTCTGAACAGAATATGCTTTAATAATATTTAAATTTTCAGTCTGTTGTTTTTCTAAGAAAGAAAAAACTAGACAGGTATTTTTAGCTTTAAATGAAATTGACTCAAAATTTACCTTATAGGGTGTGATCAAGGTTAGGAAAGGGGTTCCTAAGATCATTGGATGACAAATATCAATAACTACCACAAATGGAGTTTTTATAGAGTTAGAATGGATGATAGAAGCTTCAGTCTTGTACTTGACTTGGAGCTTAGAATTGTTAGCAGTTGATAATCTACTATTTGTAGATTCACAAAATTTCTTAGATACTAAACTATCTTTGATACAGTTTAAATCTGCACCAGTATCAAATAAGGTAATAGTATCTATAATATAATCAGAAGAAAATTTCAAAGTAATATGAATAAGGTATTTCTGGGACGTAATTTCCCTAAGAACAAAAAAAATCAGGAGGAATTTTATTAATATTTTCTATTTGGCTTGGTAGCTCTAATGATTCATCATTTTCAGAATCAGATAAGGAATTTTCATTCTATTTTGAAATGAGAATTTGAATAACAACAGAATCTTGCTTTTATTTTTCTTTTAAGTCTTTTATCTCTTGTTTTATGGTTTTAATTTCCTGTTGGAGGCTGGAAATCGAAACAGAGGATTCATTTTTAGATTTTTTAAGAATATTTGTTAAATCATAAGTATTTGTAGAAGTGGACGGTAAAATAGAAAGTTTTTGAAGAGGTTTTTATCAGAAATTGAACTCATAATTTTTTCCAAATATTGTTTTTGATAAACGGGATCAGAAATATATTTAACATTTTCTAAATGAGTTTGTTGTTCTTTGGTAAGAACATTTAAAGAATAATCAGAAGATTCGAGATTTTCAGAAGATGATGAAGTGTGAACTTCATCAATTTGAAGGGCTTTTCTAGAAAATGAGGATTTAGAAGAATCGGAATCAGAATCAACTAGAATATTTGCAATTTTTTCATAAGTTTCTAGATCTAAATGAAGTTCATTTAATTTTTTGAAAATTTACCGTATTTAGAATAATGTCCTTTTTATGACATTTATAACATGTTACATTTTTAAATTTTGGAGGAGATTTATTTTGTTTAGATTTCTTATTATAAGAGGATTTTTTAGAATATTTTTAGAAGGTTTTTTTATAAAATTCATCTACTGGTTTTGAATATTTTTTGTATTTTTTATGATAGGGTTTCTTATGGGATCTAGACGAAGATGGTTTACTGCTATTGCCATTGCAGTAACAGGATTTTTCAGGAAGATTTTCAAACTGTCTACAGAAGTCACCTAACTCCTTTTTAGACTGTTTGAGTTCCTRTTTAAGGGTTTGCTGAAGCCTAATATCCTGACATAATTTTAGACCTTCTTTATTAATTTGACTAATTAGTTCTCCAAAGGTGAATTGGTGATAAGGAATGATTTTTCTATTTGTTTCTTCATGGAGTTTGTTCCTAACTCTTTCTCCTAAGAGATAAGGTAGGCTTGCAAGGAATTTATCTTTCCAAAATGGTTGACTGGAATCTTCCCTAAGCATAAGCCTAGTTAAGAAAGTATTTTTGTAATACTGGAATTCACTAAGTTTTCTACATCTAAGATTTGATAATAATTCGGCATTTTTATCTTTTAGATGTGATGGATCTCCAATGAAATGGAGGGAGATAGAAAGGATCAGGGTTGATACGGCATCAGAAATAGGTTGGCCATTAGCTTCCACAATGAAGTTACCAGCTTCATCAATCTTAACAGCATTAAGGATATCTTGCCGCTGTTGAGAAGTGAGATAGTAATCCTACCAACCTTTTAATTGGCCAGAGAAACCGGCGAWAAGGAGCTTAGCTATAGCTCTATCCTCGATTCCTATCTAGGTTTTATAGGCATTTGCTGCCATTGTCATTTGTTGGAGGAAAGAATTGATTTGATAATCAGATAAATTGTTTTTGTTCCAATCATAGACAGATGAGGCATTGAAAGGTATTGGGATATGGGTTTTGCTACAGTAATATCCAAGCAGTAGGGGAATTTGGAACAGGAATGATAGATGACTACCAAGTCACGAGATTGATGCTAGGAATTGATGTTGATTTAGGTTGGAATTGTTCCAATGTATGATCAGTGTCTGAAAAAGAAGAATTTTCTTCTAAGACATTAATCTTATTAGATTCAGAAGTAAAATCTAGAATGATTTTACTAGAGGCAGAGGATAAGTCTATACGACTTAATTTATTATCTCTGATTGTTTTAACACTAGAATCAGAGATAGAGAAAGGTTTAAAAATAGGATTTTTAAGAGATTTCTTTTCTCTTTTCGAAGAAATAGATTCAGAAATTAATAGATTTTTTAGAAATCATTGGTAGAGATTTTTCAATCCTATCGAGCTGTTTGCCTATGGTATTCAAATGTGTATTTGTAAAATTATTTTGAGTAATAGTGTGTTTGGTATTTTGAAGAATATCATCTGCAAGAGTTTTATAAGGAAAAGCTTCTACAGATTTTCCTAAATGATCTATTTTTATACCATGAAGAGGTGGATGATTTGCTTGGATTTTATGAGAAGCAGAAAGTGATTGCCACTCAGGGATTTTCTTAGATGGAGTAGTAATAGGCTGAATGGATGAAAAATGATTTTTAATTTTATTTGGAATAATATAGTAAATTTCAAACCAATCAAAAATAAAGATGTGTAATTTATTTGAAATTACAAAATCATAATATTTTTCTTGGATTTGTTTTCTCTCAAAAAGGAATTTTTGAAAAAACCAATTTCTTTTATCAGAATTTTCTTTTGAATAAAAATCATTATGTAACATATTTTTATCTAATTGAAAATCTTTTGAAATCATATTTAATTCATGTTGGGCATTTTTAGTGATAGCAGAAAATGAAGGACTAGTAGGTTCACTACCAGAGGGGGGATTTAAAGTAGATTGGTTTAGGAACTTAAGAAGAATAATCAGCTTTGTGAAAGGAATTTCCAAAAGTTTTAGGCATATATGATGTAGAATACCTAAGAAGATCTGCTAAGGAAGCAGCTTCCTAGGGTGTTCTATGATCGACGGGATCTGAAAAATCCTTCCTAGATCTATGGTCTGGTTTTCGAAACGATGATCTGAAAATCTTCTACTTGGAATTTTTCTATGGAAACTTAGTTTTATAAAACCATCTAAAAATCRATTGATATTTCTAATCTCAGTGTTTGGACARGATTGAATTGAACTTGTAGGAGGAGTTGCTCCTTCCAAGATCCATTCATCTGGAAGTTGGATATCCTTCCACTGGATGGATTTTGGAATCACTAGATTAGATCTAGAGAGATCTGTCTGAAGCAGAAGGATTTCACCTTTCTTGCTCTGCATCTGGCCTTTGTTGCAAAGGCAGATTGCATGTCCTTATAATGTACCCTRTACATCAAAGCTATAAGAACAGATCCTTCTAGCATTTGATAGTTATGGGTTTTGATTTGAAGGACAAGAGATTTCAGAATATTGGGATCATCTAAAGATACTGTGAAATTTGGATAACAATCAMAATTAATTGAACTAGTACAGAGACTAGATTCGATTGAACTTAATAAGGAATCATCAAAATTTGGAAATCTCGTGTCCCTAAGAACAACTAAGATTGAGGTATTTAGACCCTCTTATGTGATAGGTTTAATGCTAATTTGGATAAGTCCTATGTAAAGGTACTTGTAATTTCTAGATCARTGTTTTTCTACAGATTTAGAAGAAAGAAGATAAAGAGATTCAAAAGATTTTGACAATTGAATATCTTGTTCTTCGATTTTTATAAAATAATCAGATTTAAAAAGATTAAAAGTAAATTTATAAACATGATCTTTAGAAATTTTTGGAATAGTCTAATTATCAATTAATTTTTCAAAATCTTCAATAATTAATAGTCCAGTTATTTGACGCACTTTGTACGTAAAATATTTCTAATTTTTCTAAAAACTATTAATTAATTTTTCTAAAGAATATTGTAGGTGCTAATTTAAAACATATCAAATTTGATCGGTTATTACTGGCCAATATATTGGTTGGTGTGCTTAAAAAATTCGATTGGTTTTGGTCAATCAAAATGAATAGTTCGGTTGCTAATTAACAACAAAATTTGATATGCAATGGTAGGTGTACGTTAAGCTTTTATATATAGCAATTGAAAATACTTATCATGTTAGGTAATAATGAGATATATATTATATATATAAGTGTACTGTAATATTAGATTTTATATACTATAGACACAAATTAATATGAAGACACTATTAATAATGGATATAAATAGAGTTATTGTGTATTTTTATCAATCAGAAAAACATACAAATTGCCTTATATTTTCATAGTCTTTCAACTATCACATCATTGTCAAAATCCATAGATGTGACCAATGGTTATTTGATATTAAAGAGAAGTTGGGGCATCATCACACAAGCCAAATCCATGATTTTCTCAACATGGGGACAAGAGTTCCTGTCCATGACACCGACATAGGAGTTACAATTCCACTGGCATGTTAAAAAATGTCCACTTTATGTGTGAAGTACTATGTGAATAATTTTCAACTATTGTTATGTGTTGAATTAAATACAATGAAAACATTTCCAAAGCTTCAAAACACCACTAAATGAAAAACATTTCCTTGCACTTTGGTAATTGATACATTAGCAGGATTTTTGTTCACTTTCTCCTTATCACAATGATTTTGACGGTGAATATCTTAGTCAGCAAGACATGCCCCATAATTTTTTAAGAACAAATGCCCATTGGTTGCATCTAGGATGTTAATGAATGAAGCTTCTTTAGTACAAGGAATTTGTGCTGTGTATGATCAATTGGGTAGATAAATTTCTAGTTTCATTCCCATTTTCATTTTTGCAAATATTTCTTAATAATATTTTCAAACGTTTCACATCAATTTTTTTTCTTTTAGTAGTACTAGCTTAATGCTCGTGTGCTGCACAAATTGTTAATCAATTGGATATGGAAAATGTCAATTTACAAGATTTGGTTGAAAAGGGGGTTTATATTAGATAGACCACCAAACACGTTTTCAGTAAACTTTGAAACTATCACTCAAAACATAAACTTAAAAAAGTTTGGAAAATTAAAAATCAAAACAAATATGTTAACAAAATGCAGCTTAAATATAATAAGATGCAGCCTAAATGCTAACAGAACCCATCAAGTGAAAGCCACATGATGAATTTTCAGGATATGTCTCAAATTACATAAAACGTTTATTGAAGTATATGGATAATATAAGTGATACAAATCAAGATCAAGCAAAAGGAATTTTCACTTTACGGGCGAAGTAATATATGCATAATTTCTAACTATTGTTGTTTGCATTTAATTTACAATCAATAAATCTTTTAAGCTGCAAAACACGACTAAATTAAAAATATTACCTTGCTGCCTTGTTATAGATATAGAAGAAAAATTTTTCCTTAATGCTCATAAGTTGAAAGTATCTTTTAGAGGATCTCATCTCTTCCATGCTTTTGCATGATTATCTACTTTTTGTATTGATACCAAGTATGTGAAAAAGATAAAATAAATTTGATAATTAGAAAAGTTACTTCACATGCTTTGCATGTGTAAAATTTCTGCTAAACAATGTTATTAAGTATTTTTAAATAGAATATGAAAGATTATAAAAAAGGTTACTTCACATGCATTTTAGAAACTATTTCTCTTTTCATGTTAAATATATGGTATTAAAAACCTTTTCTTAAGATGAGAAACACAAGCAAATTAAAAGCATTCCATCTGGGCTTTGTTACATGGATATGGAAACTAATTGTATTATACAAGGAGAAACAGGGCCTTCCTTAATAAGACTTTTTTGATTCATATAAACTTCACATATTTCTTTATATATAGAATGAAGCTTAGTAACGGGTATCAAAGATGATAATAATAACTATTTTAAAAAAAAAGAAGCAAAAAGAACATGAGAACAAGCCACCAAAATATTGGATCACTCTTAACTTATGAGCAAAATTTGAAAAGGTTGAACAAGGAGAAACACACCACAAGTTTCAAAAGTATTGATCTAACGCCCACAAAGTGATAATCTCAACTATATTTTCTCAAGAAGAAACACAAATTAATGAATGGCCTTAAAACTAAGACTGTAAAGGGAAAAGGGATTCAATGCAAGAAATGTGAAGGCTATGGACACATTTAGATAGAATGTGCAAATTTTCTCGAGAAGAAGAGACGTGCTATGACTGCTTTATGGAGTGACAATGATTATGAAGTTCAAGAAGATAATGAATTGAGCGCTATGGCCTAGCATTTGTGGTGAAAGATTAAAAAGGATAATGTACAATCTGACATTGTTGATGAAGTACAATTCGACATTGATGTTCAGGACCTTCAAATTGCTTATGATGACATGTACAGAAAGTGGATCATTGCTATAAGGCAAATTAAAGACACTGAGATGAAAAGCCTTCAACTTGTAATAGATAATTGTTGTTTGATTGAGCAAAATAAAACATTGCAAAAGGAGCTCAATGTTTCTCAAACAAAATTGACTCAAGCTTTGCAAGAACTGGAAGGTGCAAATAGTACCTTAAACAAGTTTAAAATGAGTACCAAAAAACATGATTCTAGAATACATGCAAAACAGAACCAAATGTATTTAGAAGGACAGAAGATAAATATTTTCAGCAATAGATGGACACTTAAAGAGTACAAAAATTTGTTCCTAATTGTCACTTTTGTGATAAAAATGAGGACATATTAGACCAAAATGTTTTAAGCTATATTTCTATGTGCATAGAGTGATTAATGAATCAAAATTTTCTCCTCCTCAACTTCAAAGGAAAAGAGTTGGGTAAAAAGAAATGGGTCCCTAAAAGTATTTAGTATATTTTTTACGACGGCTATTATTTCTTGTTATTAGTATTGTAGTATGTTAGATTTCATGTGAACCTATTTGATGTGAGCGTTATGAATGTGAGCTTATGTATTGATACTTATCTTAATTGGAAAGAATGTGTACTATGATATTATGAATGTGAGCTTATTTCTTGATACTTATCAAAATTGGATATATAGAATGCATACTATGATGATTGATCAGATATGTTGAAGACTTGTGTTTTCCTAGAAAGTTTTCAGGCACATAGTTTTAATGTAATGTCATTGAGACCATTCAAATTCAACTATGTTTGGCTTGTCAATGTTCTATTTTAATATATTGCTTGGCATGATATGTAATACTCAGGGTTTTACTTTTTATGAATTTTGTATGGTCGTATGATTATGTGTGTCAACTAGCGTTGGATAATTTTCTATGCGGTTATTATTTTATCATACATTTAATAAGTATGGGATTATTGTGTTAATCAAATGAGGGTCCTTGGTTGGTTAGTGTCTCGACTGGTTAGGCTTATTCATTTCTTATTCGGAAACTAGATTATTACTGAAAGGAAAGTCCATAAAATTTAATTTAATGGATTGGATTGGTTATGGAATGAGGAGTCCCAAAGGGTTGGGTTAGGGCCCAAGTTTTAAAAAAAAAAAAAAAAAGGAAAAAGGGGAGTAGGGTTTCAGTCACACCTAAAACCGCCGCCCCCCACTCCCAAGAAATTCTTGCTGCTGCCACCTCTCTTTTCCCGTCTTCTTCCCCCTCCCTCCCCATTGTCTTTCTCCTTTCTTCTCTCTAGCAACCACTGCTTTTCTTCCTCTCTCTTCTCCSTCTTGCCCGATGCAACTTTGTCGTCGAAAATCCAGAGATGCCATGCAGATCTGGAGCTTCCCTTGCGGTGCGCTTGCCGTTGCCGCAACCGATGCTGTCCAAGCGCCGGTATCTATCCTAGTAAGCTGAGTCCAGCCAGGAGTAGGAGTCTTCAAAGGCCATTAGGTGCCCCATAGTCGGGTGCCCAGAGGCCCCGAGACCACGCACCTAGATGCCCACTGACCAGGCACCCAGACACCCAAGCGCACCAGGGCTGTTGCGCGCGCTGCCTGAGTGCATGCCCGGGCGCAACTCCACTTCCAGACACTTAGAGTTTGTTAATTTAAAGGTTAAAATATTACTATTCGATATTGAAATTTGATGACTTATGTATTTATGTCCCAAAGTGAAATTGTGGGAGAACATAGATTAGATTTAATATCCGATCTAAGGAGTTTAAGTTGTACCTTTAAGAATGTGATAATTTGGTGATGTGGAAATTAAGTATGAATTTAAAATTGGCAAATGATGTTCATGGAATAAGCGTTAAATATTTAAGCCTGGACAATCGCATTAAATGGACTTTCTTTTGTAATTACAATTAGGTCGTTTTCGAGCACATTGACGTTGAGAACGGTTGAGGGACTCCGCTTTGCAATTTAAATAAGAATTTTAACGTAAAGGACTCTATGTAAGTAAATTCTTACATTCTCATTATCACATATGTATTGATGTTTTTAAATTTCTCTTAGGTAAATTGAACTGTGTATTGAATATGAGTTCTATGTAAGTGAATCTCCATACCCGCCTACCTTTTTTTGTGGTATGAAATGTGTTATGATTGTATTGAATRATATCACGTAATATATATATTTTGTACTGTTATTGTGTTGAATGGTATTTATATACGGTTTTATGTAGTTCATGTTATGGGCATGTTGTTATAGTATTATACATCATTCTCAACATGAGCCATTCGTACATTTAGAAAATGAAGGGTTTAGGAAATAAAATTTTATAGAAAATGAAATTTTATAAATGAATTATTATTAGGAAAATGATAAGATTTTGAAAAGAGTGTAAACCTAATGCAAAATGGGGCATGGGGAACCGGCACACCCGACCCAACCCTCTTGTAAGGTAGGGAGATAAGTAACATTCACCTCTTGGGAGGGGAAAAGATGAAAGGAAAAGTTAAGTGATGTTAACCGTATTGCGGTTCTACCGGTARGAAATGTAATCGAGTTCCAAAGAATAATAGCCCACTACAAACTTAATGGCTRGGCATTACACTAAGTGAGCTCACGACTTTAATGAAATGGAAATTTTATGAAAGTATTTGGAAAGTTTTATTGAGGAAGTGAACTATGAATTTGTAACATATAGTGCATTTCACATAAATTCGTGCATGAGATTTGCTTACTGAGCTTTATAGCTCATTCCATTTCCTTCATTCTGCATTTCAGGTGATATGTAGCCAGATAATGCGTGGAGGTCACTTATGGGCAAGCTTTGATACCCCGAAGTACTATTTAAATAAATTTTAGGGAATAAGATAAAGGGTTGACTATAGAGGTTTTATATGTTGTTCGAGATATTTCCTTATTTGTTTAACTAATGTTTTAAATTCTTTCAAGTTTTGCAAATTTCAGTTTTGGTAAATTTTAGGTTGGTAATGGATGGTTGGAATACATTTTTTATTATATTGGATATTTATTGGGTTGGAATGCATGTTGTTTACGAGTATTGAAAATGTTTGAGGTCCTTGAATGTATATAAGGTGTAGTTTATGAAATTACAAAGGAAACTCTGTAGGAATTTTTATAAACCTTTTTAGTCAAGTGTTCAAATCTCTTTGATTTCCTATAGTGTCTGATATGATTAGGAGTAAAGTCAGTAATACTCTCGGATTATGACAGTTCCTAATCTGGGGGTGTTACATGATAAATATAGTTTTTGTGTTGATATGAAAACCAGAAAGATGGAGATTGTAAAAGTATAGGTTTTTGGAGTTATATCATGTGATCAAATAGTCAAAATGATTTTCATTGTGTCCATATTCTTACCCTAATTTATTCTGAAAATATATCTTTAGCATGTGATTAATAGGATATATCTATCTTAATATTGTAGGTACTTTATTTATCTACATGGTGTTTTTTGATATAGATAGTTTAGTATACAAGTTTCAATATTAAAAATAGGACTTTGATGTATCATTATTAGAATTGTCCTAATTCATGTAGAACTTCTATCTTGTGTATCAACAACTTATCTAACCCTAAATATTCTGATACATATGTCAGCTTTTGGTGAAGGTTGCTTGAACAAGAGATAGAGCTAACAACCTGAGTTTGAGCTTGGAGAAAGTGTCGTTCACGATGTAGTCATACCGTACATGTTAAATCGTGTGTCTTATGTTTTGATTGTTTTCTCATTCACTAAATGTTAATGGGTTAAGTAAGCTACTGAATAAACATATTAATCGAAGTACACATAACACCTACCATTTCCTCTGTCCTACCAGTAGGATGTGGATAGTATTTACTCTTGGAGAACTGTCCAATAGAATGTCTTGCTCTAATTCAAACCACAAGGACCACTTTGTTATTTACATTTAAAACATTTTTGTGATTTCATACCATATATCTCATTGTAGACAATTGTTCTAAACTTTTTGAACAAGCATATGAAAGTTTGAGACAAAGAAAAGAGTTATACATCTCGTTGAGTGGTTATTAATCTCCAATCTTCATGGTTGGGCTGGCTAGAGGATCGCTTCCCGACATAATGAGACCCGAGCATGTATACCTATTGTCTAATGAAGCATATATGTTGAACAAAAATCCACTCGATAGTTTTGATACATGGTATGATGAAGCTATATCTATTGTTTAAGAAAATCATAAATAGGGTATTTAGTTTCTCTCCTCCTACCATCCTTTTCTTGATAGGGATATTTAAGGGACTAGATATACACCCAAGAATGTCAAAATATATAACATTTCATTTACCCAAAAAGTTTAAGCAAACCACAAGCAGTTTCGGAGAAAGCAACCATGCGACCTGCAAAGAAGTATCAGTATTTGCACCATCTTATGTTTATAACACCTAGATGTCATCAAATCTTTAAGTGTTCATAAAGACTGGCTGTATATAATTGTTTCTACCATTACTAGGATGAAGACAATCCAAATGGATCATAACATGTTGAAAAGCTACGAGGTGGCGTGAAGGATGGGGTGCAGCTAAGGGAGAGATTTATGCCCACGACATGGGATTACAAAAAAGCAAGATAGAAGACTTGGGGAATCCTTGTGCTAGCCAAACTATCGAATGGGTATTGATATAAGCAAGACCTGCAATTGATGTTGTTCTCATCACCAACCATTTGCTTTTCCATGTCACCAACTAAAGAATTATAGTTCCACCGTCATACTAAAAGAAATGTTCACTTACCTGTGTAGTGCTGTGGGCGTAATTTCCAATTATTGTTGTGTGTACTTCGTATTAAGTACACCTAAAATATTTTTAAAGCTGCAAAACACAACAAAATTTTAAAAAATTCCCTTGGGACTTCATTATGGATATAAAGGAGGAATTCTTCTTTATTGTTCAAGAGTYGAATTCTTTGAGAATTTTTTCCCAATGATCTCATCTTTTTGTTTTTTTAGATGATTATCTACTTTTCTTATTGATATAAAGTATGTAAAAACAATAAATGAATTGAATGATTACAAAAGAAGTTATATAATAACGATTTATTTTTCGGGTTTTTACGAATTCATTTTTTTTTATGGTAGTTGGTATATTGGCAAGTGTTAAATTCTACCTCATAATAGTTTAAATTACATTTTCTTTTGATAAATTGCCCTCAAAAGAATTGAGCTATTATTCAATCAGAAACAAACCTCTAAAACAACATTGAAAATAGTACAAACTTAAGGACCACGATAATATCGAATGAAAATTCAAGGGGAAAATTTATAATTTACTCTTGAGGCCATAATAGTGAGAGAAACTAGTCCTTCGTCTCTGGTTTCGACACTGATGATGATTTTCTTGGTAATCATTTTATCCTTGAGAGTCGAGGTAAGCAGGAGATTTATACAATCTTCAAGGAAGAAGATACATGATGTCATCAAGAAGACGAAGTGTTTACTGTTTGAGAACGTGTGTAATAAATTTCTTGCTCAATGAAAACAATAGAACCCCATTGTTATTGATATTTAAAATATTTTTGTAATATGAGACCACACATCTAACAATACACAGTTCTAAAATTCGTGAACAAGAATATGACCATTTGAGAAAAATAAAAGAGTTACATATATCATGTGCAGTTACTGATCCTCCTCTTCACAGTTCGGCTGGCAAGGGAACGTCGTCAGACATAATGAAACCTAAGCATGCACGTCCTCTAAGTAGTGATGGTATATCTATTATCTGATGAAGTAGATTCGTTCAACAAACATCCACTGGATAGCTTTGATACGGTGGTCTGATGCAGCTCTATCTCTTGCTTAAGAAGATGATAAATAGTTCATTCATTTTCTCTCCTCCTATTCTCTTTTTCTTGATAGGGATATTTGATGTATTAGATATAGACACAAGAATGTCAGAATATAACTTTGCATTAACCCAAAAAATATAATTGAGGATTTATGCCTGCCACATGGGATTACAAAAGGCATAATAGAAAGTTTAATCGTAAAGAAAATTTGGGGTGTTGTCGTGCTAACCAAACTATTGAATGCATATCGATATAAGCAAAACTCACTGTTGATGTTGTTCTAGAGACCGAAATAAGTGTTCCTTTTCTTGTACATGGCACCAACATAAGAATTCTATATCCATTGACATACTAAAAATTGCTTACTTTACATGCGAAGTACTAAGAACATTTAATTTCCAACTATTGTTATGTGTACTTTAAATTAAATACATTGAAAATATTTTTAAAGCTGCAAAACAAACACTGAAATTATGAACATTCACGTCGTACTTCGTTATTGATATAGAAGATAAAATTTTCTTTAATTTTCAAGAGTTGAAGTTTTTTGAAAGCATTTTTTCAATGTTCTCAGCTTTTATGTTTTTAGATGATTATCTACAATACAATGTATGTCAAAACAATGAATGTATTGAATAATTACAAAAAATTTGTTTCACGCACTTTTAGTAACCATTGCCTTTCATGTTATATGTATTATATCAAAAACATTTTGATATATCTATGAAATACGATACATTCCATCAGGGCTTTGTTTTATGGATATGAAAGATGAAAATTTCCTCATATTATATTTTATAAATATATTATTTTTCTTCTGAATATAAACACTTTTCGAGGGTTTCAACATAAGATAATACTAATATTTTTTTTCTCTTAACAAAATATTTCTTATGATTTTCAATACAATATATTTTAGCCCCTTTTTTGAAGGAAAGGTCCAATGAAGGGCAATGGATTTTCCCCTTGAAAATGTAGAGTATATGATAAAGATAAATTAAGTTAAGCTTACATAAGAGTTATTTGACGTGCTTTGCACATAAAATATTTCTGATTTTGCTAAACAATATTATTTAATTTTTCTAAATAGAATATAAAGGGTGCTATTTCTAAACCTTTCAAATTTGACTAGTTGTTATTGGCCGATATATTGATTTGTATGCTAAAAAAAATCGATTGGTTCTTTGACCGAAATGAATAGTTTGGTTGCTAATTGACAACCACATTTGATATGCAATGTGTAGGTATACATTAATCTTTTATATATAGCAATTGAAACTACTTAGCATGTTAGATAATAATGACATTTTATATTATATATAAGTATATCATAATATTATATTGTAAATAGGGTAGACACAAATTAATTGACTCATATCTTCTCTTTTAATATTGTCTTCAAATGGCTATAAATGGAGTTGTTATATATTTATTTCATTCACAGAGACATACAAATACCCTTATATTTTCATAGGTGAATATATAAAAGAATGACTTTAACTGCCCTATCATTGACAAAATCCTCAAATTGCCCAATAGGTATTTGATATTAAAGAGAAGTTGGGGCATCATAATACAAGCCAAAATATTGAATAACTATGGATACAAGCAAAATCAATCGTTTTCCCAAATTTGGTACAAGAGTTCCTTTGCCTATCCATGACACCAACAAAAGAGTTACAGTTCCACTAGCATACTAAAAAAAATCTCCACTTTATGTGTAAAGTATTACCTGCATAATTTTCAACTACTGTTATGTGTTTAAACATTTTCAAAGCTTCAAAAAACCACTAAATAAAAAACATTCCCCTGGACGTCATCATGGAAATACCAAGATACAGGCAAAGGAACTCATGTCCTTGTCAAGAACTAGTTTCAATAGTAATAATAGCTATTCAGTAGTTTGGTCAAAATGACATGTTCCAATTTTTTTAAAGACCAAATATTAGTTGGGCACACCTTGGGTATTCACGAACAAAGCATATTCGGTTGAGGAATTTTAGGCTACAAACAAATAATATGGTCAGAGGAATTTTTTTCCTTCCCATTTTCATTTTTTGCAAATATTGAATGAATTTTTCGAAAGTTTCACTTGGCATTTTTTGTCTTTGGTAGTATTCGATTATTGCTCATGTGACGCACAAATAGTTCATCAATTAGACGTGAAAAATGTCAATTTACAATATTTTTCTGAAAAGGAATTTACGTTAGATAGACCACCAAACACGTTTTCATCAGTTTTGGAAACAATCAATAATAACAGAAAACTAATTTTTTTTCAAAATGAAAATAGAAAACTAAAATGTAAAAAAGGCACAGCTTAACTAAATATATATAAGACGCAGCCTAAAAGCTAACATAACCCATCATGTGACAAGACCAGTTTTGACAGCATTTCAGTAAAGAATTTCATAAGAATTTTATCCAAGTGGATGGATAATATAAGAGATACAAATGAAGATCATATTAAAAGAAATGTTCATTTTACATGTGAAGTAATATGTGGATAATATCCAACTATTTCATTTGCATTTTAATTACCACCCAATACATCTTTTATTCTTGAAAATACAACTAAACTAAAAACATTACCTCGGGGTCTGATTGTAGGTATAGAAGAGAAATTTTTCCTAAATGTTCCCGAGTTGAAAGTAGTGTTCCAATGAACTCATATCTTTCACTATTTTTTATGTAAAAGACGATATCACCAGCATTTCCACTAATCTCTCTATCCTAAAGAATCGTTTCGTCGTGTATGATTAATATAGTCAAAGGAATTTCTATTTTCATTTCCATGTCCGTTTTGACACATATTGCTTAAGAAAAATTTCAACAATTTCACTTCAAGTTTTTTCAAGTAATACTAGCTTCATGCCCTTTGATTGCATGGATAGTTTATCAATTAGATGTCAAAAATGTAAATTTACATTACATAGTTCACCAAGTACATCTTTGACAAATTTAGAAATAGCCACTCAAATAAATAAAACTGAAATGTTTCCCAAATGAAAAGTGAAATGCAAACAAAACGCAGCTCCAGAAATCTTCTAGACATTAATTCTTATGGACTTGACCGAAAACTTTAGCATGGGTAATAGACATCCCATGTTTCCTTGTCCAACTCAAACTAATATAAGGAACCACCTGAGTTATAAGAATTTTTATGGAAAATAATAGTAGAGCCCCTTTATTCATCGAAATAGCATTGGAAGAATGCATCACACTCACAGCCCTTTGTTTCATCGAAATAGAACTAGGAAAATGCATCACATCCATAGCCTGTATATTCATTGGAAAGAACTGAGAGATTGCATCCCACCCATAGCCTGTTGATTCATCCGAATATTTATGAAAATATATTTTTTATCACTTTTATTCTAACACTTTATATGATAAATTTAATTCCATTCCTTTGATAAGTATTCTACTAACATGGAGGTCCAAAGAAGAGCCACCGCATAAGGTGATAAAGAAGAGACTAGTTCACAAGGAAGATGCTATCAAGAAAGGAATTACTTGTCGGATTAAATTCTACAAATTTATAGAACACAATGCCTTCTATTTCCCGTGTCATATGAATACCACGTCTCATAGAATTTCTTGCTCTAATGGAAACCAGCAAAACAACTTTGTTATCAAAATTTAAAATATTTTTGTAATATCATACCATACATCTAATTGTAGGCAGCCATTGTAAAATTCCTAGACAAGCATATTACAATTTGAGAGAAATGAAAGAGTTACCTATATCATGTGCTGTTACCGATCCTCCTATTCAAGGTTGGGCTGGCTAGGGGACTGCTTCCCAACATAATGAAACTTGAGCGTGCACGTCTGTTAAGCAGTGATGGTAATCTATTCTCTAATGAAGTAGATATGTTCAACTAAATTCCACTAGATAGCATTGATAAGGCAATTTTGTGAAGCTTTATCTCTTGCTTATGAAGATAATAAGCATTAATTTTCTCTCAACCTATTCTCCTTTTCTTGGTAGGGATATTTGCTGTATTAGATATAGACACAAGAATGTGAAAATATAACTTTCGATTAACCCACAAAATATACCTTGAGGGATTTATGCTTGCGACAGGAGATTACATAAAAGCAAGATATCTTCCACACAAGGAAACAATATCTTTTGTCATGAATTTCGCTATATTAAAAATGATACCTTCAACATTTCTTGYTAGTAGAAATGGGGCACGTGGTTCGCACATGAAGTAATATCATTTAGAATATTTGCAACCTCAGTCGTATTACTTATAAGGGCATAACAATTAATACAATTGTGTAATTTTATTTAGGAATTACTGTTCCCGAGGAGATTTGGTGTCATAAGATAATATTTAAATAATCACGATTTAATTTTAGACTTCTTACGAAATCCTTTTCTTTATAGTCATTTGAATACTAGCAAATGTTAAATTCTACCTCATAATAGTTTAAAATTACTTTTTCTTTTGATAAATTGTCCCCAAAAATAATTTTAACTAAAATTCAATCAGAAAAAAAGTCTCTAAAACAACATTGAAACTAGTACGAACTTAAAGACCTACACAGTTTGATGACAATTCAAGAGGTAAATTCGTAATTTACTCTAGACGCTATAATAGTGGGAGAGACTAGGCCTCGACTATGTTTCTGACGCTGAAGTGGATTTTCTTGGAAACCATTTTATCCTTGACAGTGGAGGTAAGCAGGAGAATTATATAATTTTGAAGGAAGAACAATCATCACGTCGTCAAGAAGATGATATCACAGGAGCTTTCATTGTGCTCTCTATCCTAAAGGATCATTCGATCATGTATGATCAATATAGACAGAGGAATTTTTAGTTTCATTTCCATGTCCATTCTGGCACATATTGCTTAATAAAAATTTCAACGGTTCACTTTAAATTTTTAAAGTAATACTAGCTTCATGCCCGTTCGTTGCACGGATRGTTCATCAATTAGATGTCAAATATGTAAATTTACATTACATAGTCCCCCAAATACATTTTTGACAAATTTAGAAATAGCTACTCAAATATACAAAATCAAAAATTTTCCTCAAATCAAAAGTGAAATGCAAACAAAACACAGCTCAAAAAACCTTCTAGACATTAATTCTTATGGATTTCACCAAAAAACTTAATATGCGTAATAGACGTCCTATGTTATAAGAATTTTTATGAAAAATAAATAGTAGCAGCAACTT
>MEJB01000098.1:201416-213319 GCA_001752375.1 Rhazya stricta
TTTTTTCCTAAAGAAAATGCTCGGATTTTAATGTAACAACAATAAAATTGATACATAAGAATACTGTGTTTTTAGAGGAGCCCTTGCCATTTAAAGGATTAATTATAACCTTGTTAACCTTATTTACATTTAACATCATTCTAGTCATATTACTCAATATAATGTGTTCTCCAAGGTTTATAACATATTACTATTTTAATGAACAGTACACCGCTTCTGTGCACGGGGGATTAAACGATTTATTGTTTTTACAACTTTCCAGAGTAAAAATTAAATCATTCAAATACTGTTTTCTATAACAAAATTGAACACCACCTTCTATAGAACCAAAAAAAAAAATTAGGGGACAGCGTCCCCGTTTTTGGTTAGTTTTTCGATTATATAAACACCCTAAACTCTCCCCTCTTCCAATAACGCTCCAAGAACACAGATATAGCCTCTATGTAGTTTATTCCTTTGTTTTTTTTTAGGAATATTTTTTTATGTTTCTTTTCCTCTGTATTCTAATTCTCTTTTTATATTTACGTTTATTACGCAGTTAGTATATTGTATTTTCGTTCTCTTATTTTCTGATTATGTAGTCTGTTTGATATAGCTTCGCACCCAGACACCCTCACCACCCCTACATCGGCTGCGCGTCCCCCTCGAGCCCTCAGCATCTGTTGTCTTTTGTCGCCTTCTTTTCTCTCTGTCTCATCTTCTGACAATCCTTGTTCAGCCCTTATCCTCTTTTAGTTTTTTTATTCTTCATGTTTTTTAACTTTCTTTTAACCCTTGGTTAGTTCCGTTGTTGGAAAACTAAGAGAACTCTTAGTATCTTGGTTTATAGGATTACTCACTAAAATTAGGAAAAAGAGGAAATGTTGGAATGTGTTACCAAATAACCGTATTGGGCGTATTCCTCCTTATGAATTACTCTCCGTATCGATCGTGTGTTATTGTCGGCAACTTCTTAATTGTGTGTGTTCTGTTGAAATTCGGGTTTAGTTGTTGTTACGTGAGATTTAGAGAGTTCCTTTAAGGCTACGTAAGTGGTTTTTCCTTTTGTTTCACAAAGAAAACACCAAGAAATGGTGTGTGCTTTTAGATGGATTTCATTTCTGTTTTCTTCGGGAAATATTGGTATCCACCAGATTGAACAGAAGTTCAGATCTAGGCTAAATGGACCACCAAATAAAATATCAGAATTTTGATGATCTAGACTGATCTCAGCGAAAGATATTTCCTTGTACTTCGGTACTGTTTTATAGTTTTTTTCATCTTTTAGTACAGAAATTTAATTGTATAGGTTTGTTTTCAGGAGTTTGTAGGAACTCCAGAAGAACACTAGGATACCGGTGGTACGGAAGTTAGTTTACTCCGAATCCTTCTAGGAGGTTGTATCGATCGAGCAACTGTTCATCTTACGTTGATGAAACAGGTGAGACAACCTATAAGAATCGGATCGAGATCAGTACTCCGGTAGTTTACACCCCGTGGTATCCACCACACCACTCACCAGGGGGAGTAGTAGGAGGGGAAGCACCTTTCCTAGCTGGAACTCAGTAGAACCAGGATTCAAAGGAGGACGTTTCCCTCATTCCAGTGGGGTGTAACTTACACTGTCAGGAAGCCCGACAAGATTGTGTATCCATAACAGGGGAGGGTTGAGGGAGATACTAGCACTTTCCTGATAGAGTGTGTATCTCGCGGTCAAACCCTGAACGTAGAAAACCCCTTCGCAAGGAAGGAGTTTACGTGGGTGTACTCCCCCAGAGGCCCGACTTTTTGTTTGTGTATGGGAGGGAAGGAGAAGACGAGTGTCAAAGGGTCGGGGGCGTGAACGAGAGGAAGGCCGGGTCGGTGGAGGAGGGAAACAGGAGCGATCATTAACGGATGAAGGAACTACTTGAAGGTAACAAAATAAGACATAAAATATTTAGACGAGGGAAGAAGGAGCATCCGTTTTGCCGTATATCTAAGATTCACCCCCAATTTTAACCTCACAACGCTTAATGGTATCTGTTTGTTAGTTTTCCTGAGCTTCTCCATCGATCGTATCTTACCGGGTAATATAATTTCATGCCTTTAGTAGAATGTAACAACCATTCCGTAGAAGGGTTCTGAATTCTAAGGAAAGGACTATGTCGGGGAGTTTTCTCAACACTTCCTCAAGATTAACACTGCGAGACAAAACCGGTAGACAAACCCCTACTGATTCTTCATCTTGTTCTCAGAGCAGGGATCAAAGGGGGTTTCACAGAAGGTTTTCATATGAATTCTTTAAGTGTAGGGATAGTGAAGTATATCAGGATCCCGGTGGAGGGGTAGCGGTGGATTATGAAGGCGGGTTTCTTAATTTCAATCGGTGTAATCTAACAAGTAGTCAGAATACCGTCCGGTTACTTTCACTACGGATAGAATCTTTGGATAGGTGTATGGTGTTTTTATCTCAGGGGAGGGGAAAAATCAGGATCCGTCTGAGGTGTTACTTTAGGTAATGGTTATAGAGGGTACCCCGCCATCCTTTATCCATTTCCCCACATGTTTTGGGTACTCCGAATTGAGATCTGAACCGAATTCCTGAGATATTGTGAAGGATTTGTTTTCGACATTTGTAAGGGATTCGTATACACCGGTTAGTTTAACCCACACGTCGCTACACTATACAGAATAGGGGAGTTCGGGGGGAGATACCCGGAGTAGTTGTTTCATTATTGGAGTTTCTTGTGGGACTCCTTACGTTGTGGAATAGGTGAAGATTGTTCTTAGGGAAAATTTCTTCATTTTGAATAGATTTCTTGGAATCGGTACGTTACGGAAGATTCATCAGAAGGTTTTAGTCGGTAGTAGGAGTATGTGAGAAATTACATATCAACTTAGGATTGTGGAATCTTCAAATTACACCACTAGTTATTTAGTACAAGGAGAGGATCTATTTCACGTAGTCGATGATGTTAATAGAAAGGGGAAAAATTTGAAATTAAGAGTATTACTAAGTAATTCATAGTACTCTTTCCACCTCTCTCCTCTCGTAACTATGTCGATTTTTTGTTACCTGTTTGCGTGAGTATCTCGGTTTGAACCAGAACTTGGCTGTAATATGATTAAGTAGGGAATATATATGGATAGTATTTTCTTTAGTCTCTATCTTTATCGGTGAGGAAAATCTAGTAAGAACCACTTCTTCCACCGGATGTATGTTGAGTAGGTTGTACAGTATTGGTCGGGGATCCCTTTATCCTCCACTCGCCTGATTACAATACAACAACCTAACGAGATGTTAGGTGTGTGTAGGGTAGGTTCATGATAGAAGAAACCCGTGTTCATCCTGTCCCTACCGTGGTACCTACTGTATGAAGAGGAGTGTATTCGGGTAACAGGGTTGTTGAGAACCTGAACCCGGAACCTAGGGTAGACTCAGGGGAGGAATCCTCAAAGTAGGGATATCCTTTGTATCGATAAATCTCTGTTACATCGAGGGTCCTATTCCAGTTAGACTATCGAGATACGGAGAAGTATCCCATCTTCCGGTACCCCCATAGAATGCCCCTTTGTTTAGTAATTTGAGAGATAGCCCGTATCAAAGGAATGATAGGAATTCATTAGAGAACGTGCGTTCTAGGTATTCACTTCACTAGATTCCCATTCATCAGTCGGGTGTTTCCAGAGAGGGAACCATCGATCCTCCTATGATCTTTCCATCCACCTCCGGATCCTTTTTTATGGTCATTTGAATACTAGCAAATGTTAAATTCTATCTCATAATAGTTTAAAATTACTTTTCTCTTTTGATTTATCCCCAAAAGAATTGAACTACTATTCAATCAGAAAGAAGTCACTAAAACAGCACTGAAACTAATAATAACTTAAAGACCTACACAATTTCGATGAAAATTCTAGGGGTAAATTCATAGTTTACTCTAGACTCCAATACTGAAAGAGCCCTCAACTCTGATTCATAATTTGTAATTCGTAATTTGTAATTTTTGAATGCTCGCTCGAAATTACTGATTTATTGAGAATTTGAAGAATGTTATCATGATTTCAGGAAAATCCATTTTTACATGAATCTTTGATGAACGTGCATTGATTTACTTATGAAAATAGTACACTTGACAGCTATGGACAACAGCTTCTAATGCTTTTGTGAAATTGAATTTTTAACGTTGTTCATGATAGGTGATGGAAATGCATTGAGCCTGACATTGCTTGATTGAGACATGCTTGTTGGGACTTGATGGATTAGATGGAATACTTTGTTGGCAACTCTAGATAATTAGTCTGACAGGCAAAGTACTGTGTTTYGCTAGTTCCCAGCACGAGGACCTCTCATTCTGCCTAGACCTTAATATCTGGGTTAGTCAAAACTTGGCCAAAGTCTATGGTAATGCTTGTGGCAGACAGTAGCCCTCAAATTAAATCTCCTAACCAAGGCGAGCAACAACAATGAGTACTCTTGCTTGTTTACAAGGTGAAAAGGAAGCTCAAGGATGAAACTAAGAACTTTTAGAAGCTGCTTATGAATTTCTATCTATGAAGTTGTAGTATTATTACTAAACCATTGCAGACTTGATGATTGTAATATATCTTTGGAGATGTAATAGACTATGCATCTTATTATTCTACGGGGATGCTTAATCCCTAGGGACTGATTATGGGTTGTAATATGRACTTTAAAATTTATGCTTTCGCTTTAGTGATTAAATTGCAATAGGATTGACGAGTGGAGGATAGGCCACCACATCGTTGGAAGGTAATGAAGGCTCCAAAGGAACAATTGGGAAAGATGTAGGACTTGTGACCATTGGGGCACAATAATGGAGCTAGAAGATCTTAGGATGGAACTGGACTTGTCATGTCGATGYGATGGGCAGGCAAATGAACTATTTTCTTAAAGCCAAGAATAGTATGAATAGATGATTTTGCTTGTATTAGTAGCCATTCAATAGTTTGAATTGTACAACGATGCGCCACTTTCATTTGAGATCAAATACCCACTGGACAGATATAGGATGTTCAAGATTGAAGCTTCTTCGGTAGAAGGAATTTTGTGATGTATGCAATTAATATAGTGAGAGGGATTTCAAGATTCGTTTCCATTTCAAAAATTGGTGAATAAAATCTTCAAAAGTTTAACTTCAATTTTTATTTTATTATATTTTTTTGCGTACTAGCTTCATGCACATGCGATGCATGGATAGTTCATCAATTAGATGTAAAAAGTTTGAATTTATCAGCATTTATTGAAAAGGCATTTTACATTAAAAATATGCAACCAAATACGTCTCCAGCGAATTTTGAAATAGTCACTCAAACAAAAAAATAAAAAATGTTCCAAAAAGGAATATTGAAAAATGATATGCAAACATAACTCATCCTAGATGTTTTCCTGTGACAAATTGGATTTTTTGGAATGAGTATTCAAATTGATGGAGCACTTTGGATTTGAAAATAAAATAAAATTAAATATGGCTTTGCTTTTCACAAAATTATAGATTTTTCATGTTGAATGTATCATATTGAAAAGTAAACCACAAAACACATGTAAATAAAAAGCATTCCATCTGGGCTTTGTTATATGGATATGGGTCTTAAGTAGAAGGGAGCATCAACATGGTAGAATTTCCTTTGTTTCATTACCCTCTATCTTTTTAATTGCTTTTATCTATATTATATTTTCAATATATTCATGATTGTTGCGTTAGCAATTTCCCTTTTCACACTATTATCCATTCATAAGAATTTTGATCTAAGTGGACAGAAATATAAGAGATATAAATGAAGAAATTGAAGAAATGTTCACTTTATGTGCATAATTTTCAACGATTGTTATGTGCATTAGATCCAAAATCCATTTTAAGCTCTAAACATTCCGTTGAGGAATTTGTTATGAATATAGAACAGAAACGTTTTCCAATGTTCATTAGTTGAAAGCTCTTTTAAAGAAAAATTTCAATGATCTCTTCATTGATGCTTTTGCATGATTATCTGGCTTCTCAATTGGATATGGGTATATGAAAAAGAAAATGAAGTCTACGATTACAAAAAAGTATTTTCACATGCTTTGCACATAAAATATTTCTAAATATGATAAATAATGTTATTTAGTATTTTTACTAAAAAAGGATGGGGTTAAGTGTACATCACAATAACCTAAATTAATACCCTTGACTAATCAATATTCATGAGTTGAGAAAAACAGCGATTCAACAAAAAAGATTCATTTCTCWWTCATTTCTCATGTAACTTGTGATTTCGGATAAAAGAAAAAATAATCTATGCCCTCCATCAAGGATTGCAAACCATGCATGCCTGCAAATTATATGATTTCTAATCAAAGAAAATTCTTTTTCTTTCGATAAATTCTCCAAAAAAGAATTAATATTATTCAATTAGAAAATAAATCTCTAAAATGACACTGAATTTACAAACTTAAAGACCTAAATAGTTTTGAATGAACATTTAAGGGGAATATTCGTAATTTACTCTAGAGGCCACAATAGTGAGGGAGACTATGCCTTTGACTTTGGTTCCTATTCCGATGATGGATTTCATGAAAACCATTTTGTCCTTGATAGTCGAGATAAGGAGAAGAATTATACAATCTTGAAGGAAGAAGATATATGATGTCATCRAGAAGACGATATCACTAGAGTTTCCACTATTTTCCCTATACCAAAGGATTTTATGTCGTGTATGATTAACATAGTTACAGGAATTTCTGCTTTCATTTCCATGTTCATTTCGCCACATATTGCTTAATAAAAATTTCAAAAGTTTAGCTTTGGGTGTTTTTAGTAATACTAGCTCCATACCCGTATAATGCAGGATAGGTCATCAATTAGATGTCAAAAATGTCAATTACAAGATTTTATTGAAAAGGAGTTTTACATTACTTAGGAAAAACTTTATAGTAGATAGGTCTTAATTTGTTGGCAGCCAATCAGTTATATCCAATCCAATGAAACGAAGCCAATTGTAAAACATTATGAGTTGGTTTGTATTACACGTGATTTTGTATCATTATATTAGATATAACTTCTTTGCAGCCAGCAAGTTTCTTACCCACCCACCATTAACCTACTATATTAGATAGACCATTAAATACGTTTTCAAAAAGTTTTGAAACTACAGTCAAAATAGAAAATTGAAAAATTGATTAATATTCAGTTAAAACGATCCATTTCTAGATCATTTCTCATTGAATTTGTGATTTCTAAAAGTGCTTAAGGTTATAATCATGACTACATTTTCCCTTGCATACTTCAACATATAATAATCATAAAATCTTACATTTCCTCTTGGTAGAATCTACAAGGATTAATCCCAACATAAACATCTTCCTTCATATATGGAATTCAAAATCATGATATCCATGTTGCAAAACATGGATACATGCAAAGCAGTAAGCAAAGATTGGAAACCATACATATCATGTTCAATATTTACGGTTCTTATGTCAATTTTTTTCCTTTTTTTTATTACTCTCTTCATGCTTGTCTGACGCACGGATAATTCATCAATTATTATTGGCCATCTTCCGATGCTTGGTGTTCGTTTCGGTATCAGAGCCATGAGATGATGTATGGTCTTCTTTCTAAGACTATTCAGATCTTGATAGATCTGGGTAGATCTAGTCAGTTCTGATGAGTGTTTTTAGTATCAAAACAATATTTGAAAAWTATTCTGAGTTCAATTTCTAATGAAAAACCTTTTCAAAAACCATCTATTTTAGAGGTCTACTTCTACAAATACTTATGATTTAACAAATATTCTTAAACAAATATAAAAAAAAAATCTTCTGTTTCGATTTCCAGCCTTCAACAAGAAATTAAAACCATAAAACAAGAGATAAGACTTAAAAGAAAAAGAAAAACAAGATTTTGCTGTTATTCAAATTCTCCTTTCAAAACACAATGAAAATTTCTCATCTGATTCTGAAAATGATGAACCATTAGAGCTACCAAGCCAAATAGAAAATATTAATAAAATTCTGAGTTTAATTTCTGATGAAAAACCTCTTCAAAAACCTTCTATTTTATCGTCTATTTCTACAAATACTTATGATTTAACAAATGTTCCAATAAGACTTTTTCTTAGAAAACACCCACCAGCAACCTGCATTAATATATATATATATATATGGCACCCCGCTGTCCCCTAGGTGTGACTAGAGGGTCAAACAAGTCACCGCCTTCTTCTGGATGATTAGTACTATTACTCAAGAAGGTACAATCTATATAAATCTATGGAAGTGAAACTCAACAAAGATAGTAGGTGCTTTTACAAGCTTAGGACAAAATAAAACATAGTAGAGTAAGGATAGTAGTCTGCTCTTGTTCCCAAAACCCGAGGCCTCAAGATCTGTGTCTATCATTTAAAAAAAAAAAGAAGCAAAGGGAAAAACTATGGGTGCTAGTTCAGTGGGTTCCACATGTGTGCATTGTGAGTTTAGAAAAATCTATGTTCAAGGATATAATAAAAATTGTATTGCTGTAAAACATTTGCAGTAAGAACGAGTCACATGAATATGCACATTTACCTTAGAATAAAACTTTGCAGGGTCTAGTAATACCGGCCTTATTAGTTTATAATTATGCATGCGATTTAATACCTTATTGCTTCATACAATTAACAGTACCTGCTAGCTAGGGTACAAAGGATCACCCGATCGGGTTAAACCTTCTAACCAAAGGTATGAATATTCGTAATCAGACCTAGGTGCCTAAATAATGCAAGCGTCTACTCAATGCATTTCTAGTCCACCATTGATAGTACAATTTTTGGCCAAGGGTAGGTTCACTCAGGTATTGACATCCAGATTAGTTGAAGAAGTACTCATACAGGGGATCAGCTAAGCACAGTACTTTGTTCATCGGACTATATATTCAAAGATCGCAAATTGAGTACTCAATACTATCTGTTAAATCAATCAAGCAATCAAAAGGTGATCTCATAACATGCTTTCAAAACTTTTGTCAATTGAAAATGGAGTTCACAAGCGTGTCAAAAAGTTTCCTTGAATAATCTGATAAACAATCTTTTCAAAACATATTTGTCACGAATTTTCCAAGAATGAAAACTTTGTGGAAAATAATTTTTGAAAAAAATTCAGTTATGAACATTTTTGTGGAAAAAGAGAGTTCAAAAGTATTTTTGAGAATAAAATTGATGATAGGAAAAATCAATTTTCATGCATATAAGAATATAGCACTAGTACGCCTGACAAGAAAAAGCCACACTTACTGCCAGAACATTTTAACATAACATGCGACAGCGAAACTCACGTAAAAAGACACTGATAGTTATCTAGAGTACGCTCATAATAAGCACATTTTATGAAACTTTTAAAAGACAAAGCAAGTCACCACTCTGATTAATCTGAAAACCTACTGACTTTCATTTCCTAGGAACAATCCTCAAGAAATATCCTTAGTAATATATCACAATAAATCACTCCAAGTCATAACCTAAAAAAATCATTTCGGCTTTGTCGTATAATAGATATTTTTATGAAAGTAGTTATTCTTCAGACCGAAATCAAATGATTTTAAAATGTAAAGTATATAAGATTTAGAACAAATATATAAGATGCACTAGTCAAGAAGTTTGAGGTTTTAAAATTATAAGTTTTGAAAATCAAGGGATGGACAGCTTGTGATATTTTGAGCATATCTCCTAAAGTACTTAGGGCTTCTCAAGGAAAAATGATCCTAACACACTAAGATTTAATAATATACAAAAATGATCCTAAAGTACTTAAAATGGTTTTATTAAAATCCAGAATTAAAGACAAACACAAAACTTATGTTCAATCGGCCAAATTGACCACACTATAAGGATTAACTCATAGTTTGAGTTTTACTCGTGCAAATGGGATAAAATTTGTACTAAATTCTTCCTAAGATCCATGGATTTCAACTAAATATCACAATAAATATTTCATCAATTAATCTGGTTCCAACATCAATTTGAATGCAGCTTCGTCTAGAAGACTGAAACAAATCCTAATGATCCACTGTTGTATTCTAATATATTCTATATGCAAAATTATCCTTAAAACATAAGAAAAACTCTATGTTCATCTTATGACAATTACTATAATCTTCATTTCAGAACACTCATGCAAAACCCATACAATATATATGCATCTCCTATAACCAAAACATTACTCACACAACAATGTTGTATAATTGTAATCTTAATTAAAGCTTAGTATGAATACCTCTTAGCCTTCTACTCACCTGAAATTAAAGTAAGAAAAGGGATAAATGGTAAGATTTTGGATGTGGAAGGAAAATGGAACAAAAGGCTTTGTTTGTGTAGAAAAACAGCTGAAGGTTTGGCTTGAAGGATGTAGTAGTCAGTTGTTTAAGAAGTATAGAGCAATGCTAATTTTTGAGTCAAGAATTGGAGAGACTTTCAATGAAATGGAGGTGAAGTCTTATATAGAGATTATGGGAGGAGCTTACAAGGAAAGGAGAAGAGGAAAGCAGCTGAATTGGAGCGGAGATAGTTGGTGGCTTTTAGAAGGAAATTTCTGTTTTGCTATTCCAATTCACAAGCAGGTCACACATCAATGGGAAGCTATCTTCTCCTTGATTCTTCTACCCTCTAAGCTTCACAACTCACCTTGTTTAGGTGTCAAATTTCCAGCTAAAACCCCTCTCCACCGGACAGCACACATCCTNTTCACAACTCACCTTGTTTAGGTGTCAAATTTCCAGCTAAAACCCCTCTCCACCGGACAGCACACATCCTCAATGACAGCTAGAAGATTCTTGCTAAAACTCTTACCAAAGCCGTCACATGCACATGCAAATTCATGCAATCTTCATGCCAAATACTTATTAATCATTGATGGATAAATAAGGGCTGCCATTGATTAGGAAATGCTGATAAATGACTATGAATGAAGAAGGCAAAGTCAGCTGGATATTGAGGAGAGAAAATCAGTTGGATGAAGGTAGGAAAATCATTGGAAGTTTTGCGATTTTAGATAAGGTTTTAAGCTAAAATTTGAACTACAACAAAACCTTATAAAGTAAGAAATTATTTTTAAGAATAATATAATTTTAATAATATAGACTTTTCAAAATAAAGTTAAGGAAAAACCAATTTTGGAAAATAGAACTTTCAAAAATGAATTTAAGAAAATCAGTTTAGAAGATAGTGTTATCAAACATAAATTTTAAGGAAATCGACTTTTTTTTTCCCCCCCAAATAGAGTAAGGTTGGAAACAAAAATCAAAGACGGAATTTCTAGAAAAAGAGTTTTAAGAATTTGATCAGGTCGAGAATATGTTTAGGTCTATTCTAAACGTATAATCCTACCTAAATTCTAAGCCTAAAAATATCCTATTTCTAAATATTCTAAGTCTTATACTAAATATATTCGCAGTATGACAACCTACTTCAGTTTCTAATTCCTAGGAATATCTGGGTCTTCACAATATATATATATATACACATACACACACAACATAAAATAGGAACAACAATAAGATAATAAAATGCATAATGAAACGAGTAATTAGGCAGTTAAACCATCCATATGCATGATTTAGGAGGGTGAACCATCCATATGAACAAAATAATATGATATGAATTGTAAGAATTGTATGGATATAAATGTAAGAATTAAGTTACTGTGATATTGAAAACTTGATACAAAAACTTGAGATACAACTTCAGCCCATGAACAACTTGGGGAGAATCCTCTTCAGAGATATATTTCTAAGGGTACATGTGAGTGTGTGTTATGTGTCCTAGAATGGTCCTTTAAATAGACTAAAACAAGTGTAATTTAACAGTACATGGGAGAGAGCTATAGTGACTTTCTGAGATCACTACACTGATTTTGCTAGAGTTAAATTGGTATGGTAGACCCACTATAGTGATCTCATGATTTTTTTTTTTTT
>MEJB01000098.1:218035-268060 GCA_001752375.1 Rhazya stricta
CAAAACCGACCAAGGATCCAAGGAGGAGACAATTTCCAAAGAATTAAAGAAAGAAGAATAAAAAATTAATTGATAATGAAATAAAGTAAAACAAACAAGTCACAGATTAAATAAAGAAATAACACACACACACACACACACACACATATATATACACATATATATTTCAGGAATAACATGCCCCACCTTTCACTGGACCGTCACTTAAAAAGAGGGACTAAAAGATATAGTATTGAAAATCATACGGGAAACCTTTTTTAAGAAAGAAAAGAAAATATACTTATTATATGTAATATATGATAATAATTTTGCGTGAAATACCCCATTTCTTTTAGTGTACCCTCCCAGAAAGAATACAAAATTCTAAATGTTACTATTATTTTACATTGAAACCCTCAACAGGGTTTATATTAGGAAGAAAAGTRATATTTTTCTAAAATGTGATATAAGGTGATTTTATGAAAAAAAGCCCTAAGGAAATATTTCTAATTTAGTTGCGCTTAGAAACTTGAGAAAAGGTATTTACTCTAATATCTTTAACATAAAAAAAAAAAACAATACTTTTGAAAATGCATGAAATACCTTGGTCACATTGTTTGCATTTACCCGAAATTGCTTCATGTTGGCTTCAACTTTTTGGGTTTATGGAAAGTTATATTCTTTCATTCTTGTGTGGATATCTACTACTTCAAATATCCTTTCATGAAAAGGAGAATAGAAGGAGAGAAACTTAATACATTGCTTATGATTTTTTTAAACAGTAGATATAGTTTTATCAGACCACCRTATCAGAGCTATCTAATGGACCTTTGTTGAACACATTCGGTTCATCAGACAATAGATATATCATCACTGCTTAGAGGATGTACATGCTCGGGTCTTATTATGCCAAGCAGCGATCTTCTAGCCACCCTAACCATGAAGACAGGAGAATCTGTAACCATATRCGAGGTATGTAACTCTTTTCTTTTTCTCAAATTGTCATATACTTATTATGAATTTTGGAACAACTGTCGACAATGAGATATATGGTATTGAATTACAAAATATTCTAAATATCGATAACAAATGGTTTCCATTAGAGCAAGGCATTATATTGGACATGTTTTTCAAGAGTAAACACTATCCACATGGTATTGGTATGACATACGAAGTGGTAGGTGTAAGATGTTGATACTCCTTCAATGTTTATTTGAGAGTCTTAGTTTATCGATTGAAAATAAGCAAATAAGCAACCAATCAAAACATAATAAACAAGATTCAACATGGTTCAATGTGAATGACTACAATTGGGATGACTATAATAGAGTAAACACTATCAATGTTTATTGACTAGTGGAGGATGGGTCACTACATCGTTGGAAGGTAATGAAGGCTCCAAAGGAACAATTGGGAAAGATGTAGGACTTGCAACCATTGGGGCTCAATAATGGAGCTAAAAGATCTTAGGATGGAACTGGACTTGTCATGCCAGTGTGATGGGCAAGCAAATGAACTATTTTCTTAGAGCCAAGAATAGTATGAATGGATGATTTTGCTTGTATGAGTAGCCATTCAATAGTTTGAATTGTACAACGATGCACCACTTTCATTTGAGATCAAATACCTCTTGGACAGATATAGGATGTTCAAGATTGAAGCTTCTTCGATAGAAGGAATTTTGTGATGTATGCAATTAATATAGTGAGAGAGATTTCAAGATTCGTTTCAATTTCAAAAATTGGTGAATAAAATCTTCAAAAGTTTAACTTCAATTTTTATTTTATTATATTTTTTTTGCGTACTAGCTTCATGCACATGCGATGCATGGATAGTTCATCAATTAGATGTAAAAAGTTTGAATTTATCAGCATTTATTGAAAAGGAGTTTTACATTAAAAATATGCCACCAAATACGTCTCCAGCGAATTTTGTAAAAATATGCCACCAAATACGTTTCCAGCGAATTTTGGAACAGTCACTCAAACAAAAAAATAAAAAATGTTCCAAAAAGGAATATTGAAAAATGATATGCAAACATAACTCATCCTAGATGTTTTCCTGTGAAAAACTGGACTTCTTGGAATGAGTATTCAAATTGATGGAGTACTTTGGATTTAAAAATAAAATAAAATTAAATATGGCTTTGCTTTTCATAAAATTATAGATTTTTCATGTTGAATGTATCATATTGAAAAGTAAACCACAAAACACATGTAAATAAAAAGCATTCCGTCTGGGCTTTGTTATATGGATATGGGTCTTATGTAGAAGGGAGCATCAACATGGTAGAATTTCCTTTGTTTCATTACCCTCTATCTTTTTAATTGCTTTTATCTATATTATATTTTCAATATATTCATGATTGTTGCGTTAGCAATTTCCCTTTTCACACTATTATCCATTCATAAGAATTTTGATCTAAGTGGACAGAAATATAAGAGATATAAATGAAGAAATTGAAGAAATGTTCACTTTATGTGCATAATTTTCAACGATTGTTATGTGCATTAGATCCAAAATCCATTTTAAGCTCTAAACATTCCGTTGAGGAATTTGTTATGAATATAGAACAGAAACGTTTTCCAATGTTCATTAGTTGAAAGCTCTTTTAAAGAAAAATTTCAATGATCTCTTCATTGATGCTTTTGCATGATTATCTGGCTTCTCAATTGGATATGGGTATATGAAAAAGAAAATGAAGTCTACGATTACAAAAAAGTATTTTCACATGCTTTSCACATAAAATATTTCTAAATATGCTAAATAATGTTATTTAGTATTTTTACTAAAAAAGGATAGGGTTAAGTGTACATCACAATAACCTAAATTAATACCCTTGACTAATTAATATTCATGAGTTGAGAAAAGCAGCAATTCAACAAAAAAGATTCATTTCTCAATCATTTCTCATGCAACTTGTGATTTTGGATAAAAGAAAAAGTAATCTACGCCCTCCATCAAGGATTGCAAACCATGCATGCATGCAAATTATTTGATTTCTGATAAAAGAAAATTCTTTTTTTCAAAAAATTCTCCAGAAAAGAATTAATATTATTCAATTAGAAAATAAATCTCCTAACGACACTGAATTTTCAAACTTAAAGACCTAAATAGTTTTGAATGAACATTTAAGGGGAATATTCGTAATTTACTCTAGAGGCCACAATAGTGAGGAAGACTATGCCTTCGACTTTGGTTCCTATTCCAATGATGGATTTCTTCAAAGCCATTTTGTCCTTGATAGTCGAGATAAGGAGAAGAATTATACAATCTTGAAGGAAGAAGATATATGATGTCATCAAGAAGATGATATCACTAGAGTTTCTACTGTTTTTCCTATACCAAAGGATTTTATGCCGTGTATGATCAACACAGTTACAGGAATTTTTGGTTTCATTTCCATGTTCATTTCACCACATATTGCTTAATAAAAATTTCAAAAGTTTCGCTTCTAGTGTTTTTAGTAATACTAGCTCCATACCAGTATGATGCAGGATAGGTCATCAATTAGATATCAAAAATTTCAATTCACAAGATTTTATTGAAAAGGGGTTTTACATTACTTAGGAAAAACTTTACAGTAGATAGGTCTTAATTTGTTGGCAGCCAATMAGTTATATCCAATCCAATGAAACGAAGCCAAGTGTAAAACATTATGAGTTGGCTTGTATTACRCGTGATTTTCTATCATTRTATTATATATAACTTCTTTGCAGCCAGCAAGTTTCTTACTCACCCACCATTAACCTACTATATTAGATAGACCATTAAATACATTTTCAAAAAGTTTTGAAACTACACTCAAAATAGAAATTGAAAAATTGATTAATATTCAGTTAAAACGATCCATTTCTAGATCATTTCTCATTGAATTTGTGATTTCTAAAAGTGCTTAAGGTTATAATCATGACTACATTTTCCCTTACATACTTCGACATATAATAATCATAAAATCTTACATTTCCTCTTGGTAGAATCTACAAGGATTAATCCCAGCATAAACATCTTCCTTCATATATGGAATTCAAAATCATGGTATCCATGTTGCAGAACATGGATACATGTAAAGCAGTAAGCAAAGATGGGAAACCGTACATATCATGTTCAACATTTACGGTTCTTATGTCAATTTGTTTCTTTTTTTTTTTTTTTGTATTACTCTCTTCATGCTTGTCCAACGCATTGATAATTCATCAATTAGATGTGAAAAATATAAATTTACAAAATTTTGTTTGAAAAGGGATTTACATTAGATGGACCAGCAAATGCATTTTCAATAAATTTGAAAATAATCACTTGTTGTATTATCGTAATTATCTTTGGTTTTTCCATACAAAAAGCATAATTAACTGGCAGTTCACTTAGCAATTGTTTAGTCACTTCCGCAACATTCTCAGCAATGTGGCTCCATCAGTTGGATATCTGATCCCTCCAACGGGTACTGATCAACAACCTCATTCATATACCTTATAGTTGAGTGTGCATTAAAAGCTCATCGAACCAAGTGAAACACCTTATCTTGAATGAATTGTAAATACAAACTCATGCCCTYATCTATAAGGTCTTATGATGTTGAGGGGGAGGATTTATATAAGGAGTGGTCATTTGTGATAAAATAGGCTACCTAGGTAATTGATGCATTAGCAGGATTTCTGTTCACCTTTCTCCTTATCAAAATGATTTTCGATGGTGAATAGTTTGTCAGCACGACATGCCCCAAAAAGTTTTAAGATCAAATGCTCATTAGCCACTTCTAGGATGTTCAAGAATGAAGCTTCTTCAGTACAAGAAATTTGTGCTGCATACGATCAATTGGTTAGAGAAATTTCTAGGTTCATTCCCATTTTCATTTTTGCAAATATTTCTTAATAATATATGCAAAAGTTTCATTTCAACCTTTTTCTTTTAGTAGTACTAGCTTAATGCTCGTGTGATGCACAGATTGTTAATCAATTAGATGTGAAAAATATCAATTTACAAGATTTGGTTGAAAAGGGGRTTTACATTAGATTGACCACCATACACGTTTTTAGCAAGCTTCGAAAATGTCACTCAAAACATAAAGTTAAAAGAGTTTCAAAAATGAAAATCAAAATAAAAATGTTAACAAAAACGCAACTTGATTGTAAATAAGATGTTGCCTRAAAGCTAACAGAACCAATCAAGTGAAAGGCACATGACGAAGTTTCAAGATATTTCTCTCAAATTATAAAACTTATTGGAAGTTATGGATAATATAAGTAACACCAACGAAGATCATGCTAAAGGAATTTTCCCTTTATGGGCGAGGTAATATATGCATAATTTCCAACTGTTGCTATCTGCATTTTAATTTACAACCAATACATCTTTCTAGTTGCAAAAGACAACTAAATTAAAAATATTATCTTTTGGCCTTGTTATAGAAACTTTTTTCCTTAATGTTSAAGAGTTGAAAGAATTTTCCAATGATTTCATCTCTTCCATGCTTTTGCATTATTATCTACTTTTCCTATTGACATAAAGTATGTGAAAAAGGTAAATTAAATTCGATAATTAGAAAAGTTATTTCGTGCGCTTTGTACGTGTAAAATTTCTACTAGATGATGTTATAAGTATTTTTAGATAGAATATGAAAGATTATAAAAAAGGTTACTTCACATGCACTTTAGAAATTATTTCCTTTTTATTGTTAAATATATGGTATGGAAAACCTTTTCTTAAGGTGTGAAAGACAAGTAACTTAAAAGCATTCCATCTGGGTTTCATTACATGGATAAGGAAACTAATTGTATTATATGAGGAGAAACATAGCCTTCCTTAATAATACTTTTTTCTTATTCATGTAAACTTCACATATTTCTTTATATAAAGAATGAAGATTGTAATGGGTATCAAAGATGACAATAATAATCATTTAGAAAAAAAAGCAAAAAGAACATCAGAACAAGCCACCAAAATTTTGGATTGCTCTTAACTTATGAGCAAAATTTGATACCCGTTACAAAAGGAACAAGTTTCAAAAGGTTGAAAAAGGAGAAACACACCACAAGTTTCAAAAGTATCGCTCTAACTCACATACAAAGTGATAATCTTGAGTATATGTTCTCAAGAAGAACACAAAGGAATGAATGCCCTTCAAACTAAGACTACAAAAAGGAAAAAGGGATTCAATGCAAGGAATGTGAAGGCTATGACACACATTCAAGTAGAATATGCAAATTTTCTCGAGAAGTAGAGACGTGCTATGACTGCTTTATGGAGTGACAATGATTATAAAGTTGAAGAAGATAATAAACGTGAGCACAATTACCTAGCATTTGTGGTGAAAGATTCAAATAAGGATGATGTACAATATGACATTGTTAATGAAGAAGTACAATTTGATATTGATGTTGAAGACCTTCAAATTGCTTATGATGACATGTACAGAAAGTGGATAATTGACGTAAAGAAAATTAAAGTCACTGAGATGAAAAGTCTTCAACTTGTAAAAGATAATTGTTGTTTGATTGAGCAAACTAAAATATTGCAAAAGGAGCACAATGTTTATCAAACAAAATGATCTCAAGCTTTGAAAGAACTGAAAGGTACAAACAGTATCTTAAACAAGTTCAAAATGAGTACCATAAAACATGATTCTAGAATGTGTGCACAATAGAATCGAATGTATTCCACAAGGACAAAGATAAAAATTTCCAGCAAAAGATGGAGGCTATAAAGTATAAAAGTTCATTCCTAATTTTCATTTTTGTGGCAAAATGAGGTCACATTAGACCAAAATATTTTAAGCTATATTTCTATGTGCATAGAATGATTCATGAATCAAAATCTTTTGCTCCTGTACTTTAAAGAGAAAGAACTAGTTAAAATGAAATGGGTTCCTAAAAGTATTTAGCATATTTATTGCGACCGCTATTATTTCCTGTTGTTAGTATTGCAGTATGTTAGATTTCATGTGAATCTATTTGATATGAGTGTTATGAGTGTTATGAATGTAAGTTTATGTGTTGATACTTATCAAAATTGGATGTATAGAATCCATACTATGATGATTGGTAGGATATGTTGAACACTTGTGTTTTCCTAGAAAGTTTTAAGGCACATAGTTTTAATATAATGTCATTGAGGCCATTCAAATTCAACTACATTTGGCTTGTTAATTGACTACTCTAATATACTGCTTGGCATGATAAATATAGTGTTTGTGTTCATATGAAAACCAAAGAGGGAGATTGTATAAGTATAGGTTTCTGGAGTTATATCATATGGTCAAATATTCACAATGATTTTCATTGTGTCCATATTCTTGCCCTAATTTATTCTGCGAATATGTCTTTAGCATATGATGAATAGGATATATCTATATTTATATTCTAGGTGTTTTATTTATCTATATGGAGTGTTTTGAAATAGATAATTTTGTGTACAAGTTTAATTATTAAAAGTATCACTCTGATATCTTTAATATAAGATTAATAGGATATATCTAGATTTATGGTGTAGGTATTTTATTTATCTACATGGAATGTTTTGATTTAGATAATTTAATATACAAGTTTTAATATTAAAAGTAGGACTATGATGTATTCTTATTAGAATTGTCCTAATTATTGCAGAACTTGTATCTTGTATAGTCCTTTCTTATACAACTTTTGTAACCCTAGATATTCTGTTATTGGCTTTTGGTGAAGGTTTCTTGAATGAGACATAGAGCTAATAACGTGAGTTTGAGCTTCGCGAAAGTGTCATTCAGGATGCAGGCATTTACGCCGTACCATGTTAAATCGTGTCTCTAATGAAAACCACAAGGATCACTTTGTTATTTATATTTAAAACATTTTTGTGATTTCATACCATATATCTCATTATAAACGTTCTAAAATTTCTGAACAAGCATATGAAAGTTTGAGAAAAAGAAAAGAGCTATATATATCTTTGTGTGGTTACGATCCTCCAATCTTCATAGTTAGGCTGGCTAGAGGATTGCCGCCCAACATAATGAGACCTAAGCATGTATATCCTCTAAGCAGTGATGGTATATATATTGTCTGATGAAGTAGATATGTTCAACAAAAATCCACTACATAGCTTTGATACGGTGGTATGATGAACGATATCTATTGTTTAAGAAATCATAAACAGGGCATTTAGTTTCTCTCCTCCTACTCTCCTTTTCTTGATAGGGATATTTGGGGTACTAGATATATAGAGAAGAATGTCAAAATATAACATTGCAATCTAGCAAAATGTTGAAGCCAACCAAAAGCAGTTTCGGAGAAAGAATCATTGCAACCTACAAAGAACTATCGATATTTGCACCATCCTATGTTTATAAAGGCTATTTCAAATCTTTAAGTGTTCAGAAAGACTGGCTGCATGTAAGTGTTTCTACCATTACTAGGACAAAAAAAAATCTAAATGGATCATAACATGTTGTAAAGCTATGAGGTGGCGTGAAGGATGGGGTGCAGCTTAGGGAGAGATTTATGACCATGACATGGGATTACAAACAAGAAAGATAGAAAATTTGGTGAATCCTTCTGCTAGCCAACTATTGAATGGGTACTAATATAAGCAAGACCCGCAATTGACGTTGTTCTCATAACCGAGACAACAATCCATTTTATTTTTCATGTCACCAACATAAGAGTTCTAGTTCCACCAATTCATTTTTTTTGTTCATGTCACAAACAAAAGAGTTATAGTTCCACTTTCATACTAAAAAATCAAAAAAATTCCCTTGGGACTTCATTATGATATAAAGGAGGAATTTTTCTTCAATGTTCAAGAGTTGAATTTCTTTGAGAATATTTTCCTAATGATCTCATCTTTTGGTTTTTTAGATGATTATCTACTTTTGTTATTGTATAGAGTATGTGAAAACAATAAATGAGTTGAATGATTACAAGAAACGTTATATATTAACAATTTAATTTTAGGATTCTTATGAATTCCTTTCTTTTCTTTATGGTCATTGGTATATTAGCAAATGTTAAATTCTGCCTCATGATAGTTTAAATTACCTTTTCTTTTGATAAATTGTCCCCAAGAGAATTGAACTATTATTCAATCAGAAAACAAATCTCTAAAACAACATTGGAACTATTATAAACTTAAAGACTTAGACAGTTTTGAATGAAAATTCAAGGGAAAATTCATAATTTAATCTAGAGGACATAATAGTTAGAAAAAACTAGGTCTTCAACTCTAGTTCCCATGCTAATGATAATTTTGTTGGAAATCATTTTATCCTTGACAGTCGAGGTAAGCAGGAGATTTTATGCAATCTTGAAGGAAAAAGATACACGATACCCTCAAGAAGACAACATCACTAGAGTTTCCACGGTTCTCTCGATACTGAAGGATTTTTTTGGGTCTATGATCAACATAGTTAGAGGAATTTATAGTTTCATGTCCATATTCATTTTGACATATATTGCTTAATCAAAATTTAAAAAGTTTCACTTAAATTATTATTTTTAATTAACATCCCGTGCGATGCACGGATAGTTCATCAATTAGATGTCAAAAATGTCAATTTATAAGATTTTTATGAAAAGGGGTTTTACATTAGATAGACTAGCAAACACGTTTTCAATAAATCTCAAAACAGTCACTAAAAAAAAATGAAAATGTTTCTAAAATGGAAAATTGAAATGCAAACAAAATGTAACTTAAATATTTTGCTATGACGAAATGGTTTTTTGAATTAGTATTTGCACATTTAATAATGTGTCTTCCAATTGATGGAGAACTTCTTAATTCCAAGTAAAGTTGCAAAATATATAAGAAAAAAATTGAAGGAGAAAAATATATCTATACTTACAATAAAAATAAATTTCTTCCTAAATAGTCCAACTTCTTAAAACATTACCAAATTTTCTTTGGTTTTTCATACACAGAGCATAATAAATTTGATCGTTTCAGTTAACAATTTTGCAATTTCTCATTGGAAAATGCCCAAATCAATCTCCAATGCTTCTTTGAAAGATGTTGAAGGCTTCCTAGGAACAATAGAGATAGTTGCAGGACTTGGGGCTAGTTCTACAATATACCCAAAGTGTAAGGAGTTGGATGATCTTATGATGCAACTGGATAGGAATAGTAAAGGAATACTTATCTAGATGCCAAGAAAAAACATCAATATTTGGTATTGCTCATACCTGTAGCCATTTTATAGTTAGGCCAGCACAATGATGCCCCAAATTTTCTTTATGATCAAATACCCATTAGGCACATCTACGATGTTCAAAATTGAAGCTTCTTTGCTACAAGGAATATCGTGTTGTTTACTATCATTATAGTCAGAGGAATTTCTAGTTTTATTTCCATTTTTGCAAATATTGTTTAATAGAAATTTTAAATGTTTCCATTTGAATTTCTTTTATTAGTTTTCTGCTTGTGCAACACAAGGATAGTTCATTCATTAGATATCAAAAATGTCAATTACAAAATTTTTTTGAATAGAGGGTTTACATTAAATACATCAAAAAACCATGTTTTTAGCATTGCCGAATTCTTTAAATATGTCAAAATTTTACTTTTTTCAAAATAAGTGTCCTTTCTAGATAGTCCAAATTTTCTTCTTATTACAATGCCATAATTTTTTTTAAATCTTTTGGTGAAAACAACATGTCCCAACATTTTTTAAGATCAAATACCCATTAGGCACACCTAGGGTATTCAAGAGCTTGTAGGCGAACAATGTGGTCAGTTCTCATTTCCATTTTCATTTTTGCAAATATTTGCTTAACAAGTTTCACAAAAGTGTCCGTCAATTATTTTTTGTTTTGGTCATGCTAGCTTAATGCTCGTGTGATGAACATATAGTTCATCAATTAGATGTGAAAAATGTCAATTTGCAGGATTATGTTAAAGATGGGGTTTACATTAGATAGATCAACAAACACGCTTTTATCAATTTCAAGACAATCATCCAAAATAGAAAACTAAAAATGTTTCTGAAAATGATAAAAAAAACTATGTGATAAACATATAGTTCATCAATTAGATGTGAAAAATGTCAATTTGCAGGATTATGTTAAAGATGGGGTTTACATTAGATAGATCAACAAACACGATTTTATCAATTTCAAGACAATCATCCAAAATAGAAAACTAAAAATGTTTCTGAAAATGATAAAAAAAACTAAACTGTAAATAAGGTGCAGTCGAAATGTATATAAGATGGAGTCTAAAAGCTAACAGAACCCATCTCGTGACAAACACGCAACCAATATTTAGGGCATTTTAGTCAAGAATTTCATAAGAATTTGATCTAGTTAAGTGGATGGATAATGCAAGAGATACAAATGAAGATCATACTAAAATAAATATTCAGTTTAGCACGAAGTAATAAATGCATAATTTCCAAGTATTCTTATCAGCATTTTAAGTAACCACTCAATACATCTTTTAACCTTCAAAACACAACTAAATTAAAAATATTACCTCGAGGTCTTGATATAGATATAGAAAAGAAAATTTCCTTAATGTTCCTGACTTGAAAGTACTTTTTCAATTATCTCATCTCTTTCATGCTTTTTCATGTAAAAGACGATATYAGAATAGTTTCTACTGATCTTTCTATACCAAATTTTGTTCCATGTACGATCAATATAGTTAGAGGAATTTTTTGTTTCATTTCCCTGTTCATTCTGGCACATATTACTTAATAAAAATTTCAACAATTTCACTTGAAGTTTTTGATAGTAATACTAGCTTCATGCTCGTTCATTGCACGAATAGTTCATCAATTAGATGTCAAGAATGTCATTTAAAATACATAGACCACCAAACACGTTTTCGACAAAACTAAAAATGTTTCAAAAAATGAAAAGTGAAATGTAAACAAAATGTAGCTCTAAGAACTTTCCAAGCATGACTTCTTATGGAGTCTACTAAAAATCTTAACATGGGTAAAATACATCTCATAGTTCCTTGTCCAATTCAAACTAATATGATGAACCACCTAACTTGGAAGAATGTTCATGAAAAATTAATCATAGCAGCCCTTTGATTAATTGGAATAGAGATTGTAAAGTGCATCACCACTAGTGCCTTTTGATTCATTGGAATAGATTTAGGAGAATGCATCATGCCACACACCTTTCATTCATCGGAATAGAACTGGCAGTAGCCTGTTGATTCATCAGAATAGAGCCAGGAGATTGCATCACACCCATAGCTTGTTGATTCATCGGGATATTTATGAAAGAATAATTGTAGCACCTTTATTATTGCATTCTATATGACAGTTTAATTCCAATCCTCAGGATAAGTATCCTATAAACACAGAGGTTCCAAGAAGATCCACCGCATAAGGTGATATAGAAGAGACTAGTTGACGTGGAAGATACTATGAAGAAAAGAATTATTTGTCGGATGAAATTCTATGAATTTGCATAACACAAATGCCTTGCATTTCCTGTGTCATACCAATACCATGTGGACAGTGTTTACTATTTGTGAACATGTAAATTTCTTCCTCTTAGGAAACCACTAGAACCACAATATTGTCGACATTTAAAACATTTTTGTAATATGAACCACCATCTAACTGTAGACAATTGTTCTAAAATTCCTAAACAATAATATGACAAATTGAGAAAATGAAAGAGTTACATATACCTTGTGCGGTTACTGATCCTCCTCTTCACTGTTGGGTTGGCTAGGGGACCGTCACCCGACATAATGAAACTTGAGCATGCACGTCCACTAAGAGGTGATGGTATATCTATTGTTTGATGAAGTAGATCAGTTCAACAAAAGTCCGCTCGATAGCTTTGATATGGTGGTCTAGTAAAGCTTTATCTCTTGCTTAAGAAGATAATGAACAGAATGCATTTGTTTTCTCTCCTCCTATTCTCCTTTTCTTTATAGGGATATTTGATGTATTAGATATAGAAACAAGAATGATGAAATATAACTTTGCATTAACCCAAAAAATATAGTTGAGGGATTTATGCATGCCACATAGGATTACAAAAAGCATGATAGAAAGTTTAATCATAAAAAAAAATTTGGTGCATTGTCGTGCTAACCAAACTATTCAGTAAATATTGATATAAGCACAACTCACTGTTGATGTTGTTCACGGCACTGTAATAAGTGTTCGTTTTCTTGTACATGACGCCAACATAAGAATTCTATTTCCATTGGTATAATTAAAACATTCTTACTTTATGTGCGAAGTACTACGAACAATTAATTTCCAACTATTGAATTAGATGCACCGAAGATATTTTTTAAAGCTGCCAAAAAAAATAAAAATGTTTCCAAAAAGGAAATTTGAAAAATGATATGAAATCATAACTTGTCTTCGATGTTTTGCTATGATAAACTTGATTTTTTGGAATGAGTATTCAAATTGATATAGCACTTTCAAATTCCAATTAAAAGTGTAAAAAAATATAATTAAATTAAAAAATATGGCTTTGCTTTTCACAAAATTATAGATTTTTCATGCTAAATGTATCATATTGAAAACTATGCCGCAAAACAAAAATAAATTAACAGCAATCCATCTGGGCTTTCTTATATGGATATAGGTCTTGAGTAGAAGAGAGCATCAACATGGTAGAATTTCCTTTGTTTCCTTACCATATATCTTTTTAATTGATTTTATCTGAATTATATTTTCAAATATACTCATGATTGAATTAGTATACRTTTGTCAATCTTTGCATTATAATGAATTTTGAAGATTTCAATTGTTTTCAATTACATAGACGATACCTATTCAATGGGTAAGAAGAAATCTTACAGAAAGGCCTCGAGCCTTTCTACTCTCATTTCAAGGCAAAATATGGCAATCAAAGTTCTTTTGTAAGCATCTTTAGGGTTGCAGAGAGGCAACTCCACTATTTCCCGTTGTTCCTAGATGTAGCAGAACAGCTAGATGTCTCGTTCAAGAATTAGACCGTGTTACCTCTTGTTGAACACCAAGCATCTTCATAAAAGGCCTGCTTGTTTGTCAATGCTTTTCTTGGTAGTGGCATCTCTCGTTTGTTTGTCAATGTTTATCAATTTTGTTTCTTTCTACTTTATCTAAATATTTGAAGAAATATTAATTTTTTATATAAACATTATGTATAATTGTTTGAACAGGTTAATTACTATTTCTTTTCATTGTTAATGTGAAAAGAGGAATTAGAATTACACATGTTTATTTATCTATTTATTTAGATAAATACGTTTCGGATAAATTTTGACTTTAAATATTAGAAATTTATTTATTTCTTATAAAGATGGTAGTCAAAGAAAAAACAAAACAAGTAGTCGATGCTTAAAGAATAAATGACCTCAAACATTATCTAAACGGATCAAACTCACTTCGTCAAATGAGATGAGTTTAAATTTAAATACTTAATTCCACAGTAGATTTTCAAAAYACCCAAATGGAATAGGAGGAGAAACTTCACATATTTCTTTACAAGCTTCTGCTGAATGGGTCTTGTTTGAGTCATGTAAACTTCAAAATATTTCTTTATATAAAGAAAGAAACTTCCTAGCATATATGGAAGGTGATAGTAATAACCATTAAATAAAAAGCAAAAAAGAACACAGCAGATCTTTTAGCTCTATATCCTTTCCATGACACTAATGTAAAAGTTCCATTTTCACATCAGATCGTTTAGTCCTATATCCTTTTTGGTTTAATGGCCCAATAGTCCCCTGTTCAACATCTATCCCAGTTGTTCCTGTGCAGCCTTTGATACCTTCCAATGATGATATGAGCATTTCACCTGAAGTAATTGATAAACTTTTATGTGAATTATCCAATAAATTCTGCTTGTGCGAATGGAGAAACCAAAGTGTCATTATGGTAATGTAACAACAAGAAAAATCAGACTGTTGAGTACATGATTTGGAGTACATAAAAAAGCAGAATAAAGTGTATGATTATAAAATATTTATTCATGCATGTAAAGTATTTTTTTCTTTTTTTTAGAATACAGACGGGTTAAGGTACACCCTATAACTAAATTCACACACTCTCATTGAACTTGACAAAACACCTCTTCATTTAAAACCATTCATTTCTCAATAATATTTCGTGCAATTTTTTACTTCTTATAAAAGAAAAAGTAATCTACCTCTGTCCTCAAGGTTCAGTTGTTTATACAAGTTTTAAAATCTTCCTAAACACTACCTATCCCTCAGAGACTTCCAATGTAAACCACTTCCTTTAGACATATCAAAATGTCAAAAGATCCTTCCCTATGTAAACCTTCCGTTAGACATGGAATTTGATATCTAGCTAGAACTTCATTGCAAACCCATAAACGTGCAAAGGTATAAACAAATATCGAAAACCACTCATATCTAATTCAAGTTTTAGGGTTCTTACAGTAGAAGTACCGATAGTCTTATAGTTAAATAGTTCAAAATATGTTTGCAAACAAGATTCCAGACAAGTTAATGTGTGACAATGAAGCTTCTTAAAATAATAATTAAAAAAAAAAGGAATGTTACATCCTCACATGACTACACAAAGTTGTATTCATCGTGTTGAGCTCAACTTGTACAAATGAAGCTTGCCTATATCCTTTCTCCTTTATATCGCAGTGTATTCTAAATTTAAACAAAGGATACTTATATGTTTCTCATTTCATTTCTATTTTCCTTTTGGCAGATATGGCTAAATAAAATTTTCAAAAATTCACCAATTAGAGAGAACTCTTTTACTATTAGTAGCTTCATGCATGTGTGATGCACGGATAGTTCATCAATTACATGATCGAAAATGTCTATTACAAGTCTTTTGTTGAGAAGTTTTGAAAGATCAATGTTTTTGTCTGACGTCTTGAATTAGAGGTTAACTATTTTGTTTTATAAGGTATTCTTCAAGAGGATGAACCTCTTATAAAGTGATCATTTTATGACTTTTTCTTTTCGATTTTATTGCTGTAATATTTTTGTACATTTTTCATTTAATATTACTTAAAACTGTCAAATGCTGGTTTTGTATTAAATGAATTAAATAGTTGTTCATCACTGCTGATAGTAAATGCATTTATTTTAAACATCTTGAATGGTTCTTAATGGAGATTCTTCAGTGACGATGAAATACAAAAGCAACCATGGCAAAATATTTATGTATCATGAACATCACACTTCAATTACATATATATGGTCCCCATGTCGTAAAGCAGCAACCAGTGATTGGAAACCATTCCTGTCAAGTTCAACAATTTAGGTTCTTAGATTAGAAGTGTCAACATTTAGAGTTGGATGCTTTGCACTTTCTGCACCACGCAACCAATAGTGCCACGAATTGTTAGTTGTGAGGAGTCAAGGGAAGCACCTTTATGCAGATTCAAAATGTGATGAAGAGTTCTGCCAAAACAATCAATGGCTTTACAAATTGTTACATCAAATGATCAATGCATTTACAAGAATTTCTGGTTTCATTTCCATGTTCGTTTCGCCACATATTGCTTAATAAAAATTTCAAAAGTTTTGCTTCAAGTGTTTTTAGTAATWCTAGCTCCATGCCCTTATGATGCAGGATAGGTCATCAATTAGATGTCAAAAATGTCAATTTACAAGATTTTATTGAAAAGGGGTTTTACATTACTTAGGAAAAACTTTAAAGTAGATGGGTCGTAATTTATTGGCAGCCCGTAAGTTATATCCAATCCAATGAAATGAAGCCACGTGTAAAAAATTACGAGTTGGTTTGTATTACACGTGATTTCGTATCGTTATATTAGATATAACTTCATTGTCGCCAACAAGTTTTTGACCTGCCTACCATTAACCTACTATATTAGATAGACCATTAAATACGTTTTCAACAAATTTGGAAGCAACAATTCGAAATATAAAATTCAAAAATTGATTAATATTCAGTTAAAACGATCCATTTCGAGATCTTTTCTCATTCCATTTGTAATTTATGAAAGTGCTTTAGGTTATAACCACTACATTTTCCCTCACAGACTCTGACATATAATAATCATAAAATCTTCCATTTCCTCTTGCTAGAATCTGCAAGGATTTTTTGCAACATACAAATCTTTCTTCACATATGGAATTCAAAATCATAATATCCATGTTGCAAAATGTGGATACATGCAAAGCAGTAAGCAAAGATTCGAAACTATACATATCATGTTCAACATTTAGGGTTCTTATGTCAAATTTGTTTTTGTATTTCTCTTTTCATGCTCGTGTGACTCATGGGTTGTTCATCAATTAGATGTGAAAAATATAAATTTACAAAACTTAGTTGAAAAAAGGATTTCCATTAGAGCACATGCATTTTGAAGAAATTTGAAAACAATCACTTGTTATATTATCATAATTATCTTTGATTTTTCCATACACAGCATAACTAATCGATAGTTCACTTTGCAATTGTTTAGTCACCTCTTAACATTCTTAGCAATGTGACTCCATTAGTTGGATATCTGTTCCCTCCAATCGACAATGATTAGCAATCTCATTCATAGACCTTATAGTTGAGTGTGTTTTAAAAGCTCATTGAATCGAGTGAAACACCTTATCTTGAGTGAATGTAAATACAATCTCAAGCCCTCAACTATAAGGTCTTTTGTTGTCGAGGGGGAGGATTTATATTAACAAGTGGTCACCTGTGATAAAATAGGCTACTTAGGTAATTGATACATTAGCAGGATTTTTGTTCACCTTTCTCCTTATCAAAATGATTTTTGGCGGTGAATTGTTTGGTCAGCACGAAATGTCCCAAAATGTTTTAAGATTAAATGCCCATTAACACATCCAGGATGTTCAAGAATAAAGCTTCTTTAGTAGAAGAAATTTGTGCTGCGTACGATCAATTGGTTAGAGAAATTTCTAGTTTCATTTCCACTTTCAATTTCGTAAATTTTTGTTGATAATATTTTCAAGAGTTTCACTTCAATTTTTTTCTTTTAGTACTACTAGCTTAATGGTGGTGTGACGCATAGATTTTTAGTCAATTAGATGTGAAAAATGTCTATTTACAAGATTTTTTCGAAAAGGAGGTTTCCATTAGATAGACCACCAAATGCATTTTCAGCAAGTTTCAAACTGTCACTCAAAACATAAAGTTAAAAAAGTCTCCAAAAATGAAAATCAAAACAAAAATGTTAACAAAGCGCAGCCTAAATGTAAATGAGATGCAGCCTAAAAGCTAACAGAACCCATCAAGTGAAAGGCACATGACAAATTTTTAGGGTATTTCTCTCCAATTACATAAAATTTTATTAAAGTGTATGGATATTATAAGTGATACGAATGAAGATCATGCTAAAAGAACTTTCACTTTACGGGCAAAGTAATATATGGATAATTTTCAACTATTATCTGCAATTTAATTGACAACCAATACATCTTTTAAGCTACAAAACACAATTGAATTAAAAATATTACCTTGCGGCTTTGTTATAGCTATAGAAGAAAAAATTTTCCTTAATGTTCATGAGTTGAAAGTATTTTTACAATGATCTCATCTCTTCCATGCTTTTGCAGGCTTCTACTCTTCCTACACTAAATTCGATAATGAGAAAAGTTATTTTGCGCACTTTGCATGTGTAAAATTTCTGATAAACAATGTTATTGAGTACTTTTAAATAGAATATGAAGGATTATAGAAAAGGTTACTTCACATGCACTTTAGAAACTATTTCTTTTTTCATGTTAAATATATGGTATCGAAAACCTTTTCTTAAAACGTGAAACATAGTCAACTAAAAGCATTCCATCTGGGCTTAGTTACATGGATATGAAAACTAATTGTATTGTAAGAGGATAAAAAACATGGCCTTCCTTAATGGGACTTATTTTGGGAAACTTCACATTTTTCTTTATATAAAGAGTGAAGCTTCGTAACGGGTATTGAATATGATAATAATAACCATTTAGGAGAAAATAAAGCAAAAAGAACACGAGATCAAGCCACCAAAATATTTGGATCACTCTAAACTTATGAGCAAAATTTGAAAAGGTTGAACAAGGAGAAATACACCACAAGTTTTAAATGTATTGCTCTAACTCGCACACAGTGATAATCTTGACTATATTTTCTCAAGAAGAAACACGAAGGAATAAATGCCCTTAAAAGTAAGACTACAAAAAGGGAAAAGGGATTCAATGCAAGGAATGTGAAGGCTATGGACACATTCAAGCAAAATGTGCCACTTTTCTCAAGAAGAAGAGACATGCYATGACTACTTTATGGAGTGACAATGATTATAAAGTTCATGAAGATAATGAATGTCAGCACTTACCTAGTATTTGTGGTTAAGATTCAAATAAGGAAGATGTGCAATTTGACATTGATGATGAAAAAGTACAATTCGACATCGATGTTGAAGACCTTGAAATTGCTTATGATAACATTTATAGAAAGTGAATAATTGCTATAAAGCAAATTAAAGTCATGGAGATGAAATGTCTTCAACTTGTAAAAGATAATTGTTGTATGATTGAGCAAACCAAAGCATTGCAAAAGAAGCTCAACGTTTCTCAAATGAGATTGACTCTAGCTTTGAAAGAACTGGAAGGTGCAAACAATATCTTGAACAAGTTCAAAATGAGTGCCACCAAACGTGATTCTAAAATGTATGCACAACAGAACCGAATGTGTTCACAAGAACAGAAGATAAAAATTTCCAGCAAAAGATGGACACTTATAAAGTACAAAAGTTCATTCCTAATTGTCATTTTTGTGGCAAAATGAGGAGACATTAGACCAAAATGTTTTAAGCTATATTTCAATGTGCATAGAATGATTAATTAATCAAAATTTTTTGCTCCTCTGCTTTAAGGTAAAGGATTGGTTAAAATAAAATGGGTTCCTAATAGTATTTAGTATATATTTGTTGCGATGGCTATTATTTCGTGTTGTTAGTATTGCAGTATGTTAGATTTCATGTGAACCTATTTGATGTGAGTGTTGTGAATGTCAGCTTATGTATTAATACTTATCCTAATTGAATATACCAATGCATAATATGATGTTATGAATCTGAGCTTATGTGTCGAAACTTATCAAAATTGGATATATAGAATGCATACTATGATAATTGATCGGATATGTTGAAGACTTGTGTTTTCCTAGATAGTTTTAAGGCATATAGTTTTAATGTAATGTTATTGAGACTATTCAAATTCAACTATGTTTGGCTTGTCAATGGACTACTCTAATATACGACTTGGCATGAAAAATATAGTGGTTGTGTTCAAATGAAAACCAGAAAGAGGAAGATTGTAAAAGTATAGGTTTTTTGGAGTTATAACATATGATCAAATATTCACAATGAGTTTCATTATGTCCATATTCTTGCCCTAATTTATTCTGCAAATATATCTTTAGCATATGACTAATAGGATATATCTATATTTGTATTGTAGGTATTTTACTTATCTATATGGAGTTTTTTGATATAGATAATTTTGTATACAAGTTTAAATATTAAAATTATAACTGTGATATCTTTAGCATATGATTAATAGGACATATCTACATTTATGGTGTAGGTATTTTATTTATCTACATGGAGTGTTTTGATTTAGATAATTTAGTATWCAAGTTTCAATACTAAAAGTAGGACTCTGATATATCCTTATTAGAATTGTCCTAATTCTTGTAGAACTTGTATCTTGTGTAGTCCTTTCTAAATATTCTAATATATATGTTGGCTTTTGGTGAAGGTTGCTTGAACGAGACATAGAGCTAAAAACGTGAGTTTGAGCTTGGAGAAAGTGTCGTTCAGGATGTAGGCATTCATGCCGTACAATGTTAAATTGTGTCTCTTATGTTTCGATTGTTTCTTCATTCTCTAAATGTTAATCAGTTAAGTAAGCTACTGAATAAACATATTAATCGAAGTACTATTCAACACCTTGCACATTACACCTACCGTTTCCTCTGTCATACCAATAGGATGTGGATAGTATTTACTCTTGAAGAACTCTCCAATAGAATGTCTTGCTCTAATGAAAACCACAAGGACCACTTTGTTATTTACATTTAAAATATTTTTGTGATTTCATACCATATATCTCATTGTAGACAGTTGTTCTGAACTTTCTAAACAAGGATATGAAAGTTTGAGAAAAAGAAAAGAGTTACACATCTCGTGTGTGGTTACTGATCCTCCAATCTTCACAGTTGGGCTCGCTACAGGATTGCTGCCCAACATATTGAGACTTGAGCATGTATATCTATTGTCTGATGAAGCAGAAATGTTGAACAAAAATCCAGTAGATAGCTGTTATACGATGGTATGATGAAACTATATCTATTATTTAAGAAAATCATAAACAGGGTATTTAGTTTCTCTTCTTCTACTCTCCTTTTCTTGATAAGGATATTTGAGGTACTATATATACACACAAGAATGAGAAAGCGACCATTGCAACATGCAAAGAAGTATCAATATTTGCACCATCCTATGTTTATAAAGGCTAGCTGTCTTCAAATCTTTAAGTGTTCATAAAGACTGGCTGTATGTAAGTGTTTCTACCATTACTCAAACAAAAACAATCCAAATGGTTTTTAACATGTTGAAAAGCTACAAGGCAGAGTGAAGGATGGGGTGCAGCTAAGGGAGAGATTTATGCCCGCAACATGGGATTAAAAACAAGCACGATAGAAAATTTGGGGAATCCTCGTGTGAGCCAAACTATCGAATGGGTACTGATATAAGTAAGACCTGCAATTGATGTTGTTCTCATAACCAAGACAACAGTCCATTTGCGTTTTCATGTCACCAACAAAAGAGTTATWGTTCTTCCATCGTACTGAAAAATATGTTCACTTTACATGTGAAGTACTATGGGCATAATTTCAAATTATTGTTATGTGTATTTCCAATTAAATACACCCAAAAATTTTCAAAGCTGCAAAATAGAACAAAATTAAACAAATTCCCTTGTGACTTCATTATTGATATAAAGGAGGAATTTTTCTTTATTCTTCAAGAGTTGAATTTCTTTGAAAATATTCTCCCAATGATCTCATCTTTTGGTTTTTTAGATGATTATCTACTTTTCTTATAGATATAGAGTGTGTGGAAACAATAAATGAATTGAATGATTACAAAGGAAAAAAAAAGTTATATAATAACAATTTAATTTTAGGGTTTTTATAAATTCCTTTCTTTTATTTTTATGGTAGTTGGTATACTAGCAAATGTTAAATTCTACGTCATGATAGTTTAAACATACCTTATCTTTTGACAAAATTGTCCTCAAAAGAATTGACCTATTTTTCAATCGGAAACAAATCTCTAAAACAACAGGAGATTTATACAATCTTGAAGGAAGAAGACACATGATGTCGTCAAGAAGACGATATAACCAAAGTTTCCACTATTCTTTTGAGACCCGAGGTTTTTTTTTTTTTTTTTTACTATGTATGATCAACATAGTCAAAGAAATTTATAGTTTCATTTCCATATTCATTTGGACACATATTACTTAATAAAAAATTATAAAGTTTCACTTCAATTATTATTTTTAATTAACATACCTGTGCAACACACGCATTGATCATCAATTATATGTCAAAAATGTCAATTTATAAGATTTTGTTGAAAAGGGGTTTTAGAATAGATACACCACAAAACACATTTTCARCAAATCYCRAAACAGTCACTTAAAAAAAGAATGAAAAATGAAATGCAAACAGAATGTAGCTTAAATATTTTTCTCTAATGAAATGGTTTTTTGAATTGGTATTTGCATATTTAATAATGTGTCTTCGAATTGATGGAGAACTTTATAATTCCAAGTAAAGTTGTAAAATATAAAGGAAAAAAATTGAAGGAGAAAAATATATCTTTACTTATCTAAAGGATAAATATTTTTACTAAATAGTCTGACATCGTAAAACATTACCATAATTTTCTTTGGGTTTTTCATATACAAAGCATAATAAAATTGATAGTTCACTTAAAAATTTTGCAATTTTTCATGGTAAAATACCCAAATCAATCTCAAGTGCCTCTTTCAAAGACGTTGAAGGCTTTCTAGGAACAATTCTATAGGACTTGGGACTAGTTCTACAATATACCCAAAGAGTAAAGGAGTTGGATGATCTTATGATGGAATTGGGACCAGAATTGTAAAGGAATACTTATCTTGATGCCAAGAAACAACATCAATAGTTGGTATTGCTTATACCTGTAGCCAATCAATAGTTAGGCCAGCAGAACGATGCCTCAACTTTTCTTTAAGATCAAATACCAATTAGGCACATCTACAATGTTCAAAACTAAAGCTTCTTTGCTACAACAAATTTCATGTTGTTTACTATCAATACAGTCAGAGGAATTTCTGGTTTCATTTCTATTTTCAAAAAATTGTTTAATAAAACTTTGAAAAGTTTCCATTCGAATTCCATTATTAGTTTTCTGCTCGTGCGACACACAAATAGTTCAACCATTAGATATTAAAAATGTCAATTTAAAAAATTTTTTGAACGGAGAGTTTACATTACATACATCAAAAAAACATGTTTTTAGCATTGGCAAATTCTTTAAATATGTCAAAAAAATTACTTTTCTCAAAATAAAGATTCTTTCTAGATAGTCCAAATTTTCTTCTTATTACAATGCCATAATTTTCTTTTAATAGTTTTGTCAAAACGACATGTCCCAACATTTTTTAAGATGAAATACCCATTGGACACACTATWAGGAATTTTCGACTATAGATGAACAATTTGGTCAGAGGAATTTTCTCATTCCCATGTTCATATTTGTAAATATTGCTTAACAAATTTTTCAAAAGTTTTACTTCAAATTTTTTTTCAACCCACCCAATATATATTTTAATCTTCAAAACACAACAAAATTAAAAATATTACCTCGGAGTCTTTTATAGATATAGAAGAGAAAATTTCCTTAATGTTCCTGATATGAAAATATTTGTCCAATTATCTCATCTCTTTCATGCTCTTTGATGTAAAAGATGATATCACAATAGTTTCCACTGATCTCTCTATACTGAAGGATTTTATTCCGTGTACGATGAATATAGTCAAAGGAATTTCTAGTTTCATTTTCATGTCAGTTCTGGCACATATTACTTAATAAAAAATTCAACAGTTTCAGTTCAAGTTTTTTAAAGTAGCTTCATTCTCATTCATTGCACGGATAGTTCATCAATTAGATGTCAAAAATGTCAATTTACATTACATAGACCACCAAATATGTTTTCGACAAATTTGGAAATAGTCACTGAAGTAAGAAAACTAGACATGTTTCAAAAAATCAAAAGGAAATGCTAGCAAAATGTAGCTCTAAGAACTTTATGGACATGATTTCTTATGGACTTCACTGAAAACCTTAACGTGGGTAATAGACATCTCGTGGTTCCTTCTCCAACTCAAACYAATATAAGGAACCACCTAACTTGTAAGAATTTTCATGAAAAATTAGTAGCAACCCTTTGATTCATCGGAATAGAACTGGTAAAATGCATCACACTTGTAGCCCTTTGATTCATTAGAATAGAACTGGGAGAATGCATCACACACGTAGCCCTTTCATTCATCGAAATAGAATTGAGAGAATGCATCACATACKTAGCCCTTTCATTCATCAGAATARAACTGAGAAAATGCATCACACCCATAGCTTGTTGATTCATTAAAATAGAACTCGAAGATTACATCACGCCCAGAGCCTGTTGATTCATCGAAATATTTATGAAAAAATTGTTCTAATAATTTTATTTGTGAAAGATACTATGAAGTAAAGAATTACTTGTGGGATGAAATTCTACGAATTTGCAGAACACAAATGACTTCCATTTCATCTGTCGTACCAATACCATGTATACAGTGCTTATTGTTTGAGAACATGTCTAATAAATTTCATATGCTAATGGAAACCACTAGAACCACATTGTTAACGATATTTAAAATATTTTTATAATATAAAACCATACATCTAGCTGTAGACAGTTCTAAAATTCTTGAAAAAGAATATGACCATTTGAGAAAAATGAAAGAACATATATTGTGTGCGGTACTTATCTTCCTCTTCACGGTTGGGTTGGCTAGGGGACCATCGCCCAACATAATGAAAACTGAGCATGCACATTCTCTATGCAGTGATGGTATATCTATTGTCTGGTGAAGTAGATCCCTTCAACAAAAGTCCATTGGATAGCTTTGATACTGTGGTCTGATGCAACTTTGTCTCTTGCTTAAGAAGATAATAAATAGTGCATTTATTTTCTCCCCATCGATTCTCCTTTTCTTGATAGGGATATTTGATATGTTAGATATAGACACAGGAATGTCAAAATATAATTTTGAATTAACCCAAAAGAAATAGTTGAGGGATTTATGCCCGCCACATGGGATCACAAAAAGCATGATAGAAAGTTCAATTGTAAAGAAAATTCGGGGCATTGTCAAAACAACGAATATACTGAATGATTACGAAGAAGTTATTTCACACACTTTTTGTAACCATTGCCTTTCATATATATATATATCAAAAACATTTTGATAATCCGTGAAACACAATACATTCCATCAAGGCTTTGTTTTGTGGATATGAAGGATGAAAATTTCCTCATATTATATTTTATAAATATATTACTTTTCTTCTAAAATTAAACCTTTTCGAGGTTTTCAACGTAAAATAATAGTAATATTTTTTTCTCTTAACAAAATATTTCTTATGATTTTCAATACAATATCTTTTAGTCCTTTTTTTCAAGGGAAGGTCCCTTGAAGGTGAGGACTTTTACTTTTGAAATTGAATATACAATACAATTTAATGTAAAATATGTAAAAAATATAGATTAAGTGCTCATAGAAAAATTATTTGACGCGCTTTGCATGTAAAATATTTCTACTTTTGCTAAAAAATATTGYTTAATTTTTCTAAATAGAATATGGAAGGTGCTATTTGTAAACCTTTGAAATTTGACCRRTTGTTATTGGTCGATATATTGATTGGTATGCTAAAATATTCAATTTGTTTTTGTCGAAATTGGGACAAGAGTTCCTTTGACTGTCCATTACATTGACATAGGAGTTACAGATTCATCGGCATACTAGAAAAGATCTCCACTTTATGTGTGAAATACTACATGCATAATTTTCAACTATTGTTATGTGTTGAATTAAACATTTTCAAAGCTTCAAAACACCACTAAATTAAAAAACATTCCCTTGGACTTCGTTATGGATATACCTAGACACAGGCAAAGGAACTCGTGTCCTTGTCAAGAACTAGTTTCGCTAGTATCAATAGCTATTCAATAGTTTGGTCAAAACGACATGTTCCAACTTTTTTAAAGATCAAATATCTGTTGGGCAAAACCTAGGTATTCATGAACGAAGCATCTTTGATTTAAGGAATTTTGGGCTGCCAACAAACAATATGGTTAGAGGAAACCTTTCCTTCCAGTTTTCATTTTCGCAAATATTGAACAAATTTTTCAAAATTTTCACTTGGATTTTTTTTTTTATTTTGGTAGTACTAGCTTAATGCTCGTGTGATGCACATATAGTTCATCAATTAGACATGAATAATGTCAATTTACAATATTTTGCTGAAAAAAGGGGTTTATGTTAGGTAGACCACCAAACAAGTTTTCATCAGTTTTGGAAACAATCAATCAGAAGAGAAAACTAGAAGTGTTTCTAAAAATGAAAATAGAAAACTAAAATGTAAAAAAGGCACAGCATAGCTAAATGTATATAAGACTCAGCCTAAAAGCTAACATAACCCATAATGTGACAAATTCATGATCAGTTTTGAGGGCATTTCGCTAAAGAATTTCATAAGAATTTTATCTAAGTGGATGGATAATATAAGAGATACAAATGAAGATCATACTAAAAGAAATGTTCACTTTACATGTGAAGTAATATGTGCATAATTTCCAACTATTTTATATGCATTTTAAGTTACCACCCAATACATGTTTGTTTTCGCATTTTCTCGAGTCTGTTTATAAGTTAGAGAGAATTTTTCCTTATTCAGTGAATGTTAATGATCTACTTTTCATTTTTTTTTTTTTATGTAAAAGATGACATCACCAGAGTTTCCATTAATCTCTCTATACCAAAGGATTTTGTTCGGTGTACGATCAATATAGTCAGAAGAAAGGATTTTGTTCGGTGTACGATCAATATAGTCAGAAGAATCTTTAGTTTCATATCCATGTCCGTTCTAGCACATATTGCTTTATAGAAATTTCAATAGTTCACTTCAAGTTTTTTAAAGTAAWACGTCATACCTATTCATTGCATGGATAGTTCATCAATTAGATGTCAAAAATATAAATTTACATTACATAGTCCACCAAATACATTTTTGACAAACTTAGAAATAGCCACTCAAATAAACAAAACTGAAAACGTTTCCTAAATGAAAGGTGAAATGCAAACAAAACGCAGCTCCAAACACCTTCTAGATATTAATTCTTATGGACTATACCAAAAACCTTAACATGGGTAATAGACGTCCCATGGTTCCTTAGCCAACTCAAACTAATATAGCGAACCACCAATGTTATAAGAATCTTTATGAAAAATTAATAGCGGCAGCCCCTTGACTCATCGAATAGAACTAGGAAAATGCGTCACACCTACAGCCCTTTGTTTCATCAGAATAGAACTAGGAGAGTGCAACACAGCCATAGTTTGTCAATTCATCAGAATAGAACCAAGAGGTTGCATCACATGCATAGCCTGTTGATTCATTGGAATATTTATGAAAAAATAATTGTAGCACTTTACTCTAACATCCTATATGACATATTTAATTCCATTCCTCAGGAAAAGTATTATACTAGATAGCACAGTGGTCTGATGAAGCTTTATCTCTTGTTATATGAAGATAATAAGCATTGATTTTTTCTCATCCTATTTTTTTTTAATTGATAGGGATATTTTTTGTATTAAATATAGAACAAGAATGTGAAAATATAACTTTTAATTTACCCACTAAATATAGCTTGAGGGATTTATGCCTGCAACACAGGATTATAAAAAAGCAAGATATCTTCAATAGAAGGAAACAATATCTTTTGTCATCAATTTTGCTATATTAAAAATGCGACCTTTCAACATTTCTTGTTAGTAGAAATAGGGCACGCGGTTCGCACATGAAGTAATATCATTACAATATTTGGAACCTCATTTGTATTATTCATAAGGGCATAACAATTAATACAATTGTGTAATTCTAATTAGGAATTACCATTTCCGAGGAGATTTGGTGTCATAAGATAATAGTTAAATAATAAAGATATATTTTTTGGCTTCTTACAAATTCCTTTTTTTATGACTGTTTGAATACTAGTAAATGTTAAATTCTACCTCATAATAGTTTAAAAATTATTTTTTCTTTTTGATAAGTTGCCCCCAAAAGAATTGAACTATAATTCAATCAGAAAGAAATTCTCTAAAACAGCACTGAAACTAGTACAAACTTAAAAATCTACACAGTTTCGATGAAAATTCAAGGGGTAAATTCATAATTTACTCTAGACGCTATAATAGTGAGAGAGTCTATGCCTTCGATTCTGATTCCAACGCTGATGTGAATGTTCTTGGAAACAATTTTATCCTTGATAGTAGAGGTAAGCATGAGAATTATATAATTTTAAAGGAAGAACATACACGATGTCATCAAGAAGACGATATCACCAGAGCTTCCACTGTGCTCTCTATGCTAAATGATCGTTTGGTCCTGTATGATCAATATAGTCAGAGGAATTTCTAGTTTCATTTCCATGTCTATTYTGACACATATTACTTAATAAAAATTTCAACAGTTCAACTTCAAGTTTTTTAAAGTAATACCAACTTCATGCCTGTTCATTGCATGGATAGTTCATCAATTAGATGCCAAAAATGTAACTTTACATTACATTGTTCAACTAATATATTTTTGACAAATTTAGAAGTGCACTCAAGTAAACAAAATCGAAAATGTTTCCCAAATGAAAAGTGAAATGCAAACAAAACATAGCTCTAAAAAACCTTCTAGACATTAATTCTTATGGACTTCACTGAAAACCTTAACATGGGTAATAGACGCCCCATGGTTCCTTGTCCAACTCAAACTAATATAATGAACCACCTATGTTATAAGAATGCTTATGAAAAATTAATAGTGGCAGCTCCTTGATTCATTGGAATAGAAATGGGAGAATGCATCACACCGTAGCCCTTTGTTTCATCGAAATAGAACTAGGAGAATGCATCACACCTATAGCTTGTAGATTCATTAAAATAGAACTRAGAGATTGCATCACACCCATAGCTTGTTGATTCATTGGAATATTTATGAAAAAATAATTGTAGCACTTTTATTCTAACATTCTATATGACAAATTTAATTCCATTTCTCAGGATAATTATTCTACTAACACGGAGGTCCAAAGAAGATTCATCAGACCATCGTATCAATCCCACAAACCAATTCTTTATCTCTAGATAGCATTGGTACAGTGGTCTGATGAATCTTTATCTTTTGCTTATGAAGATAATAAATAGTACATTAATTTTCTCTCAACCTATTCTGCTTTTCTTCATAGGGATATTTGTTGTATTAGACATAGCACAAAAATGTGAAGATATAGCTCTCCATTAACCCACAAATTATAGCTTGAGGGMTTTATGCCTGCGTCATGGGATTATAAAAAACAAGATATCTTCCACACAAGGAAACAATATCTTTTGTCATGAATTTAGCTATTAAAAATTATACTTTTCAAAATCTCTTGTTAGTAGAAATAGGCACATGGTTCGCACATGAAGTAATATCATTTACATTATTTGGAACCTCATTAGAATTACTCATAAGGGAATAACAATTGATACAATTATGTAATTTTAATTAGGAATTACCATTCCCGAGGAGATTTGGTGTCATAAGATAACAGTTGAAATAAAGATTCAATTTTAGGCTTCTTACGAAGTCCATTTTTTATGGTTGTTTGCATACTAACAAATGTTATTCTATATCATAATAGCTTAACATTACTTTTTCTTTTGATAAATTGTCCCCAACAGATTGAGCAACAATTCAATCCAAAAAAAGTCTGTAAAAAAGCATTGAAACTAATATGAACTTAAACACCCTCACAGTTTCGATGAAAATTTAAGGGTAAATTCATAGTTTACTCGAGATGCCATAATAGTGAGAGAGACTAGGCTGATGTGGATTTTCTTGGAAACCATTTTATCTGTGACAGTAGACGTAAGCAGGAGAATTATATAATCTTAAAGGAAGAACATACACGATGTCGTCAAGCAGATGATATCACCGAGCTTCCGCTAGGCACTTTATGTTAAAGGATCGTTTGGTCATGTATGATCAATATAGTTAGAGGAATTTTTAGTTTCATTTCCATGTCCGTTCTAGAACATATTGCTGAATAAAAATTTCAACAGCTTCAATTCGCATTTTTAAAGTAATACTAGCTTCATGCCCGTTCATTGCATGGATAGTTCGTCAATTAGATGTTAATAACGTAACTTTATGTTCCATAGCCCACCAAATACATTTTTCAGAAATTTAGAAATAGCTACTCAAATAAACAAAGCCGAAAATGTTTCCCAAATGAAAAGTGAAATGCAAGCAAAATGCAGCTCCAAAAACCTTCTAGACATTAATTCTTATGGACTTCACCAAAACCTTAACATGGGTAATAGACATCTTAGGGTTCCTTGTCCAGCTTAAACTAATATAACGAACCACCTGAGTTATAATAATTTTCATGAAAAATTAATAGTAGAAGCCCCTTGATTCATCGTAATAGAACTGGAAGAATGCATCACTCCCACAACCCTTTGTTTCATCTAAATAGAACTAGAAGAATGCATCACACCGATAGCCTGTAGATTCATCGAAATAGAATCGAGAGATTGCATCACACCATAGCCTGTTGATTCATCGGAATATTTATGATAAAATAATTGTAGCACTTTTATTCTAACATTCTATATGACAAATTTAAGTCCATTCCTTAGGATAMGTGTTCTACTAATACAGAGCTTCAAAGAATATCCACAGCATAAGGTGATAAAGAAGAGACCAGTTCACGTGGAAGATACTATCAAGAAAAGAATTACTTGTGGGACGAAATTCTACGAATTTACATAACACAAATGCCTTCCATTTCCTATGTCATACGAATACTATGTGGAATGTATTTACACTTTGAGAACATGTCCAATAGAATTTCTTGCTCTAATGGAAACCACCACAACCACTTTGTTATCGACATTTAAAATATTTTTATAATATAAATTGTGTAATCCTTAGTTAGGGTATACCCATCAGGATGATATTTGGTGTAAACAATCATTTACACAAGGTTTATGTCACCAAAGAAATCRAAGAGAAGCTTTAAAGACGACAATGCTAAGATTGAAGCTTCTTCCACATAAGGAAACAATCTCAAGGAAACAATCTCTTTTGTCATGAATTTTACTATTAAAATTGATACCTTTGAAAATTTCTTGTTAGTAGAAATAGGGCACGTGGTTCGCATATGAAGTAATATTATTCACAATATTTCAAACCTCCTCTGTGTTCCTCATAAGAGCATAACAATTAATACAATTGTGTAATTTTAATTAGGATTTATCATTCCGGAGGAGATTTGGTGCTATAAGATAATACTAGCAAATTCATACAAATGCAACAAATTTTTACAAACTCCATTTTTTTATTTTAGGATTCTTACAAGTTCCATTTTTTAATTTTTATGATTRTTGGAGTACTAGCAAATGTTAAATTCTATCTCATAATAGTTTAAAATTGCTTTATATGGTGCTAAATTGTCCTCAAAAGAATTGAACTATTATTCAATCAGAAAACAATTCTTCAAAAACAACATTGAAACTAGTACAAACTTGAAAGCGTACATAGTTACGAATGAAAATTCAAGGGGTAAGTTTGTAATTTACTCTAGAGGCAATAATAGTGAGAGAGACTAGGCGTTCGACTTTGGTTCCAATGGTGATGATGATTTTCTTCGGAAGAATTTTATCCCTGACATTCGAGGTAAGCAGGAGAATCATACGATCTCAAAGGAAGAAAATACAAGGTGTCGTCCAGAAGATGATATCACCAGAGTTTCCACTTCTCTCTTTATACTAAAGGATTTTTGGCTATAGTCAGAGGAACTTTTAGTTTCATATCCATGATCATTTTGACAAATATTGCTTAATAAAAATTTAAAACGTTTCACTTCAAATTTTTTTAAAAAATTAATACTCGCTTCATACCCATGCAACGCCTGGTTAGTTCATCAGATGTCAAAGATGTTAATTTATAAGATTTCGTTGAAAAGGGGTTTTACATAAGATGGACCACCGAGTACGTTTTCCACAAATTTAGAAATAGTCACTAAAAAATAAAAATGAAAATGTTTCCAAAAATGAAAAGTGAAAGGGTAAACAAAATGTTGAGTAAATATTTTGCTATGACGAACTGGGTTTTTTAAATTGGTGTTTGCGTACTAAACAATGACTATTCAAATTGATGGAGAACTTTTTAATTCCAAGTAAAGTTGGAAAGCATAAAAGGAAAAAAAATTAAAGGAGAAAAATATATCTTTATTTATTTAAATAATAAATGTTCTTCCTAAAAAGTCCAACTTCTTATAACATTACCATAACTTTTTTCTGGTTTTTTCACACACGGAGCATAGAATCTAATAGCTCACTTAAAAAATTACAATTTCTCATGGTAAATGCCTAAATCAAACTCACGTGCTTCTTTGGAAGACATTAAAGTTTTCCAAGGAACAATAGCCATAGTTGTAGGACTTGGGACTATTGGTGCAATATACCCAAAGAGTAACAGAGTTGGATGATCTTATGATGGAACTGTAACTGGAATTGTAAAGGAATACTTGTCTCGGTGCCAAGAAGGAGCATTTATTGTTGGTATTGCTCATACCTGTTGCTATTCAATAGTTACRGCTTAAAGATGCCCCAACTTTTCTTTAAGATCAAATACACATTGGGCATATTTATGATGTTCAAAATTGAAGCTTCTTTGGTACAAGAAATTTCGTGTTGTTTGCTATCAATATTTTCAGATGGATTTCTAGTTTCAGTTCATTTTCCATTTTGGCAAATATTGTTTAATAAAAATTTGAAAAGCTTCACTTCAAATTTCTTTATTAGTTTTCTTCTCATGTGACACACAAATAGTTCATCCATTAGATATAAATATCAATTTACAAGATTTTTTTGAACTAAAACTTTACATTTAATAAGTCAAAAAACATGTTCTTAGCCTTGCGAAATTTTTTAGATATGCAAAAAATCACTTTTTTGAAAGTAAATGTTCTTCCAATATAGTCCAAATTTTCTTTGGTTTTTCCATACATGGCATAATTAATCGGATTAGTTCATTAATTTTTTTTTTTTTTTTGCAATTTATTCTAGTAAATTAGCCAAATCAATCTTAAGTCCATCATTGGAAGGCATTGAAGGCTCCCTAGGAACAATTGGGATAGATGTAGGACTTCGGATTATTAGGGCACTATACCCAGAAAGATCTTATGATGGAACCAGAATTGTTGTTCTCGTGTGATGCACAGGCCAAGGAACTACGTCCTTGTCAGGAACTAGTTTTGCTTGTATCAATAGCTATTCAGTAGTTTGGTCAAAATGACATGTCCCAAGTTTTTTAAGATCAAATACCCGTTGGGCACACCTAGGGTATTGAAGAACGAAGCATCTTCAGTATAAGGAGTTATGGACAACAAACAAACAATATTGTCAGAGGAATTTTTCATTCCCACTTTCATTTTTGCAAATTGCTGAACAAGGTTTTCGAAAGTTTCRCTTCAATTTTTTTTTCTTTTGATAGTATTAGATTATTAATCCTCGTATGACACACAGATAGTTCATCAATTAGATATGAAAAATGTCAATTTACTAGATTTTGTTGAAAAAAGGGTTTGCATTAGATAGGCCACCGAACACTTTTTGATCAAATTTGAAAACAATCACTCAAAATAGTAAAATGAAAATACTTTTGAAAATGAAAATAAGAAACTAAAATAAGACGCAGCACAACTAAATGTAGACAAGACGCAACCTAAAAGCTAGCAGAACCCATCATGTGACAAATACATGACCAATTTTGACGGCATTTCGGTCAAGATTTTCCTAAGAATTTTATGTGGATGGATAATAWAAGAGATACAAATRAAGATCATACTAAAAGAAATGTTCACTTTACGTGCAAAGTGATGTATGTATATCTCACTTAAAGTTACCACCCCATGCATATTTTAATCTTGAAAAAATAATAAATTAAAAATATTACCTCGGGGTCTCGTCATAGATATAGAAGAGAAAAATTCCCTTAATGTTCCTGATTTTAAATTACTTTTCAATGATCTCATCTCATTTATGCTTTTTGATGTAAAAGACAATATCACTAGAGTTTCCACTAATCTCTCTATTACCAAAGGATTTTGTTTCGTGTACGATGAATCTAAGAGGAATTTCTATCTTCATTTCCATGTTCGTTCTGGCACATATTGCTTAATTAAAATTTCAACAGTGCCACTTCAAGCTTTTCAAAGTAATACTAGATTCATGCCCGTTAATTGCAAGGATAGTTCATGAATTAGAAGTCAAAAATGTCAATTTACATCACATAGACAATAAAATACGTTTCCAAAAAATTTGAAAACAGTCACTCAAATAAAAAAAACCAAAAATGTTTCCAAAAATGAAAAGTGAAATGCAAGCAAAATGCACCTTTAAAAACCTTCTAGAATTACTTCTTATGGACGTCACTGAAAACCTTAACATGGGTAATAGACATCCCATGGTTCCTCGTCCAACTCAGACTAATATAATGAACCATCTAACTTGTAAGAATTTTCATAAAAAAAGTAATAGTAGCAGCACTTTTATTTATCGGAATAGAACTGGGAGAATGTATCATATTTTAGCCCTTTGATTCATCGGAATAGAACTGGAAGAATGCATCACACCCGCAGCCCTTTGATTCATTGGAATAGAACTAGAAGAATGCATTATACCGATTGCATGTTGATTCATTGAAATAGAACCGGAAGATTACATCACACCCATAGCCTATTGATTCATCGGAATATTTATGAAAAAATAATTGTAGCGCTTTTATTATTGCATTCCATAGGAAAAGTTTAATTCCATTCCTCAGGATAAGTATTCTACAAACACGGAGGTCCAAAGAAGATCCACCACATAAGGTGATAAACAAGAGACTAGTTCATGTGGAAGATATTCTCAGGAAAAGGAATTACTTGTGTGATAAAATTCTACGAATTTGTAGAACAAAAATGCCTTCCATTTCCTCTATCATACCAATACCTATAGACAGTGTTTACTCTTTCAGAACATGTCAAATATGTTTCTTGCTCAAATGGAAACCACTAGAACCCCATCGTTATCGACATTTAAAACATTTTTTAATATGAGACCATACATCTAAATTTAGACAGCTGTTCTAAAATTCGCCACAAGAATATGATAATTTGAGAAAATGAAATGGTAACATATATTGTGTGCCGTTACTGATCCTCCTTTACACAGTAACATATATTGTGTGYGATTCCTGCACAAAACTATTGTTATGTGTTGAATTAAATACWACGAAAATATTTTTCAAAGCTTCAAAAYACCACTAAATAAAAAACATTCCCTTGGACTTTGTTATGGATATAAAAGAGAAATTGTTTTTAATGTTCATGAGTTAAAGTTCTCAACTCTTCCCAATGATCCCATCTTTCGCGCTTTTAGACAATTATTTATTTTGCCCATTGATTTAGAGTATGTGAAAATAATAAATGAACTTAATGATTACAAAATTGCTTCTAGCAATTTCATAGCGATTTTTTTATTTCCATGTTACATATACGACATCTAGAACCATTCCTTAAGCACCAAAATTAAAACTAAATTAAAAGAATTTGGTCAGGACTTTGTTATACAAATATGAAAGAAAAAAACTTTCCTCGTAAAATAACTTGATATGACATTTCATAAATATATTATTTTTTCTTAATATAAGCCCATTTCAGGGGTCTTGCATAAAATAACAATAAGAATTACAATTTGTATTCTTTCCTTTGGGGGAAGGGTACATTGAAATGGATGGGAATTTCACATAAAATTCTTGCCATATATTACATCTTACAAGTATTTTTATTTTTCTCTTAATATTTTATTTTTCAGTCCCTTTTTTAAGGGAAGGTCTAATATTGAATGGAGAGGCATTTATTCTTACAATATGAATATACAACGTAATTTGATATAGAGTATATGAAAAATATGAATGAAGTCCAAGATTACATAAAAGTTATATCATGTTCTTTGAACATAGTATTTTTTAATAGAATATGAAAGGCCAAATTCTAAACATTTCAAATTTGATTAGTAGTTGTAGGCCAAAATATAGATTGGCATAAGAGGAGAAATAACGTCCACCTCTCCTTAATGGGACTTGTTTGGGTCATGTAAACTTCACATATTTCATTATATAGAGAAAGAAGCTTCCCATTGGATAGAAGGCAATATTAAAAACCATTGAGAAAAAGAAAAAAGAATATAAGAGAGGAAGCCACCAATTAAATATTTCAGAGTACCTGGTAAGGAATTTATTAGCAAACGAGAAATACAAAGAGAAAAGGAACAATTAATGTTTCACAAATTGGCATTCTATTGGCATTAGATCATACATGATCAATGTTAAATACTTACTTAAAACATATAGTAGTTCTTCGAATTCCTACAATCTTCATAAAAGTTGCACTGCATTAACCAAAAAAGTTGAAGTTATGCTGCAGCATTTTCTGGGTAAACAACCAATGTGACCTGGAAAAAATGTCCAATATCAATGTTCACACCAGACTATGTAAAGTACTTATCACAAATGCAAGAGAAGCAAATTGAATTCAGGACATGCAAAAAGCATTGGATAACAAGTAGAGAAAATAAACCCCTAACCTAGAGAAAATAACAAACAAATAACAGATGGAGAATCAGACCTGAACTGCTCCTGCTACAATGAGTGAACCACTCATCAAGTCTCCAAAAAGGTTACCATCAGAAATGAACAATCTCTAGTTTATAAATGACAATAGAGAATTAACGAAAAAATTGCTAGTATTGGACAAAAAGTTTGACATATGCAGACATAGCTCAAACGGTGAAGAAACTCAAAAATGCAAATTCTCTCATTGACAAATTTCAGACGAGTTCAAACAAACTTSACCAACCTCTTCGCATTGCAAAATRAGTTGGAGACAAGTATAGAATTGGTTTCTAGAACACTTGTACAACATTTTCAAATTTTTAGACAACAAATTGGGATGCTTCAACAACTTTGAACTGAGCAGAAGTACTTACACAAAAACAAGAGGCATCTAAGGTAAATAAATTTGTCCCTACTTGTCATTTTTGTGGGAAATGTGGACACATTAGACCAAAATACTTTAAATTACAATTTTATGTGTTTAAAATGTTCAATCAAAATTCTAATGTCCCATTTTAGAGAAAAGGGTTAATTAAGATGAAGTGGGTTTCTAAACATTCAATCACTTGTCATGTTGAATATACAAAAGCACTTCCCGCTGAAACTTTTGTGGATTTAAGGATGTTATTGGAGTTTGTGCACGTAGTCAAAGTCACAATAATTGATGATTTTTACATACATGTATTGAGGTAGCACCAAATTCTTTTTGTGCAAAAATTTGATGATCCCAGTGTCTGCGCAATCATTCCTAATGTGGCAATATTGAGCCTTGTATCATCTCGTTATTCATAAGTTACATAATATTTGATGGGGACTTTGTGGKCGCTGAAAATATTTTCAACTTAATCACATTTTGTAGAGCACCCACTTGAATTATGAACTTCTATTTGCCTAATAAGGTTCTTACTTGAAGGCTACCATGTGTTGATGAGTGAAAGCCACCTTGAGTAAGTAACTGTAGTGTAATGACCCCTATCCCGTGGCGGCTCTACCATGGAAAAAGCAACCTCAATATATGAGTAAAAGCCACAATTCAATTTCAATTTTGTTCTTCTATGCCTTTCTATTATGATCTCATGCTCAAAAGCATATTAAAAAGAAAAATTGATAGCTGTACAACTATAAATATGTTGTTTGTTCCGAGGGAAAGGATTATGCTCGTAGCGAGCTGCTCGATATTCTAGATGTGATGATAGCTTGAGTCTTTAATACGACCACTTTTGCTTTCCTGAGATAATATGTTGCTTGTGTTGACAATCTTTGATGCTCAATTTCTTGGAAAACTATTGTTTAGAAACATACATTCTTYGGAACATTTTTTTCCTCATCTTTTCAAATGGATTTTGTGTGCTTCATCGTACTATGCAAAGTGTTGAATATTTTCTGATCTCTATTAGGTACATTTTCTTTTAAAATTTCTTATTTTTACTAGATTTTTTGAAGTACCTTATTTATTTTTTCATTTTCCCTTCTTTAATTATTTTCCTTTTATCCTTCTAATGAAGTTTCTTCTCTTTTAAATCAGGGGAAAAAAAATAAAGATTCTAAAATCCAAAAGGTATAAATGTTTTTGAAATATTATCCTTTCAGATTTTTTGTGGGTTTTGTGTTGCTTCTCTATCTTCTCTTTTTCCTCTCTGGCCACCAATGATTCTCTATCTTTTGATGTCTGCATTGGCTCAAGGGGAGCATTATCCTCAAAGGGAGCCTATTGTTCAGTGGGAGCCTTCTTCTGTTGAGGAAACTCACCTTCGTCATAATTCATYATAGCATTGGTTCTCCACCTTATTGCCTATCTGCTGAAGCTTCTAGGAGGACAGCCTACATTGAAGTGGTTTTGTTATGTATAAGTCTAAAGAGGATCTTGCTATCTGATATTGCTAAACGTTGAGACTTTCGTAGTATTGGTCCGTGCTGGATCACTTGGTCCATGTTTGTGGTGTCTTGGTATAGTTGGGGGAGTTGATATTATCAACTACTTTATAATGCAGTAGGGATATTTTGGGTTAGTAATACATTTTTATTGGCTAGCATAGCATTTGGCACATTAGCTTCTATGTTGGTATTTTGGTAAATAAATATCTATGATTTGCTCTGTCATTGCATTATCCTCTCTATAATTTGACGGGTGAACCTTCTTTGTAGTTCTTCATTTAAAATTCACCAGAGTTTAAGTGTGCTTAGGGTTTTTGGAATTATACTTTTTGTTTCTGAATTCACTTCTGGAGTATTCTGTGTTTTATTTTTTGAGCTACTTATCTGCTTTTAGGTTTGTGAATTCTCTACACAAGCATCACCTCAGGGGGTGTTTCCATCTGACAAGGGATTAGGAYGATGATGTCATCAGTCATGATGTCTTTTGGGGCAACATGTGAAAAAAAAGGGCGAGAAGTCTTATTAGTATTATGATATCCTTGTGGATTATATGGTTTCACATTGGTATAACTATTGGTTCTTAGTAATTGCCATTGTTCATGTTTTGATCTTATATCACTTCGATCTTTCCTTTATCAACTTCAGGCCCTTTAGCTGAGGCTTTGTGGCCTAGAACTATTCCTTCTTCTACCATAAAGTGGAGTTTATTCCAATTGAGGACCAAATTGGTTTCTTCACACCTATTTAAGACTTCCTCCAGATTAGCCAAGCAATCATTAGAAGAATTCCGAAAATCAAAAAAATCATCAWAAAAATTTCAAGGGTCCTTTTCAATAAATCTGAAAAATTGGACATCATTCAACGTGGAAACGTTGTTGGAGCATTGCAAAGACCAAACAACATTCTCCTAAAAGCTGAAGTTCCAAATGAGCAGGTGAATGTGGTTTGCTCTTAGTAATTAGGCACAATGGCTATTTGATTACAGCTTGAATAGCAATCCAAGAGGCAATAGTATGTTTTCCTTGCCAATCTATCCAACATCTTATCAACGAATGGCAAATGGAAATGATCTTCTCTTGTAGCATTGTTCAGCTTCTAGTAGGCCATGCATACTCTCCAACTTGATATGACTCTAGTGTGAATCAAGTCCTTCACCACATTTGTTATCCCAGTCACTCCTCCTTTCTTCGGTACACATTAGATCGAGCTTACCCATGAGCTGTCTGAGATGGCTAAATAATGCCATCCTCAAGCCACTCGATAATCTCCTTTTTCTCAGCCTCCTTCATATTCGGTGTTAGCCTCCTTTGCTGTTCAACTTAACGGATATAGCATTTCTGCAATAGATTTTATGCATGCATATGGAGGGGCTAATCCCTTTTATATCAGCCATTGTCCACCCCATAGCCCTCTTATGCTTTCTCAAAATATTCGATTGAAATTCCTCATTCACAGCCCCCAAATTAATATAATAAACAAGTAAAGTTTCTTCATTGCCTAAATATGCATATTTAAATGCAATGGAAGAGTCTTTAATTCAAGTAAGGGAGGTTGTTCAATACGGGGGTTACAGTGATTAGAGCTTTGGTTAGATGAGCGTAACGAGTCACGTAGCTTTCTTTCAGTAAAAGAAGGTGKTTTAGATATTAGCAGCTTAACTGTCAAGTTTTGCGTTCCTCAGTGTCAATCAATCGTAAACAATACTTAGATAATTTTTGAAACTTAGTGGCGTATTAGCTGACTGTCATGTTTCCTTACTGTAAATTCTAGAATTCATCCTCCCCCTTTTCCCTGACCAAGAGATGTATTAATTCTTTCTTGAATTCCTCCACAAACTAGTCCCACTATATTGGATCATCCTACATTTCCCTAATTTTTCGGGTCAGGGACCATCACACTCAGGTTGTGGTCTTAATGAGAAAGCTGCAAATGTGACTCTTCTTGCATTTGTATAATGCAAAGTATGAAATATGTCGTCCATTTGTTCCAACAATTTTCCACCTTATCTTCTTGTTCCTTTTTTGGAAAAATATCGGGAGGTTAGAATCTCAAAATTGTTGAAACGCCTCATCCTCCACACTTTGTTGAACTGGTCCAGATGGCCTTCCTTGTAAGCCCATTTCCATTAAAGTTGTCATCCTCCAATACGCATGCTATAGCTGGTTCCTCAGACAGAATTGGTGTAGTTTGTTATAAGGATTTGGCTTCATCCCTTTGCTTAGTCTTGGTTACACTTGAGGTTACCCTATGAACATGTGCCCGTCCTTTGCTGCTTGGTTCAAGGGCATTCTCTTGGTTACCTGTTCATGTTTAGTGTCCATATACTGTACAACCTATCTTAGTATTTTGCAATTATCTAACCAAGATACCACTCGAGCTCAATAATGAAGCTACTAGACATGTTAACCACAAATTCAAGTACTTGTCACAAGTTCTGGTAGGAAGTCCTTAGCTAGCTAGCATGAAGACCAACGGATTCCACAATTTCTTGACTAAGTCCAATCTTATAATATAGACAAATCAAGCACATAATCTATTAACCTAATAGAATGGATCTACATAGAATTATAAACATCATTATTCCTACCTACCCATGCACAAGTCTCTAAACCTAGGCTCTGATAACGCCCCTGGAGCCCCGGAAGTACCCTAGGTAAGACTGCGGCCGAACAAGTTGCTGACTGGCAGTCAATACTATTGTTAGAAGAGATAACATCCACAGTAAAAACACCTTGAAGTATAATCCTACCGAGATTGCAGATACATTTATAGACTTAGAATAAGATACACCATAGTAGAAGTATACTAAAAATAGTAGTGGTGCCTTAGCACTGTCCAGTAATAGATTGACATTCCTAGCTCTCGTTCCCAAAACCCGAAGTCTCAAGATTCGTATCTTTCAATAAAAAAAAACAAAGGAAAGACTGTGAGGTCTAGCTTAGTGAATTTGCACGTGTGCAATGTGAGATAGAAAATTAAGTTATAATAAACATTTATCGATATAGTAAAAGCCATTATATAAAACTAGAGTTATGTTTAAAGTATTTGATAAGACACTGGATCAAGGTAGTAATAAAATTAGTTTCTACAAAAGTAACTCACATGAGGAGGAACAATTACTACAAAGTAAAACTCCGGGGGTATAGTAATACCAGCCTTGTTCCTTTAATTTTTATGCATGCAATTTTCTACCTTATCACCTCGTAATCAATGACTAGAAATCGCCTTCCAGAATCTCCGTTTCTAGTCTACAATCGGTCGCTCTGCATTTCAGAGTGTGCGACCAGATCGATGTCGCCGTCTATAGTGGAGATCGGTAACAGGACGCGCGGATCTGGTTAGCTCCCTGTGAGACCAGGCTTCCTATCTTKTTCTAGTCGAGCAGTAGCAACACGCGGTTGGTGGCGGCGTCACGCGATAGCCTCTAAATGGTTGATCTAGTGGCTGGTACAAATCGGCTGATGAAGGATCTGGCAGGGAACTTCGGTGAGACGAGTGGCCTACAAATCGCAAGCAGCGACGGGCAGCAGCCACTTCAAGTGCTGGCAGTGGGAAAAGGGGAGAGAAGAGGGAGAGAGGAGAAAGAGAAAGAAAAGGCCACAACGAGCGGTATTAGGCAGACAGAGGGAGAAGCGGCAGCGACGACTGTGGCGGCTTAGGGTGGGTTAGGGTTTCGGGGAAGGAGATAAACAGTAGATTTAATTGAATATATATATTAACTTGGGCCGTAACCCAAATATTTCGGGCCTTCCGATTCCAATATTAATCAAATCCTTAAATTAAATTCAACGAGCTGTCTTTTGAYGACAGTCTAACTTTCGACCCTAGTTTGCGCACAAATTCACACAATCAAACAAAAATTAATGAAGGAAAAATTCTGGGTATTACATATAGTGCTGTGGCATTCTTCAATTTGGCATCTATTGGCTGAACAGCTTTCAACGTGGAACACTCTTCTGGTTCRTCAGGAAAATTCAATGCATTGAACATGTTGAAAGTGATCTACTAGTCATCAACTCTCATTGCCAATTCTCATTTGTGGACATCAATAACGGTTCTTCCAGTGGCAAGGAAGAGTCATCGCAAAATGATGGGAACATCTTTCTCAATCTCGTAGTCTAGAATAATGAAGTTGACTAGAAAAATGAACTTGTCAACTTAAGCTAACATATTATCAATTTTTCCTTCAGAGTATGCATAGGTTCGATCTCCTAACTGCAAAGTGACTGTGGTTGGTTTTGCTTCTCCAATCCCTAGTTGTTTGAAAATGGACATGGGCATGAGATTGATGCTGGCCCTGAGATCACAAAGTGCTCTGCCACAATAAGAATTTTTGATTGAACAAAGTATGGTGAAACATTCAGGATCGTTCAGTTTTCGTGGTAGCTTATTTTGAACAATTGATGTACATTTCTTGGTAAATGCTACTGTTTCAAACTCTCCCAACATTCGCTTCTTTGATAAGATTCCCTTCATGAACTTAATATAATTGGGCATTTCTTCCAATGCTTCAAACCAATGGATGCTGATGTAAAGTTGTTTCAAGATCTCCAAAACTTGTTGAACTGTTTGTCTTGCTGCTTATTGATAAGTCTTTATGAAAATGGTGGTGGTGGTTTATCATCAATGCTACTTGGTTTGATTGCTGTAGCATTTGGCTCTTTTGCTAGTTGTGGAAGTGTCTCCTGACTAACTTCAAAATTGCTGCCTTTTTGAGTGGGTGTTAGCTCCTTTGTTGATTCCTGCACAACCACTGGATTTTTCAACTCCTTTCCACTTTTGACGTTGTTGTCTTGCTATGTTCTTTTCCATCCCTTCTAGGATTCTCTGTATCACTAAGCAAAGTGCCTTGTTGTTTGGTGTTTAGTGGTGAAGCAATCTGTCCCACTTAATTCTCCAGATTTCTCAATGATGTGATTTGGTTATGAATGATTGCATCATTTCTCACCATGAATTCTTTTAGAAGTACCTCCACGGAGTTTSGTTGTTTATGGTGCACTAGCTTTTGATGCTGGTTCTATTGTGGACAACTAGGAGGAAGAAGTGGTCTTTGGTGCTAATTTGTTCTTCATTTACTCCATAGATGCTGCCTCCATCCAAGATTGCAGGTATTCGAGAAAGGATTATTTACTTTCTTGAAATTTCCAATGTAGCATACAGACTCTAGATTATACGAGCAACTATCAAAAGTATGCAGATCTCCACAATATACACAATTAACCGTAGATTGCTGTGGCATATATACAGTGTGTAGCTTCATATTTTCAGCATATTGGTTAAAGATGCTACTTCTGTTGAAACTGCAGTGACAACATCAATTAATGAACTCCATACACTCTCTTTACTGTCGTCCGCTGGTGGTTGTCCACTGATAATTGTTACTTGTTGTGGTCTCCAAGATGTTGAATGCCTTATTGTAAGAATTTGACAATAGTGTTCCATTTGCTGAAGCATCAACCACAATCCTTATCATTAGATGCAATGGTCTTGGCATTTTCTAAGCAGCTCATTGAATATTTCTCATGCTTTGTACAAGGTTTCATCTCCATGTTGCTGGAAAGAAGTAATTTCATTTCTTAAATTCACATTCTTTATTGGTGGGAAGTATTTTGAACAAAAAAATTCTGCCAGATCAATCCAAGATGTTACAAAATTTGGGGCAAACAGTTTAATCATTCCCTTGCTCTATCTCTCAAGGAGAAGAGGAATAACTTCATTCTAAGTGCTTCATTTGAAACGCCTTGAAGTTGAAAGGAGTCACTCATTTCAATGAGCAATCTTAGGTGTAGGTGTGGATCTTTTGGTTGCCATTTTACTGAACTATCCCACTATTTGTAGCATTTGGGACATGACTGGTTTTTGTTCAAATTGCTGGGCTTGAATTTCAGGTTTGACAATGCCAAGGTTCAGGTTGTGCAAGATTGGTATGACATATTCTCTTATGGCACAATTTCTTATCATTGGAATTGTTGGAGCGTTAACCTGAGGAGGGTTATTATTGTGTTGTTTCCATTTACTTGTTGGGCTTCCATCCTTAATAAATTTTTCTTTTTCTGATTATCTTTTCAGATTCTTTGTCAAGGACAGATGCTTCAAGGGTTTTCAACTTAGCTTTTTCTTTAGTTCTCATACAATAGCATTCTCGAGTGGAATAAAGAGCTGAAAAAGATTAACAAACATTAAAACAAGAAAGTTTACACATTTTGGTTTCATTAACGCATATATCTGACAATGGTGCCAAAGACTTGTCGGGGACTAATCTAATTGTGATTAAACTATCACACATGCAAGTATATGCAGCCTAAAAGTAGTAAGAGTAGAGTATAGTGTCCCACGAGGATAGTTAAATGAAAAACAATATGTGTCAAAATTTGATAAGAAATAGTCATGAAGTAGCATCAACAACATCCAATAATAAAGAGCAACGTAAAGTAAATACTAAAAGTAAATAACTGAAGTAAAGATGGAAAGCTTAAATTAAAAGTAAAGACTAAAAGCATTAAAAAAGTTAGGTTAGTGACAAAAGAGTAAATGTAACACCCCCAGATTAGGAACCTTATCCTAAYCCGGGAATGTTACGTCATTCCATTCRCAAATAATCAACCATCATTTAAAACTGAACATTTATTTAAAATGAAGACAGCGGAAGCCTTTCTAAACCATTGAAAAACAAAAATCACAAAGAAACTTCAATAATTTAAAACATTCAGAAATATTCATCTTATTTCATAAATAAATTTGAAAACCAGTTCTCGAGTATCGTAGCTCGTCCACAAGCGACCTCCTCGCCCCATCTGGTTAAATATCATCTGCAATGAAACATGAGGGAAAGGAATGAGCAAAAAAGGCTCAGTAAGTAACCTTATGCATGAATGCATGAACATGTCCTACATGTGAAAATTCAAGTTTCTCCTTTTCAATGAAAAACTTTCCAAAACATTCCATTCTCAAAACTCATTACAAAACATTCTCTTCAAAATTTACTTACAATAAAACTTTCCATTTYCATTCRTTCACGAGCTCACTAGAGGGTTACGCCTAGCCACTAAGCTCTGCAGTGGGCCATAGTTATTTGGAACCCGATTCCATTCCTACCAATAGAACCGCTAACATTCAAAAAAAGGTTTTCTTTCCATTCTTCCACCTCTAAGGAGGTGAACATTCCATTTTTACCTACCCTCCAAGAGGGTAGGGTAGGGTGCGTCGGTCCCTCACGCCCCATTTCCCACTCATATCTTTTGTGGCCAGGTTTACACTCCTTTCTTAAAACTTTACATTTCCAAATCTTTAACCTTTTCCTTCAAAATTTCATTTTCTAACCGTTCACTTCCTAAATGCGTGAACGGCTCATGCCAAATATGATGTAAACTTCTAACTATATACTCATGACATGAAACACATACAATCTTATATAATATAATGCTCAATAAATAGTACATGATATGAAACACAACAGCATTCTTCAACATAAAGTACTACTAAATATGAACAATTCAACATTCATCACAATTCCACACATCAACATAAAATTTCATACAACAYATATTCCAGCAATTAAAAGCATTCAAATTCATTTATTTATAATGATATGAATGAGAGGATTACTTACCCGAAGTCCTGTACGTAAACGATTTCTTACTTAAGTTGGAAGTGGACTTCTCCAATTGATCCCAACGTAAGCCCTCGAACTAACCTAGTTGATTACAGAAGAGRGTCTACTTAGTTTCGATCGTTTCAGCTTAAGAATTATGTAGTTAATCCAACAATGTCCTTTATAAGTTTATAATTCCCATTTAGTTCTCATAATATTGCATATTAAGTTTTAAGGGTACAATCCGACTCCTTAGCTCAGGTATAAGTCTACCTACTACATTCCCCATAAATTCACGTCAAGGTATATTTATTACAAGTCATAGAATTTCAATATTAAATGTTAGCGTTTCACCTTAAATTAACGATATTCGGATGTTGCGGGAGTGGTAATGGATTCCCGAACATGTGTTCAAGAGACATGCACAATGGCCCTGTGCGTCTGGGCGTCGGTGCGCCTGGGCGTCCAGTGCCTAGGCATAGTGCGCGCTCTGGGCGCCTGTGCTTGTTGGGAACTAGGTGCCTAGTGGGTGCCTGGTGCTGCTGGGCACTAGGTTGGATCTGGCACTACTGAGTGCCGAGCCCTATTCCTAGCCAAACAATTCAGTCGACGGCCACCCTATTCCTGGTCGACTTCCAGCGACTCTGAAACCGATGAGGAACTACCGACGACATGAACAGTAAGGACGAGGGTAGAGTGACAGCCAGCAGCAAGGGATCATGCTTCTGTCGAGGAGGAAAAAYGTTGAGCAGAGAAGGAGAAGAAGATAGCGGCGGCAGATTAGAGACCAAAACGGCGGCCAATCTGTCACGTTTAGCCCTATTCCTGGCCAAACAATTCGTCGAGCAGATGGAGTACCCCGCAGCGGCTCTAGTTGCACCGAGCAGCGAGGTCGGTAGCAAGAGGTCGATTTTTGTCAGCAAGAAAACGTTGAGCAGAGGGAGGAAAATAATGATGTCAGGTCCCGCGATGGTGTCGCACGGAACTGGTCTCTCCTACAGAGAAAAAGACGACGGTGGTAGATCTGGCGAGGGTATCGCGCAAATTGGTCGCTCCTACAAAGAAGGAAGGCAACGGCGGCAGATCTGGCGGATGATCGCATCGGGAGAAGGAGAAGGAGAAGGTGGCTTACCGGATCTGGAGTGGTTGGGTCGAGGCTGGCGAGTCCGAGAGCGAGAAGGAATCGGAGAAGAGACAGCAGGCAATCTCCGTGTGCACATGGAGGTGGCGTTCGAGTAGCGACGCGCTACGATGACCGATCGCAAACTGTGGCACAGTGGCCACTTCACGCGCCGGCCGTGGAGGAAAGGAAAGAGAAGGAGAAGTAGCGAAAACCATGACGAGCAGCGTCGGGTCTGCAGAGGGAGAATGGCGGCGACGGCGACGGCAGCGGCAGGAAGGAGAAGATAGTTTTCTAGGGTTTTTCTTTTTCTTTTCTTCTCCTTTTCTTTCTTTTTATTTTCTTATATATTTTCTTTTCTCATTTTTTAATAATTTTATTTTGGGCCGCAACTCAACCCGTCGGGCCTTCCCATCCAATTCTAACCAAAACTCGTAAATCAAACATAAAGGGCTTTCTTTCGATAAAAAGCCTAACTTTCGACTAACTAATACATAGAYYCACAAGTCGAACATTTAGCTAACGATAACTCTTATTTGACACGATAACATTTCCGCACCTATTAAACGTACAGTTTAAAAATATTAATCATATAAAATGTCCAACCTTAGTTGGCACACCAATTTCACGTAAAATTAAACAAATTTAATAAAAGTAAATTTCGGGGTGTTACAGTACAAGTTAGAGTCAGTATGTATTTGTAGCACATGTAGGCAAATTTCGAGTGATGTCTCACACAAAGCCTCATATTATGAAACTCTTAGACAAGCAAGATGACTACACCATATATCTATGGGAATCATCATTACAATATCTCAGTTTTATACACAATTTCCTTAGCAGAGTAAGTCTCTTTGTCCCTACCGAGTACTCAAAATGCTGTCTCATTGAGCTTCATAGGGCTCAAAGATTGTTGTTCCTTAAACCCTTACCACTCTTGCAAATTTTACTTAGAATATTAACCATATATTCATGGCAATAACTCTTTGTTACTTTCTATTGCTGTTGAGTTCCAGAAAGATGAGATGAGCTTGTAGCTTCCTCAGCCCTTAATGAATCCTTTCTATGATGTAAAAAGGTTTTACTCAATAACTTAAACTTCTAATCATGGACAAAAATAGCTTCTTCAAGCTTTGCCTACAATTAAGAACTTTGAGAAAACAAAATCGAAGATTAACAAGAGCTGATGTGAAACTTTTAATAACTTGAATAACTCGGATTTGCAAATTGAAATGCTAAAGAGTACAACTAAGCAAGGTGGACTATCGTCTTATCATTTTCCAATATATGTTTAAAGTAAGATAATTCTAACTACATATGGTTCCTTCTGTCATAGAGAATCCTAATTGTCTATTCTAACCTCTAAGAACTACAAATCACTCCTTCTTTTTGCTCATCTAATCCTTTTATAGACCCAAAATGTAACACCATCATATCAGAAACTACCCTAATTTGGGAATGTTGCCGACTTAATTCTCATATATTTAAAATTCATCGGAAGCTTTTGACAATAAAGGAATAAAATTTAAATGTTCAATAAGTTCATAAATAAATAAAAAATTTAATTAATAGAACGTCTCTTGGGTATCAAAGTCTACTCCCAAACGATCTCAACGTACCATCTGGTTAATCATCACCTGAAACGTAAAATAAGGAAATCTGAGKTGAACTACTAAGCTCAATACGCAAATCCCATGCATGAATGCATGAATAATGCCCTATATGTCATAAGTTATAAAATTTCACTTTCTCGATAAAAGCTTTCTAAACATTTCCATTTCATAAACTTTCTCATAAAATCTTTCATTTCAAAATGTAAGAACTTTTCAAACATCATCATTCCTTTAAAGTCGTGAGCTCACTTAGTGTAATGTCTAGCCACTAAAGTTTGCAGTGGGCCATTATTCTTTGGAACCCGATCACATTTTCTACCGGTAGAACCGCAAAGCGGTAAATATTACTTAATCTTTTCCTAAACATCACCTCATAAGAGGTGAATAATACATGAATTTCCCACCTTGCAAGAGTGTTAGGTCGGGTGCACTAGTCCCCCACGCCCCATTTCTCACTCACATCTTTTATAGCTTTGTGGCTTTACACCCATTTTTCAAAATCCTTAACGTTTGAAAATCATTCATCATAAAAATAACATCTTTAAAAACTTCATTCCTCAAAACATTTACTTTTCCAAATTTCATTCTTTAAAAACATTTTCTTTCTTGGACGTATAATTATGTCCATACAAGAGAATATGCAACTACTGCAATCTATATGCTCATGAACCACATGAACGCTTAACTTAAAATTTCTAACATATCAATGAGTAATAAAATTCACATATTGGAAGTAATATCACATTATAACACATAAGAGCAATTATCAATTCACATTCAATTCATATAAGAAGATTCAATCATAATAACAATACACTCGTATCATAATTAATGAGATTGTGGTGATTTTCAAAAATTCACTTCAATATC
>MEJB01000098.1:269610-286389 GCA_001752375.1 Rhazya stricta
TATATATATATATACACAAAGTTAGAAAAGAAAAAAGAAACTAAATCTCGGGTATTACACAAAATATTACTGAGTTGGCAATGTTATAGCTTTCAGCTTCTAACAGTTGACTGCAGACTCAGACAAATTTCTGGTAATGTTGTCCTCACTATTCTCCTCTATTTCATCATTTCTGAAAACAATATGAAATCAACTCCGACATTTTTATTTATTTTGTTTTCAATATGATCTTTCAATAAATGCCAGAGTTTTGTACTTTTTCGATGTTCTTTGATTTACATGCCCTTGCCTCGTAGGCCTGAATGTTGTAGCAATCTCCTTTCTCCTGCAAAATCTCCCAAGGATCAAGCCATTTAGATTTATCTAAACATTTTCTAGTTAATATGTTCCTTAAATATGCTGATCCTTAATATGTTAAAAACGGAGTCACATGCCATAATTAAGAGTGTAGAAGACTAAGAAATTAATGTAAAAATGAACAAAAATAGGGGTCAAGGATTGGATACTTTCTAAGGTTATCAATTCCAAGATTATGAAATAAAAACTTTCAAGATTATAGGAGATGTATAAAAGGAGAAATAAGGAACAAGCAAGAACAAAGTAGAAATACAAGTGGAGAATCAAATTAAATGATCTAAGGTGTGTAAATCACTTTTCTTAAAGTGTTTGTCAAAGCCACGAGTAGAAAAATTAATACTCCTAAACATTAAATGTGTAACACCCCAAATTAAGAAACTTTATCCTAGCATGAAAATGTCATTATTTACTCACTCACATAAATTTGCGAAAATTAGGAAAAATAAAAATCTTAAAACTTTAACTAGAAAAGAGGTTTTATAAAAATCTTGATAAAGTTTCCTCTTTAATATCAAAATTTACCCCTTGTATGCAATCAAAAAAATTCCACAACAAACATTTTCAATACTCATATACAAATAACTTCAAAACCCAACAAATACTCAATATTGAAATAACTTTCATCGCAAAAATCATTTACCAACTAAATACTTATGTATTTGAAATTCAGCAGAAACCTTGAAAAAATTAATGAAAGAATGAATAAATCAATAAAATAGCAAACAAATACATAAAAATTACTGTATTCAACTATTTCCCTTATTCAACAAATTTACTCAAAACAAAAACTCCCGGGTATCAAAGCTTACACGCGAGTGACCGCCACGCACCATCTGGCTACTCATCACCTGAAATGCAAAATGAGGGAAAAGGGGTGAGCTATAAAGCTCAGTAAGTAAAATCCTTATGCATGAATGCATATGACATGCGTTATCTGTTATAAATTTCAAAATTCATTTCGTATAAATTCTCTAAAGTTTTACATTTCTAACGTGAATTTACTTAGTGTATCACCTAGTCATTAARTTCTATAGTCCTTAATGKCTTAATTATTATTACAAAAGAAAATTCATTTAACATGACTGTTCAATTTTGAAACATTTATTATTTATCATACGTATGCCACTCACCCATATTAACCCGTACTTAATTTTCACATCGAAAACAATAACATTCCTAAGGGCAATATTTCATGRCTTTCTACTCTCCCTAACAATGGAAAATGGTAACACAAAACATATTCCTCAACTAATTACATTTCACTTTAAATCATATATACACTTAATCTATGTTTCCACGATCATCAATACCGAACATCATTACATAAGTCATTTGATTAATGAAATAAAATAAACAATGGTTTCAGCTTTAATCCAGCAAATCCCAGGGATAGGGTAAGGTGCACGTTGTCAAACGYGCTCAGAAAAAGGTGCACCTTGGGCGTGCGGACGAGCAGCAAACAGTTGCTTGATAGTGAACGTGCGGCGCGCGGGACTGGCGAACGGCACACATCGCCGGGGTGCCTGGTTGCCTGGAAAACTCCAGCAAACATTTCCAAATATTTTGTTTCCAATCAAGTGATGAATTCCGATGATGAACTTGGGCAATCTTCCTGGCGACGGGTTGGCTGGATCTAGACGGGCACGGAGAGCAACGGCAAGTGGGGATCAGAGCTGAACATCCCCTGTTCTGGTCACGCCGAAAAATAGCGCAAACTATTCACCAAGCAGATGGATGAGTAGAGAAATCTGCAATGAATCCAGCAGCTTCGGTTAAGTACCAGTAGCAGGTGAACGGTGTCTCTGTCCAGGGGACGCAGAAGCAGATTTGGAAGGCAACAGGTCACGCGACTCTGGGTGGTCCATTCCTGGTCAGCGATGGAAAAGAGTCGTCGAGCAGCAATCAAAACACCAGCAAGCTTCGAATTTGGACAAATGAGCTCGGATCTGGGAAAAAATGGAGAACCAATAGCGTATAATCACCTAGAGATCACGGACAAATGGAGCCACCGATGCAGAAATTCAMTAGCAACTAGTGAACTTGGTCGGGTCGACATGCAGCAGTGAGTAGATCAGCAAACTGGTGCGAATCTTGACGAACTCAAGCACATCGAAGAGTAGGAATTAGAACGGAAACTGGAGATAACAACTGAGAAGGGCAATAACAACTCCATTCTAAGCAGTGTCTAAGCAAAACGGATCTGAACAGTACAGCACAGCACACAACTACGAGCAAAGGGCAAAGGCGGTGGTGACCAGTAGCGGTTGGTGCGGCATCGGTGGGGGAAGAAAGGGGTGTGGTCGCGGGAGGTCTTAAGGAGAAGAGGGGAGTGGTGGCGCTAGGTCTTCCAGATTTTAGGTTTCATTTTTTTTCTTTCGAAATCCTAATTTCCTTTTTGTTTTTTCCTTAAAAATTAAACTTAAGCTCTAACCAAACTCCTTTTAGGCCTCCTTACCAAACTCCTTTTAGGCCTCCTTATCCTGTAACCATCCAAGCCTAACACCATTAAAGTCCATAGGCTTTCCTTTGGGCYAAAATTYAAYRTTAAATTASCYTTRGRTTTCGAATAAGAAAYGAATGGRYTYTAATRGGYCGAGCCTAAATTAATTAGCTAAACCTCTAATTTCAATTAGCACGATAAATATCATAATTAAATAAACGTACTGTCATATTAATGCACAATTAAACAATAATAATAGAGATAATTTATTAAATTCTAATTGATACATCGAACATTAGGACCTCCAAGTCCTTCTGCTGCAAAATAATCAAAACATTAATATTTCATGATAATAAATAAATCAGTGAATTTGTATATAAGTTTTATGGTCATATAAAAATTCGTAAAAATAGAAAATAAAATCCTAAATATTACAGAACTTGTGAAATACTTCTAAAGAAAACTACATTTCTAAAGCATTGAAAACAATATTTCTAAAGCAATTCTTTGGGCCTTGCACGGTAAAGTTGGTAAAAGATTTCCTTATAAGATCAAATGATTCCTAATATCTGTCCTCTTTTGTACTTACCTTAATATTTTTGTTTGGTAAGAAAATAGTGCCCCTGTGTATATAGTGGTGCAAATGAAATGTAAATGACCACTCTTAAATGTTATATATAGAAAAAGCATCTTGTAGGCATTTTCACTATTCTGAATTCTTAAGTATAATAAAAATCTTCAGCTTCAAATTTCAATTCCATCAAATCTTTAACTTTTTATATTCATTCTTGTTAAAATAATAAGAGAAATAGAAAAGACTAGAACTTTATTCAAGTAAAAAGATAATGAATGAATACATAGTATCAATATAAGAGGCCTATTTATATATTATCGGACTATCAGAAAACTAACAAAGACAATCCTAGTTTAACTCTGTATACCAGATTCTAATATTACTAAAATTTTAATATAGTAATATCTTTAGCATGGCATCCCAAACTCATGATATTGCAGTGACAATTATCAAGAGTTTGACAACTAGAAAATGAAAACGAGGAGTGGAATGAAACTTAGTGAAGAAATTTGTAATCTGGAAAGAAGATAGGAGAAATGGCAAAGTGATAGTGCCATGCTTGAAATGATGAYGTGTAAGATGACGATCAATCTCAATATGTTTGGTTCTTTCATGAAAAATCGAGTTGTGAGCAATCTGAATAGAACTCTTGTTGTCACAATCCATAGGAGTTGGATAAGAAAGATGCAGTCCCATATCTGCAAAACCAGTGTAACCAAACAATCTCCTTAGTAGTAGATGTCATAGCATGGTATTTTGCTTCAGTTGAAGATTGAGAAATAATAGATTATTTCTTGCTTCTCCAAGATATAAGAGAATCATCCAAAAAGATTCAGAAACCAATAATAGACTTGCGCTCTATGGGATCAGTCCCATGATCACCATTAGAGTATGCACGCAATTCCAAGAAAGATGTGGATGAAAGTAGAAGACTGATAAATTGTACCCTAAAGATATCTCAAGATACGAACAATGGCTGCCTAATAAACTGTAGTGGGGAAAGTAACAAACTGGCTAACAACGTGAACATCATACGCAATATCTGGACGAGTGATAGTAAGATAGACTAAACTTTCAGCAATAGTATGATATAAAATAGGAGTTGGCAATCATGGACCATTAGAAGAAGAAAATTTTGCATTAACCTCAACGGGAGTATCAACAGTTTTATTATCAGTACGTCTAACCCGCTTTAGAATGTTTGCAACATATTTTGATCAGAAATAAGATAATCTTTAGGTGAGTAGGCAACTTCAATACCCAGAAAATATCGTAAAGAACCTAAATCCTTCATGTCAAACTGTTTGCTTAACTCARCCTTCAGAACTGAAATATCATGAACATCATCACTAGTAATAATCATTCCATCAACATATTAAGAAAGAATGATATGACTTATATCAGTGCATTTAACAAATATTTCAGAATCATGATTATTAGGAATAAATCCAAGAGAACATATCACAACAAAAAATTTCTCAAACCAAGCATGAGGTGCCTGTTTGAGACCATTTAATGCCTTCTTGAGCTTACAGACATACCTAGAGCAATGTGTAACACCCAGAGGAGGTTCCATATTGACTGTAACATCTAGGATATTATTTTTCATTTTTATGAATTTTGTATGATCGTATGAATTGTATGCTAATTAGGGTTTGATAAACTTTCTAAGTGATCGTATTTAATTGTATGTTTATTTAATTATAAAATTATCGGGTTAAGGTAATTAAAGTTTTTGGTTAGTTAATGTAGGCTCGATTCCCATTCATTCCTTATTCGRAAATTAAAAGCTAATTTTAATGCTAGTTATGACCAAAAAGAAAGTCTGTAGAATTTAATTTATTGGGCTGGGTTGGTTATGGGATGAGAAGGCCCAAATAATTTTGGTTAGGGCTCATATGTTAAAAAAACTAAAAAAAAAGAAGAAGAAAGAATTAGGGTTTTAGCCTAACCCTTTCCCCTACCTTTAGAAACCCATCTACCAGCCATCACCCCTCACCAAAAACACTCCCGCCAGCACTGCCCTTCTCTGCCCCTACCATCGCCGCATCATTGTGACCTCTACACTAGGATTGGTGCATGCTCCTCGTGACCAGGGGTCGGTTCACCGGCTGCTCAACCTCAACTGGAGCTACTGGTTTTTGCAATCCTCTGTCTGCTGCCACTTGCTAGTGTTCAAGCACACGTTGTTGGACCGCTTTGCCTATATCCCCCCTATTGCCCAGATCCGCTCGAGATCCTTACTCGCGGGTTGCCTACGTCGTTCGTTTACTGCACTTGCGCTTGACCAGAGCTGATCGGATATGCTTTCACCTTGATCGCAATCGAAGCTTGTTGGGCGCAACCCTCTTTGCCCGCTGGTTTGCTGCTTGATGCACTCGACCTGTCCTAGGATCCGTGGCCTCTGCGCATCGAAGCTTGCACGCCGCTCGTCACCATTCTGCTTCTTGTGCGCGTTGTTGTTGTTCACTGGTCAAGCTGCTCGATGGACCGACCGGACTGGCTCACCACCTTCGATCATCCAGATCTTGCTTTTGCCCATTGCCGTCACCGTTGTTGTGCAGTCCATGCTGACTGGGAGTGGATAGACAGAGCTCACCAAGCACTGTGTGTCGTTTGCTAGTCACACACATCGTCTGTTCGTGACCAATGCTATTGCGCACACACTGCCTGAGTGCACGCCGGGGGTGGAACACAGCTTCATACACAACGTTTAGGATTTGCAAGATTAAGGGTGAAACCATTGTTCTTTGATTTCAYTAATCAAACAATTTACATAATTGTATTCGATATTGATGATTTTATGAAAACGCAGATTTTATTTATACATGATTTAAGATTGTATTTAAATTAGTATAAGGAATGTATTTTAGGAATATAAAGTGATTAAGATTGACACTACCTTTATTGGAGGAAGTTTTGAAATATGAAATAACTTATACATTCGGTGTGTTATTGTCGTTAAATTTGAAATATAAATACGAATTAATAGGGATAAGTGACGTTCATAGGATAAGCGTAAAATGTTTTAAAGTTGGACAATTATGTTAAATGGATTTCCTTTTTTTTTTGGTAATAATAATTAGGCTACTTTCGGGCACATTGATATTGGGGTGTGCCAAGGGACTCCGTTTTGCATTAAAGTAGAATTCTAACGTTAAGGACTTTAGGTAAGTAAACTCCATACTTTTCATAAGGACTTCTGTTTTGAATGTAATGTGATATGTGTTAAATGTTTTAGTATGTTTACTATGTGATCAAGTTGAAGTAAAATTTATGAGAATGCTATCTGTTACACGTTAGAGCTTTGTTTCATGTTCATTATCATTATCATGGTAATGAGTTAAAGGATAAGGTTCGAAATGGAAATTTATGAAATGGTAATGAATTTTGAAAGTTAGGAAATGGAAAAGAGGGTGTAAGCCGAAGCCATGAAAGATGTGAGTGGGAAATGAGGCACGGGGAACCGACGCACCCGACTTAACCCTATTTGTAGGGTGGAAAGGGAATTAAAATGTACCTCTAATGAGGTGAAAGTAAAAGGAAAAGTAAATGAATTGTTAACAATGTAGTGATTCTACCGGTAGAATTTATTTGATTCCAAAGAAAAATGGCCCACTGTAAGCTTAATGGCTACGGGATACATCAAGTGAGCTCACGTTAGAAAGGTACCTTAGAGAATTTTGACGAAATATATTTTGAAATTTATAACAGATAAGGCATGTCATATGCATTAATGCATTTGCAATATACTTATTGAGCTTTGTAACTCACCACTTTTTCCCCTCATGTTGCATTTCAGGTGATGTGTAGCTAGATGGTGCGTGGAGGTCGCTTGCGTGCATAGTTGATAAACCTGAGTGTATCGACTTGAAAKAAATTCTTGTTGAATAATGGGAGTCATTTCATAGGATAATCCTTAAACATGTACTCATTCATTTATTTGTTTATTTGCTATTAATTTATTCTTTTAAATTATCTCTGGGTTATAATTTAAAGGAGTATTTTCTTGGTTGATGAGTTTTGGAGGTTGTTGGGATTTTGAATTATTTATATCTGAGTAGGGAAATGTTTTTCTAGAATTCTCCCGAGTGTATTGACTTGAAATAAATTCTTGTTTGAATAATGGGAGTTATGTCATAGGATAATCTTTAAACATGTASTCATTCATTTATTTGTTTATTCGCCATTAATCTACTYTTTTAAATTATCTCTGGGTTGTAATTTAAAARAGTRTTTTCTTGGTTGATGAGTTTTGGAGTTGTTGGGATTTTGAGTTATTTATATATGAGTAGGGAATGATTTTYTGGAATTTTCTGATTTRTTTACAGGGGGTAAATGTTRATATTACAGAGGAAACTCTGCCAAAGTTTCTATAAACCTTTAAAATAAATGTATTCAAATTTGGTTTTCTGCAGTAGTTAATATAGGTATRAGTAAARTCAGTAACATACCCRAGTTAGGACAATTTCTAATYTGGGAGTGTTACATAGACTTTTTCTTGAAGATCCCCATTCAAAAAGGCATTTTTAACATCAAATTGAGAGATATGCCACTGTCTAACTGAGGCAACTGCAAATATTATGAGTATGAACAGTAGCCATTTTTGCAATCGGAGCAAAAATCTGTTCATAATTCATACCATACTCTTGAGAATACCCTTTGCAACTAACCTAGCTTTGTATCGCTCAATGGACTCATCAGAATTAGTTTTGATTTTATACACCCAACGACAACCAACAACACTCTTATCGGGGTAGAGGAACTAAATCCCAAGTAGTTGTCTTATGCAAAGCGGAAAGCTCTTCATCCATAGCTTGCTGACATGGATCAAGAACTACCTCTTTATAGGAAGTAGGGTCAGAGAGACAATGAATAGTAGCTAAGAAAGAAATAAAACATGGACAATAATAAGAATAAACAAAATCTGGTAATTTGGTGGACTACGAGTGCGTGTGGATTGATGTAAAGGTGGATCCGCAATCTCAAATGGAGCTTGAGAAGGGACAGTAGGAGGAGGGGGAGCCTCAAGTACATCAGCGCCTCTAGAAATAGTATGAACTCATCAAGTATAATGATGAGGTAATAGAGAAAGAACACCGAAGAGACATCCGAAGTATTAGTAACCYGAGACTCCAAAATACTAGAATTCTCAGAAAATAGATCAATATGAATAAGATTAGACCTAACCAAGTTATGAATATAGAGGGTAWAGAAAAGAAAGGTATATGTTCAAGAAAAAATAACATGACGAGATACGTAAAGTTTTTTACTAACTGGATCAAAACAACGATACCCATTTTGACCTGCACCATAACCAAGAAAGACACAAATAACAAACCAAGAGGATAATTTGCTACGTTCTACATGAGGAAGAAGAACAAAACAAGTGCAGGCCAAAACTCAAAAGGAAGAATAATCTGGAGCATATCCTTATAATTTCACAAAAAGAGAAAGACCACATATATGAAAGGATGGTATTRTATTAATCAAAGTTATAGCAGTAAGAAYTGTCTCACTCCAAAACACATTAGGAATAGAAGCAGATAATAAGATAGACCGTGTAGTTTCTAGAATATGTCTATGTTTTCTTTCAGCAACACCATTTTGTTCAGGAGTATTAGTACATGTAGTTTGGTGGATAGATCCATCTAATGCAAGCAATCCATGAAATTTATTTGAAGTATATTCCCCACCCAAATCAGACCTAAAACACTTGATAATAGCGGGATTTGTGTTTTGTCAAGAGCCTGAAAGGATTTATATATCTCAAAAAATTCAGAACAATGTTTCATTAAATAAACCCAACAGTATCGAGTATGATCATCAATAAAAGAAATATAATATCGAGACCCTTCTTTAGTAGGAATAGGAGATGACCTCATACATCAAAATAAACTAAATCAAATGGGGAAGAAGAAGAAGCAKAAACACTTTGATTAAAAGGTAAGGCTGAAACTTTTGCAAGTTTACATCCACTACAATTAGAGAGATATCATGTGCTTGCAAATTTCCTAAAACCCCTGTGGACACTAAAAAGTTCAAATGAGAAGACAAAACATGACCAAGACAAGAATGCCATAAATAAAATTTAGAAGAAGAAGGATTCAAACGAAAAGAAGATATATCGACACTACTAGTAGCAGCAACTAGTACTTTYAGCTTGTCTGAAATATACCAATCAGCTTTTGAAACTGCAGATCYTGTACAAAGCATGAAGATGAAGTAAATGTAACAGAATAACCAAAATCACATAATTGACCAATAGAAGCAAGATTTAATGTAAGATTCGGAATATGGCAAACATTCAGGAGAGACAAGTGAGGAGTAACTATAAAACCAACACTTAGTAAAGGCATAGGAGTGCCATCAGTAGTCATGACAGAAATAGAGGGTGAAGAAGACACAAAAGTAAAAGAAGAAGAGTCTGGGTTATATGATGCGAAGCACCAGAATCCAAGACCCACATAGAAGATCACATACCTGAAGAGTTATGAGAAAACTGACCAACGATGGAATAGGCAGACATAGCTTGGGGTTTTAAGGAGAGAAATCTTTGAAACTACTCAAACAGAGTGTCAGGATCAGTGTTGGATGATGGSGTGACTGCGATAGCATTAAATTGTGGTGATCTATARCCCTAAGGTGGCTTATAACCTTGATGTGGTCGATTAGCATTGGATCRTGACGAATTGCATGATCTCCAATGTTGCTACTTCAACGGACATTGAGGCTTCCAATGACCTTTCTACTTGTAAAGACTACATGTATCCATAGGAATAAGTATATAAGGAGGCACCGCCAATACAGAAGGACTTGCAGCAGAAGGGGTGACCTTGTCAAGATCAGACTGGAGTCGAATTTCTTCAGCCAATAACTCATTGAGGACTGAGTTAACATATGGTATTAGAGAACGATGTAAAATTGAACCTCGGAGTCCTTCAAAGTCACTGTGAAGAGCCATAAAAAACTGCACCAATCATTGTTGTTCCCTACGAACAATATAGGCATCACATGCCTTTAATTCCTTTGATTCTGTAAGAGTTAGTTGATCCCATAGATTCGTCATAACAGAATAGAACTCCTGTACACCCATGTCCTTTTGACGAAGAGCTCCTATGTCAATCTCCAATTGATACTGTTTGGCAAAATTTTGTTAGGTGTAAATTGTTTGTAGATAATCCCAAACCTGCTTCGCCGTCTCATATTTTGCTAACTGTGCACCAATGGAGGGTGCTACTGAATTGTTGATCCAGGTAATAATTTTCGCATGATTGGCTTCCCAAGCCTTTATGGAAGTTGCATAATCTGTAGCAGAAGTTTTAGGCTTCTCAAAATCACCAATAATATAATCCTACTTTTGTTTATCCTTGAGAAAATTTCTCATAACATAACTTCAATACMAATAATTTTAACCATSCAATGTCACATTGATAGATTGAARCGAATCGTCATCTGCAACAGTCATGATAAGAGACGAACAAGACCAAACTCCAGAAGACTAAAAAAAATAATTTGAGATTAAACTTCTCCCTAGAAAATAATGAACTAATACCAAATAATAAGAGAAACAGAAAAGATTAGAACTTTATTCAAGTAAAAAGATAATGAACTAATACATAGTATCCATATAAGAGGTCTATTTATAGATTACCAGACTATAAACAAAACTAACAAAGACAATCCTAATTTAATTATGTTTACCAAATTCTAATATTATTAAAATTCTAATAGTAATATCTTTAACAATTCTGACATCTTTTTTCTTTATAGAATTTTCAAACCATCTGAGTGTTGATTGTAGGTTTTGAAGGTGCATTCTAGAGATCATTCGTTCCTTTTCTTTTTCCTTTTTTTTTTTCTTTTGACTCTTACGGATCTATATAGAGCTCCAAGTATGATTAATTTGGAATCCATCATTGAATAAGAAAATTGGATATAAAATGAGATTTCTTTATTTTTAAAAGAAAATCTAGGGAAAATTTATCYACTCCTTAATGATTGAGAAGTAAAAAAATTTCCCCTATAAATTTACTTCAAGTAATTTGGATCTGAAGCCTTYTGGATCTTGCAGTTTTAATTTTTTTTACTGTCCATGTTACCTTCAACTTATAGCTTAATTCTTTTAAATGTCATTTAGRTCTTGTCTAGCTAGAGAAAATTTGGCTCTGAAACACTTTAGTAAAACCCCCTAAAAAATCAATACATGATAAATTACTCTATCAATGTCTTCTCRCCATTTTTTATTTCATTGTTATGTGAAGATCTGCACATTTCCCTAATATGAATATATTAATATTAGGGCTAATTTGGAAATTTCAAATGGTTGAGAAAAAACTTCTTTGACCTTCAAAACGTTTCCTTTAACTGTTTTTTGGTTACTCTGTGAACTTATATARAATTTATGACTRGTTTTGCTTAAAGGCTTTTTCCTRGTTTAGGTAACTCTGTATCAAGACGTCTAAAATCATTATTTTTTTATTACTTGAAAAGTAAGTTGCTAATCATTATTTTTTTATTACTTGAAAAGTAAGTTGCTAAGTATTTAGGAGAACAATAATTAAAAGTGGAAGAATTATATCGCAATTTTGGTATACATTTTCACGTTTAGATCTGCTGTGTACAGTACAATAGATCCTTGAGGATATAGGTTTCCGTTTCGAGGATATAGGTTTCCGTTTCAAAGATTTAATTTTCCACAGTTCACATTATGAATAAGCACTTTCGTTTGCGTCCAGTTATATGTAACAATTTTCAATGAACAATGTGTTTAGTTAGATATTTTTCATGCCGAAGAACCAGGAGGCCGTCATCAAGGAGAAGATGAAAGAAAAAAAGCAAAGATATGGATCATAACGTCCTATTGAAGATATTTTCCATGTTCACTCTCCTGAAAGTGACTTTGAAGATCAACTGTGTCTGTAAATTTTGGCATTCTGTATGTTTGGATGGAAGTGAACTTTGGAACACTTTGGACTTAACAAGCTGAAGCATTTCAACACTCCACCTCATGAAGATGCTTGGTCTAATACTTTGCTTTGAAAAATATTTTGCAGTGTTCTGAAGAGTGCTTTGTGCTTTAGCAGGAAGAATTCGAAGAAGATCATCTTTCATCTTCAYATACGTATATTTACAGTCAAGACACCTTGTCTATACYACCAGAYGGTATGATAATTTCGGCTTTGGTTTTTTCTTGAAACTTTTGAACTATAAGCCACTTCACAAACATTTACACGCACTTTTTCTGTAATTACAGTTGCCCAAATGTGAAATATCTTGTGCTACCGGCATTCTGTAGGATTACAGACAAGGGATATAGAAGAGCTTTTAGAACATATATGGAAAGGGTTGSAGTCGGTGGTCTTTCCTGGCTTCCTCCCATCCATAAATATCTTTCAGTTGTTAGGAGAAAACTGCAAGAATCTAACCAGTCTGAAGATAAATACTTTTTTCTACCTAGAATGTGCTWTTTCCTTGTCCTGCCATCTACCATGGTTAAAGGCTCTAAGTTTGAAGTCAGCAAAGATTCGAACGGATGATCTCATGTGGACACTCGAGCATATGAAAGAGYTTCAAGAACTCAACATAAGCCACTGCCAGTTGATTATCAGGGAACCTYTTGGAATTGCCAATGTTCTGGACGATTCCATCCCTGAGAAGGCTTCTCGGCTTCRAAAACTCTATTTTTTCTAAGTGCAAGAATTGTGTAATGTGCGTTGCACCGAAGGGCAATTGGTATTTTGAGTTAGGGCATTTGGATGAAATAGCTGCTCTATCATATTAAGACTTTGCGATGCTCTCTTTAAAGGTTTTTCTTCATGYGAGATTGACAACTCCCATATGTCCATTTGGAAGATAAATATTTCCAGGGAAAATCACGACTTTCCATATACAAATATATTATAATGATGAGGAAAATTTGTTGTTTTTTACAACAAATTATATATATATATAGAGAGAGAGAAAGAGAGAGTTTAGATTATATTTTAGGCAGCGTACGTGCCTCAATTACAAAATCATGAACATCCATACTAACACAAAACTTTTACCTTTTCAATTCTTGTGGGGTTGGGGAGTTGGGAGATGGTTTGCAGCTGTTTGTATGGATTACATTTTGAGCTCACTTCAATAAACAAAACTGCTTGACCTTTTCTCCTTCACAATCTATTAATTGAACTCGGGAGATTATGAGGCTCGTAATTTGGTTTGCCTCTCCTCTATCGCTCTAGAAAAATGAAGATTTGGATCTCTTATACTCTACAATCTAAATGAATAAGAGTTTACAATACTATATGCTGTGCACTGTGCATGGCCCAACTACCAAAAAAATAGTATAATATATTTTAAATTAATAAGAATTTAGGTGCGATGTTTGATAATTATGTCTTTGATTCCTGGATAGGAAATAAGCTTCAAAGGATATTCCTTATTCTATCGAAATTTTTGAGCTATTTGCATATAAGTTAACTTGTGTGTTTATAAATTTTAAAAGTACTTGATGKGAGTGAAAAATCATTCATTTTACTAGTAATTATGCATGTTTTCACCCATTGTAATATGATGAAGTACGACTTTGTATTATTTTACCTTGAATATTGCTTAGAATCAATCAAGTGACTTTAATTGTGCAATAGTGTGAAATTATAGAATTCATATGCAATTACTTAGATAAAATACTCTATTTTGTAGAAAAAGGATTTGAGAAGTAAAATAGAAGGTCACTTGATGAACAAGTGAAGATTTACTCGATGCTACTACAATGGATAGCAATGGTTTAAAAATGCAAYGCTGCAGCACTGAGTATCACAAGCAAAAGAGAATATTTTATTCAAAGAAATTAAGTCAAGGAAGAAAAGAAAAGTTATCATTGTAAAAAGAGATAATCATTTTTGGAGCTAAAAAGCAAAAGTTGAAAAACAAAAAGTCAAGAAGCAAAAAGTAAAAAAACAAAAAGTTATCTATGACACCTTTTTGCCAAGCTTCCAAAGAAAGTTTTAGGAGACAAAAGAGGGGGAAAGGGGAAAACAGAAAGCATTCCGACTTCACAGCAAGAAACGAAAAGGAGAGAGAAGAAGAGAGAGAAAGAGAGCAAAAAGAGGGAAGCTTGGAAGAAGAAGAAGAAGAAGAAGAATTCAACGAAGCCTTCACCATTGGACTTCATCAACCTCTTTGGGCTTTATTTCTCCTTCTCTTAGTGATTATTTCAAGATGCATTTCTATATGTTAATCTTTCACATCTTGTATTTCACTTCATCCAAGAACACGAACTAATTTCTTAGAAGTTAGAGTTTTGATGAACCTATGTATTTAATGTCTATTTGAATGATTTAAGCAAAGTTTGCTCTTTAGAAATTCTTTATGCAAAGTTATATATTATAATACCCGAAATGTTTCCTTTATTAATTTTGTGTGATTGTGAAATTGTGTGCCAACTAGGGTTGAAAATTTTATATGTGGTTTATATTCTGAAATCGCACGTTTATTGAGTATGGAAATATTGTCTGTGTCGAATAAGAGTCATTGTTTGGTTAAAGGCTCGACTCGTGGGCCTATTTATTTCTTAGTCGAAAGTTGGGCTTTTTATCAAAAGGAAGGTCATTATATTTAATTTAAGGATTTTGGGTTAAATATAGATGGAAAGGCCCGAAGGGTTTAGGTTACAGCCCAAAATTTAACCAAAAAAGGGAAGAAAATATATAAAAAAATAAAAAGAAAGAAAGAAAAGAAAAAGAAAAACTATCTTCTTCCTCCCGTAACCCCCCGCCGCCATTGCCGCCGCCCACTCCCAGGAAGCCCTACCACCATCACCATCTTCTTCGCTTTTTGCTRGTCGCCATGTGCAACTCCGCTCAATCGATGACGAACTGCTTAGCCATTGGAGGATTTTTCCGCAACTCGACCAAGCAGCACGACCCTTGCTCGGTCACTTGCTGTGTTCGAGGTCGCCACCCTCCGCTTGCCAGATCGCTGACCGCCTTGGTTGCGATCGTCGAGCCGCCCACGTCTCGAGTCGCACCGTTGCAACTCGCAGTTGCTGTCGCCATTTGCCAAGGCTAACCACTTGCTCGAGTCACTGCGAGACGCACGCCAGGAGGCCGTCCGGTTTGTTGAGCAGAGGCAGAGCACTTCAGGTCTCTTGCTCCAGCTTCCCTCTGCTCCGTTCTCAGAGGCTCGAATCTGAGGTCTGTGGTCAGCCGCCATCGCCCGACCAAGCCCGTTCAACCAGAGGCAGCACAATCCCGCGCCTCCAGATTTGGTATTCTACCATCTTGTTCGCTTCTTCTCTGCCGCGCGACTGGATTTGCGCGACACACATTTGCCAGATTTTCTATCATTATCTTCTTCTCCTTCTCTGCTCAATAGTTTTTTCTCTTCGACTGAATCTAAAATCTCTTGCCGCTGGCCGTCACATTTGGCACTGCCACTGCAAATCCACCATTTGTGGCCAAGGTCGTGACTCATTGTGGACCAGAATTCTGCTGCTCTGGTCATGTGACAAGGAGCAATAGCCAGCACCCTAGCAGGCATCAGGTGCCCAGTAGCACCAGGTGCCCAGCAGCAKCCCAGTGCCGGTGCTAGGTGCCTAGGCACCCAGATGCCCAGGGCTCTTGTGCGCGTCGCCTGGGCCCACGCCCGGGAATCCAATACTGCTTCCGCAACACTTGGATATCATGAACTTAAAAGTGAAAACATTAACATTTGATATTGGAATTTATGACTTGTACATAATTATACTCTAAAGTAAAATTGTGAGAGAATATAAATTAGGTTTAATACCCGACCGAAGGAGTTTAAATTGTACCCTTAAAAGACGTGATAATTGGTAATGTGGGAACTAAGTATGGATTAATAATTGGCAAATGACATTGTTGGAATAGACCCTGAATATCTAAGTTGGGACAGTTGTACTAAATGGACTTTTCTTCTATAATCAAAATTAGGTCGTTTCAAGTGCTTTAACGTTGAAAACAGTCGAAGGATTTCACTTTGCGATTTAAATAAAGAACCTTTAACGTAAAGGACTCCGAGTAAGTAAATTCTCATATTCTCATAAACATATATGTGTTGTGGCTATAATTGCTCTTATGTGAATTGAATGTGCATTGAGTCTAAGTTCTATGTAAGTAAACTCTCCCATTCTCATTAATTTCTCTCTCTTTATATGGGGTACTGGTACTTTACGCGTATGTTAACATTTTGGTGTAGTAAGCTTGGTATTTTTGTCATGTTCTATAGTTGCGTATTTTTGTAAGGGTATTAATGGGTGTATAGTTATTATGTTAGGGTATGTGTTGTGTAATTTGGAGTAGATTTTTTATTAGTTAAATGTAGATAAGTGTCTGTAATGACTCTACCACTCTTAAATGAAGTATCTTGAGTCTTAAATTAGTATTAGTCGTGTATATGT
>MEJB01000098.1:290871-310501 GCA_001752375.1 Rhazya stricta
TCGAATCTTGGCGTTTCGCCAATATAGTGTAAAATAAAAAGCGAAGTAAGGAAAGTGGGTTTCTCCACTTGTAAGGTAAGGAAAGGATGGTCGTGGCGGAGGGTGCAGGGTATAAGGGTTGAGTAATAGAAACACACCGAATCCAAATGTGAGGAAAAGGGTTTGAAAATTTGTTAAAAATTAGATAATTTTAACAAGGATGGATTGGATAAGTGAGAAAGGATTTACACACTTACCGAGTACGGTCTTCACTTTACATCTTATTACTTGGACTGATGTTATGGTACCCTGTACTTTTACGTATTGTTAACATATAATTGTTGTAGTAAGCTGTATTTTTGTCACTGTTCTATTACGTTGCGTACTTTGTTTAAGTGTATTAATTGTGTATAGTATTTATGTTAGGTATGTGTGTGTGTAATTTGATAGATTTTTTTTTAAGTTATGTAGATAAGTGTCGTAATGACCTCTACACTCTTAAATGATGTATCTTGAGTCTAAATTTATTATTAGTGTGTATATGTAATTACTCTACCCTCTCAAATGGAATGATCTTTGAATCTGAGTTACGTGTAAGTTAAGTGATATATCTCGTTTAATATTCGATGTGGTGTGTGTATATTCACCAAATACTTTATACTCTTAAATTGAATGGAGCCTCAGGAAATGTAATTTCCAAGAATAATTATTAGTCGTTTCACTTTAGGAAAATGACAAAAGTTACAATTCCGTGAACTTTCTCGATTAAAACTAATGTCTTCTTTTCAAGTAAATCATGTTGACAGTGTTGAATCTATAAGTCCCAGGATAAGGTTGTTCAGTACAACGGTTAATTAATTAGCTGTATGAATCAAGGGTGTAAGTGTTTAATAGTGGCAGAGAAAATTTCCCATGTTAAATTTGAGGAAGCCAGCCCATATTTGGATTAAATACAAGAGAGTGTTAAAATGAAATCTTCATATTACATAATACATGTTAGATTTTAGGTTATAAGTTTACAATTACAACAAGTGAAAATCAAGTACTATAGGTTCACAACGAGATCGTATAACTAAGGCCATGGCACCGGCGATCCGCTGCGAACGTGTTCTCGGGACCACGTAGACCCACGGATCCGTGGATATTGTTGCCGTGAATCCGACGGACGACCGATCATTACGATGACCCGCTATCGGGACTACGGTAACGATCCCACGAGACCGATAAACGAGGAACAGTGTTACTGTCTTCGTCGGTCTTAAGACCCAGGTGTTACTCAGGTGTGGAACCGGTGTTTACCACCTAGAACGTTCACCGTCACGTTTACACTGCCGGTCGGCGTTCTCTAAAGATCTAAGTCAGCTGTCTCTTTTTTGACAACTTCGTCTCTTCCTCTTCTTCTTATTGCTGCCGTTTTAGACCGTTTTTACCACACCAGCGCGTTTAGGCGAGCGCCGTCTCTTCTTCTTTTCTAACCATCTTATGTTTAGACCTCGCGCTAACACGCGGAGACCACTTCGCGAACCAGCCGCTACCGCGCCTGTGTCTGGAGTCTGAGAGCTCGAACTCCCCTCGCTCCTCCTTCTCTCCCTTCGACCTTCTCTCCTCTGAACTTCTCACGAGACGAACGAGTTGTTTTGGCCTGCCGAGGACCGCACGCGAGAGCGTCACTGAGTTGTTGCACAATGGGAACCGTTTACCGCTGTCGTTGACGCTCAACGTTGCCACGCTGAGCTCTGCAACCCGCCGAGCTGCTAGCGTGTGTCCCGCCTAGGTCGCTAGGACCGTTCCGCCTCCCACCGCTGGAGCTTGTGTCGTCCACTGGGCTCGTTCCCAGCACGACGAAACCAGCTGCAACGGCCTTTTTCAGGAGTTACCCGATCCGGTCAAAGGTAGTAGCTAAACTCGCCCTCAACGTGTACCGCTGTCGTTTTTCGCTCCTTCTACCACCTACCACCATCCCGAACGACCCTCACCCGCCGCCCGTTACCGCCGCCCCCCAATGCCCTCCTTCTTTCTAGCAAAAAGAAAAAGAAAAAGAAGAAAGAAATAAAAAAAATATATAAAACGAAAGGAAAAACCAATTTAAAACGAACATTGATTGGAAGCCCGAAAGGTAGAATATAAATTGTTTTAGGAAATTTAATTTATATTATCTGGAAGAAAACTATTTTTTCGGTTGAGAAGCTCGATTCTTTATTTAATTCCGTGGCTCAGTCGAAATTGTTTGTTACTGAGAATAAGGTGTCTGTTATAAAGGGTATGAGTTATTGCACGCCTAAAGTCTTATATTTGTGTATGTTTTAAAGTGGGATCAACGTGTGTTTAAAGGTTAGTGTGTTTAATTATTTCCTTGTAAAAGCCCATAATATTTAGTATATTGAAACGTATTTCTTAAAGATTTCTCGTTGCAAAAACGAATTTAGTAAGTTTACTGTAATTTTATGTATCCAATTAGGTTTTGAGATTGAAGATTCTTTAAATCAAAGCACAAGAACCTACTTCAACTTATGTTCTACACTTTTCTAATTGTAGTTATTTATTTTTATATTAAGTTTAATGTTGTAGTATTTTTTTTCGTTTTCTATATTATTGTTTGACTGTTATGGTAGGAATGGAATCGGGTTCCAAATAAGAATGGCCCACTACAAGCTTAGTGGCTAGGCATTACACTCAGTGAGCTCATGAATGAAATGAAATGGAATGTTTTACAAGTAATATATTTTGAAAGGAAAGGTTTTTGTAAAGAGATTTCGAAAAGGGAATGTTTAGGAAGTTCATTTAAAAGGCGAAATTTTGTAATTTCATGACATGTAGGACATGTTTATGGATTCATGCATGAGATTTACTTACTGGGCATTTTAGCTCATTCATTTTCTTTTATTTTGCATTTCATATGATATGTAGCCAGATGGGACGAAAAGGTCGCTTGTGGGTGACCTATGATACCCGGGAACATGTTTTAAATAAATTTTATGTATTAAGATAATTATTCTCTTGAATGATTTTTCGCTTACTATTAAGTATTTCTCATTCGATTTAAATTACTTGGGGTTTCCGCTATTTCAGTTTTGAATAAATGTTGGGTTAGTGAAGATTTGTTAAAACACATTATTTATTGTTTTGGTTGTTGAATTTTAATGGGTAGTTAATTGTTTTACGAATAGAGTGAATGTAATAATCTCAACCTAAGATAGTTCCTAACCTGGGGTGTTACATATATTGATTCCATTTACTATTTTATTGGCCATGAATAGTATTTGTATGAGCTTCTTGAACTCCGAAAAATAGTTAAAGAGTGAAAAACTTGAGTAGATGCGGGTTTGTTATCTTGAGATAAGGTTTAATATCTTAGGAATACCATAGCATAGTGGAGACATTCATATTCCACTCATAAAATCATATGAGACTTGAACTTTATTTAAGTTTCTTAAGCTAAGTGACTCTGACAGGTAGAACAACTTAGTGAAATAGGAACAAGGACCAACAAACTGAAAGGGTGAGCTCATTTTTGTCTCAATTTGCATTTCTATTGTAGCTAAACCTTTGATGTAACATTTGCTCAAAAGTCATTGTTGAAGCCCGTCTGCAACATTGATGTTATAGCTAAATCTTTGTTGTAGTATTTGCTCAGAAGTTATTGCTACAGCCTGTCTGTAGCATTTATGTTTTGACTTCTTGGACATTAGTACATAGTAACTCTAACTTACTTTTTAGCTCTTGATCATATCATTTGTACGATTGCTGTTTCTAAACCATTCTGATTAGATAATTTTAGTTTATTTTACTTTATTTTCGTGACAACTAACAAACTATTAATTTTATTAGAAATTTAAACCATCACTTTTGAAACCAACAATCCTTGTGGGACAGTGCTCTTATTCACTTATATTACTTGTGGACCGTGTATACTCACATGAGTGGAAGTTTTATTACGTATACGATTTTGTCTATTAGTACTCCTCAATTAATATCTCTTATATTGTCTGAACAATAAAGACCTCCATACTTATTGATCTCCAAATCATATTTCCTATTAAAAATATTACTTCAACGGAAGCTTATGTTTTCTTATAAATATAAGTGAAATGGGAAATATTTAAGAGATATAGAAGTAAAACAAAGAATGTTTTTTGTTGAAGTAATACATGTAAAGTAGAACGGAACTATTTTGAAAACCTTTCTAGTTTTTACTTTATAATATTACTATATTGATTTATTTTTACTAAAGATATAGTACTAAAAAAATTAAATGCGTATGAATTTAAATTATATTTCGTGCAATGAACGTGTCTAAACTACTAAAACAACATTAACATGCATATATTCATCGTGTATCATTTCGTAAAGATGAACAAATATTTTTGTAGGTTATATTCATATGTCGTGCAGATTTTTCTCGAATTTTTTCGTATTAAAGTTTCTTTGTTGCTTGTATTTGAGACACAAAGCTTAATTTTATGGATTATTTGTGTCCTCTTGCAAAACAATTTGGGAATTTTGCAAATARTATTCAAGCTTTCTCAAAGGTAGATTCATGAATAAGTTCATAAATCTCAATCGAACTTGCAATTTGATAATTTGCTGCATCATTCTTAGAGAATTTTCATACCATCTCATGGTTGGAAGAGCCAAATTTTCTACATTTGAAGTGACTCCTGCCTTTTCCTTTTATATTTCAAATAGAATCATCATAAGTTTTGTAATAAAAAAAAACAAAAAACTGATGAATATAAAATTCGTGATGCAACTTTGTAGTTTTTGCTGCCATTCTAAGCTAAGGGTTAAATCAATTACATTAGAATGATCTTTTTATCTTTGTTCATTCATATTTTATTTTGCACTGAAAGTTGTGCCTGCTATTGTTACTTCTATATTTGCTCCTTAAGCTTTCACCTTCTTATCACTTTATATTCAATTATAACCAACAATAATTTGTTGAGTTAAATAAGKCAGATTAACTGAATTTAGCTCAATTTCTTAATTAATTGAAAGTTTAATATGCTTTGGTTTGTTGCACATAACACACCTCAATTGAGAAGGTATAAATWTTTTAACATAGCATCAAACTTGAAAGAAGATTAACGTAATAATTTATTTCAATAAAATAAAATTTCACGACAGAAATAATACTCTTTACCACAATACAAAATATTTCATAAAAGTGGTTTTTTGCAAACTACAATTATCCCGAATTATAACTGGTGGATTGCATTAATTACTATCGACTACGATTAAAGCGTGTTGTCCCTAAAAATAAATTTTATTCAGGACAATTATTGTTTTGTAGTAAAAATTATCAAACTATTTACAATGAAATGAAAATTTTCATTATCAAAAAAATAATTTTATCCACAAAGTAGTTTGTCGCTAAAGAAATGACTTATCGGCTGTGAAATAGTTTTGTAGTTATTTGTTAATTTCTTCTCCACGTTTTTCTTTCATAACTAAAGTACAAAAAATTGTCACCATAACTTTGCCCTCTAAATAAATGAAAATTTCAAAATATTTGACATTGTTATTAATGACAAAATGTTGCTYAGTAGATAAATAGTATACATGTTGTGATGATAGACCATGTTTAGCTATAGAATTTTATTATCGAGAATAATAACCGATTTTCACCTACAAATAGTATAGATTCRTCACGTTATGTTATTTTAGGCTACGAAATATGAAGCATAGTAAAAAGATTTGTGCCTGATACTACATCTTTTTGTATTGTCACTCTGGAGAAACTAAGATTTGGATATCTTGTATAGAATAGGATTCTTCAATGTAAATCAAGAATAGAGGAGATATTCARAGCTCACCCAATTCTTCTTAATGAGTTTAASAATTCCTTTGAACAAGGAAATCAAGAACCCATCCCTCCGCACGAGGCTAAAATGTAGAGAGCAATTGATTCAGATGTTTTACAATGTTAATGGTGCTTTCGAGGTAATCACCGCTATAGGACCTTTCTCAGTACTCTTATTGCATMTAAGTCTTTATTATATATCTTTTGACATCTTGTTATGATTTTAGAAAATATGTAAAGCGATAATATAATAAATTTAAAAATAGAAAGAGTTTAAATTAAATGTCTTGCATTACATTGCACATGTCTCAACTACTAAATCATGATTATGGAAACATAAATTGAGTATGATTTCATTGTAAATCAAGAATATAGGAGATATCTAWAGATCACCCAATTCTTACTGATTAGTTGATGAGTTCCTTTGAAAATGGAAATCAAGAACCCATCCTTACACAATCGGCTGAAATGCATAAAGCAATTGATTTGCTTGACTAGATCAAGGTAYCATGACAGAGACGCTTCCATGGTGATCACGGCTATAAGAAATTTCTCAATACTCTTATTCCTTATAAGTCTATTATATCTTTTAAATCATATTTTTCATTTAATTTTTGTGGKGCTTTTAGGTAAGATGTAAAAGGATAGGGTTGACTGGTGCACAAAATCCTAACAAGTGTACTAGTGTTCAAAAGAGTATAGTGAGTGAATCAAGTGTTTATCCCACATGGATTATAATTAAGTACTAAAATTACTAAATTSCCCYAATTTAAATCTATCGATCATGAGTGATGTCAATTAAAACAACTAATAGAAGAAAAGCGAWAGTAAGCCTAATTATGAGATTAAACTAAAGTTTCCAAAGAAATTGATATGATAAAATGAMGTTAGTCAGAGTATTRATCTGCCTCATTCTAATAACAACCTAATTTGATTCCAACCTTTATTGTTATAATTCATAAATTCTATTCATTTTTAGTTGTAGAATTCCCTAAATTAGGTGTTACCCAATTCCTTAGTRTAAACCCGTAAAGCCATATTCCTATGTGAATTAGGTTAATCTAAATTGCATTATTGATTTATGGAATTCGCCAATTTCACTAAACACAGTCACCTATGCCACATTGTTCTTCCAGCTTCGGGACGTCAGCCAATTATTGGCCAACAAGAGACAAATATAGAGCTTCATTAGCAGAAGCCCAAATGATCTGCTAAAAATGAGTTTCAACTGATTTCCCTATCCTTTTGCCTATTTACATGGGGAAGATGAGCACTAGCCGATCAGTCAAAGCAAGAAAAGATAAGTCAACTTTCGAGTTGAAAGCCAAGGTCATTTATTCAAATATTCGCTTATTTAGGACGTGGGAGCTAGCATTAAGGAGTCCGTTATTGAAGTGCCTAATGTGGCTTCATTATATATTCGTGAGCAGGACACAAAGGACTTTTGGCTAGGTAAGAAAAAGAAGAACACGAAGAGACAAGCATGATTCACCAAATTTTAACTTCAATTCAGCAAATTCTAGCTTTATGCATTCCACTTACGTCAATTCAAAGCTCGTTTAATTAGCTTTAATTAGCTTATTTACGATTTTCAATAAATTTTTATAGCTTTCTTTACAGATTTGCRTCAACTTATGCCTTGCTTTGAGTTAGGATTTGGTTTTCATTTTAGCTTGCTTTTATTCAAATTGAGATTTTTTACCACCTCTTCATCACTAAAGTTCGGTTGATTTTGCCAATACATAGCATTTCACTCTTTTACCAGAGCTCACAATTGATATATACTTCATTGTGAGCTTTCTTTAGCTAATTTTGAGATCCACCCTRAAAAAAGAGGATCTATGGATCTGGCAGCCTTTTGTCAGTTAATTAGCTAATGCTCAAGCCTCGTTGTGTTGACTTAGATTGATAATACAACTGAACTAGCCAATAGTCAATCCCAGYAAACCAACAATATCTAGTCAGCAGCTATTAGCTTTCCAACRGCTAGCTTCTATTGGCRAGGAGATTTTTTGAGCCCAACACATCAAAATCATTTTCTTATTGACCATACTTGATAAAATCTTTATGAAAATGATTTTAATTAGCCTTCTTCCCTACTATKTTTTAAAATCTTTTAGAGGAATTGTCAATATACATCTTAGTGTTCTAAACTTTAGTTAATGCCAATCRTGTTTCACATAGACCTAAGTACAAGTGAGTACATATTGGTAAGTCTTTTTATATCCCATTATACCMCACATTTCACCCCATTCTTTGTCTAATATTAGTAATTTTGCCTTTTTTAATTGCTTATTTTATCTATTCTAGGTAAACCTGAATGTGGAGTTCATAGTAATAACTTCTGTATTTTCAACCCACGAATCCCATTTAATTTGCTCTAAAAATATTTCTCTATGRAGAGTCTTTGTAGGCAATCACAGACAGGAAGAGAATGCYACAGCATCAAAACCTCAAAGCACAAAGTACATCAAATGTGGCTGAGGACGAAATGACAATCCTAGGCAATTAATGCTTAATTCGGCTGAAAGCRATGTCTAATCATTGGTCTAAGTTGACTTTGGTTGTTTACCAAAAATGCTAAGAYAAAAGGGAACAGGARGGGCCTACAATACCCAAAATAAATGAAATGGATGTTGAGTCATCATCAGCTATCTGGGCMGAAGGATGAAAATGATTGTTGTGCAAGATCAACCATTATTGGCCTATATRAGAAGTTATTAGCTAAACAAGTAAGGAGAAGTAGAGCATAATAAAAGTTATAATAGAATAGAAATTAGAAGCTAAGGTTTTTTTTCAACATAAGAACCCAATTTTAGATTAAGTTTTGTTGACTAATCTTAGTTTAAGGAGGATCAAAAGAAAGTCTTCYTGMAACATTAGATGTAATCCTTTCATTAATCAAAGCAGTTATTTCTTTTGCAAACTTATTTTCTTTAAATAGTTCTCTTAATTATTTATGAAGAAGAAATTGAAGTCAAGTCATTTATCAATAGAGGATTCCTATTCTTGAGTGTGAAACTTATTCTTCTCTTCTAAGCTCTTTCCTTAGGTTCTTAATCAAAGTATTATAGCTTGACAAAGCAGCATTGCTAAGGACTAAGATACTTCAACCCTTGTCCTTGAGTAAACTCTCTTGAGAAATCAAAGGAATCCATTAGTGAGTGAGGAAGCTTAAAACTAATATTAATTACTATTGTGAACTCAACATTAATCACAAAAAGTAACCAAACATCGTTACCATAACAAATGTTTTGGTGAAATCTGCCATAAAACTTTGATAAAGGGTTAAGAAAGTAATATCTTTAAACTTTAAGTGAAGCTTTTAGGACAACATTCGAGAATCCGATGAAGATATGAACACTTATCTCATTAGTGTAAGAGCATACGTCATTGTAGAACTATACTGAAGTTTGCTATAGACATATGGTTACGTTTTCCTAGTTGCCCTACATTCGCACAATGGGTAGTTTTGAGTAGTCAATACTCAACTCTATTCTTAAGTGCTACAGTAATTAGGATCTAACTCTAACATTTATTTTCTTGCTCAACTAACTTAACTTCTACTGCTTTCATTATTTATTTTCATCTATTATTTCTTTTRAGTGTTAACTGATGCCACCCATTATTACTCTTTATTATGGAACTTTTTACGCYTATAGTTGTTCAATGTTACTCAAGGAAGAGACATGTGAGTGCTTCTAGCACCATTTTCGATATAGCCCAAGATTGACACATATAGATTATTGTAGTCCTTTCGCTAACATGGGTTTTTTTTATCAAATTGCCTCATTTTTGGATCCTTCACGTACATGACCCATTTTTTTATGTTGCAGCACTCTTGGCATAGAAGCTACTCCTAATCACGTTTTTCTCATCCAAAGGCATCTCTATGAGTAGTGTCTTTATTTTTTTTCAATAGAATTTTGACATTTTATAATATCAAAAATAAATATAAGACGCCCTATGGTCTCTCGTTTTCAGCATAGTACAGATTCCTCTAGAAGGGGTCTTTTGTGTGTTTTACATCAAAAAAATAAAGGAATTATTTTTTCCCTCTCAGTCCTTACAACTTCATAGGCAAAAATCCGGTTAAACGTTTCCTCCCTTCCAGTGAGAAGTTCGACTACTTCATCCTAGCAGCAAAAAGGAAGAGTATTTTGGCACTATCTCCGTTGGCACTAGAGACAAGGAACTCCAACGGTATCTCATTGTTCAGGTAAGTTAAATACCTTTAAGKGTTTTTCAATTACAAAATCTTTATTGTATTACTTCAAGGGCTTTTGCATTAACTTCTTGAATATTGAAGCCTTGGATAACATTTTGTCTCTAGAACTCAAAATGTTTTGGGAAGTAGTTTGAGTTGACTTGTATTTGTTTTTTTGGGTAATTTGGCAAAACTAGATGGCATCTCTTTTACTTGAATGTAAGTATTACACGTGTCAACTAAGAACATTAGAGTCCTTGTGGAAACWGGGCTGTAGAATTAGTAACCAACGTATGGACTCTGGCTTACCCTCAGCTTTCAGAAAAATGTGTATRGGTTAACTGATGGGCACCTTTTTGGGCACATTATTGCATTGTTTACCTCTTGACCTTTTATATGTTAATGTTTCTCTCCTCATTTTCCTCACTTTACCTTCTGAGAAGTTCAATTTTGGTAGGGAAAATGGAAGATTTGCTCGGCCTTATTCACATATATATATATATATATATATATTTTGTACATTTTTCCATTACGTAAAAGGCAAATACATATATCATTTGAGGTTAGGTAAAAATTAACAGTATTTTTTATCTATTTATTCTTTTTTAATTACCATATATTACTTGTCTGGGTTATATAATTATATCATTATGGTCCTATTAATCGATTTGACTAAAGGGAAGAATGAAAATCCCTAACCAGTGAGACCAATATGGGGGGCAATTCTTTATAGTCASTAAACCATTTCATATGTTTTGAATAGATTGTTGAGTAAAGAAAGTTGATGAATGCTAGATAACTACATTCGATACACATTGTGGTTGACMTGTACACCACATCCTTGTGGAAGTTGAGGGTAAGCTAGTGACAGCAATGACTGAGAGATGGTTGTACAAAACATCCTATACACCATACACTTTAACATACATCCATATAAATCGCTTTATGTCTGTACATAATTAAATTGATTTATGTCTACTTCTCTAGTTATATTACTTGTTGTATRTCTTACTTACTTCATAAGTCATTGGTCATTAGGATTTATTTTTAAATGAAAAGTATGATACTAGAGTGTGGAGGGATTGAATTTTGATACTAGGATGAGTTCTGAATTTTGATACTATGATATTAGGATTTATTGAATTTTGATTGCTAATATGATAMTATTATATTAGGATTTATTAAATAATATTTTGATTAATTAAGATATGATAATATGATTTATTGAATTTTGATTGTTAATTTGATGGAGAATAGGATTTTTGTGATAAATGTTCATCCGAGTCCACTAGACACTAGTGTGTTGGTGAAAGGGTTATCATCGATGTGCTCTGGTATGGGAGGAYGGGAAATATGTTGATACTCCTTTGGATATTAGGAAAGTTGATGGGGGTTCTTGGAAGGGGTATGTTGTGGTGGCCTCAAGAGTGAGAGAGTTGATGGATATCATGGGATTTGGAGAGGTTGCACGATTAGGTCACATTGAGGTAGACCCCGCACTAGTGACAGTGATGATTGGGAGATGGTGCCTGGAGACCCATACTTTTCATCTTACTTGCAGGGAGGCTACATTATTACATTGTAGGATGTAYTAATATTAYGGGGTTTGCCCATTGAAGAGGACACTATTATCGGCAGTAGAAATGATAGGGATAAAGARAASTGGCAAGATCTTTGCAAGATCCGATTAGGATTTAGATCCAGGACTTCCTAGATCAGGGGAAACCATATTATTTTAGGGGCTCTTGAGCGAGAGTTTATGAGACCCTTGGACGATATAGTATGTGCTAAATGGGCTCGTTGTTTGATCTTATGTTGAATCACTCATATGCATCCCGAGAGTGTCTCGAATTAGAGAAGTAAAGAAGTACACAATATGATGATATTCTTATAAAACGTATTCATRATAGTTTTGTTATTTGTTTATGATTTTTGAAGACTTGCTTTTTGGATATTTCAATTCTTATTGTGGGTAATTTTTTGTGAGCAAGAGGTCACTGTGTAAATGAATTTAAAAGGGGTTGATTCTCTATAAAAATGCCATTTAAAATAGCGTTTTCTCTGAAAATTTAAAGAAAGATGCAAGTATATATGGCATCTTTAAGGATGTTTTAGTAAATTCCTTAAAGACACTACTTTGTAAGTAAATTTTGCAATAAAATCAATTGRACCAAATGCAACAGCTGATCTTGTTCGTGAGAATATTTGGCAAGGAGGACAATGTGCTCATTCCACCAACAAGCACTCCCTCAAATCCAACATCCAACATAAGTGAGGAATCTCACATTTGGAGTTCTTTTGAAACATATGGCTCATTTAGGATATGGAATCGAGTGAGCAATTACTAGTTGATATGGGTGAATTTAGGTTGGTCATTGGTTTGACATAAAGAAAAATCTTCGGACTCGCATGAGGTTTGACAACAAAAAGTAGGCTATCTATGCAGTATGTCAATGGTCTCTTGGACAAGGTAGAGAGAATATAAAGTTATAAAGAAGAGTAATATTGAATTGTGGAAGGCTAGATGCAGAAGTTCAACTAATGAATATCTGTGTTCATATTATATTCRTATAATTTCAAGGAGCACTCATCCTAAGTGGGTGACCATTTTCAGTGGATAACATATTTATCTTGTCCAAACTGTGAACAACAACCATTTTAATTTGGCTAGTGAATACATTACTACACACATTGCGACCTTGTTYGTGATGATCCCGAAGTACATGTTATTATTGTTATTGTTGAGGTCCAAAACTATTAGGATTGGATTTCTYTTACAAAAAGGGGTGGGATGCCTAGAAGTTGGCCATAGAACAAGTCTATAGGAATTAGGTTACAACATATCAAACTCTTCTGATATATATGCACGTTTTGCAAGATTCCAACCCAGTAATAATTGTTAGATGAAAACAGCAGATGTGGAGCATCAATGATGGAAAAATATTTGAATGGTCATTTGGGCTTTAGACCATCCATAGACAAGTTTCAGTATTGTCGACCAGTCATTTCAATGGATCACACCTTTTTTAGAAGGTCATATCATGAAGTTCTTTTGATTGCTAGCACATGAGATGCAGAACAATCATATATTTCCTCTAGCATTTTCCACTGTAGATGGAAAGTTGTATGATAGTTGAGAGATGGTTTCTATTATTATTGTGACATCATGTGGTTGGACAATGAGAAGTTTGTTTAATTTCATATCGTCACAAATGTATACTTCACACAGTGCCTGAAATGATAGAGTGGCTACCACCTTTTGCAGCATATATTGTTTACGTCACATCAAGGCTAATTTTAATGTTAAATTTAAGAATAGAAACTTGTCAAATCAAGCAAAGTTCAATGCAATCATGGATGAGATTAAGCTTTGGAGTCAAGCCGCATTTGATTGGTTGAATGCAATTGGTCATCAAACGTTGATACTTTTGTTTATGAGAATGGGTACAGGTGTGGACGCTTGGCAACTAACTTGTCTGAATCATAGAACAGTTTCTTGAAGAAGGGATGTTTATTGCGAATCAAAGCATTGGTGAAAATGACAATGGTAAAACTTGGGAAGTAATTTTCAAGTCACAGTGAACAAGTAGCTCATAATAGACATACTTTCGCCCCTACGATATGGAATAAATTTTGAGACAATGAAAAGAAATCTTGTACACATATAGTGCTCCAATACAATTTCAACTTAGCTTGTCCAGTCTAAGTCTATACCTAGAGAAGATGGAAGGGTTAACAAGATCTACACTATCAAGATGAGTGAAAAATGCTGCAGTTGCAACAAGTAGCTTTATTTGGGATTCCTTATTCCCATGTTTTTGTTGTGTGCCATCAACGAGTTCGGATAGCGTGTGAATTTGTTACTAAAATATATTGAAAGGAATGCTATTGAAAAGCATTATCGAAATTTCTACTCGGTTCCACATGATTTATTTTGGAGATTGGCACCATTCAATTTATTCTTTATAAGGCAAATGTGAAAGAAAATTTGAGAGGTCATGTTCAAAGTGTAAGAAGCAGAAGTGATTTAGACTATCGAAATCACGATTCTCCTCAAATATGCGRAAATTGTCATAGAACGGATATAATAGAAGAAATTATTCGGGACATCATCAGGGTGAGTCAAGCACTTAATTAAGAATTTGGTAGTAATTTAACATAGTTGATGTTATTATATTGCTTTTTATATTCTTGAACATTATTATATTGTGACTATTKTAGGTCATTTTAATGACTATATTTCATTTGTGCCTATGTTAGAAAGTGTTAAACTCTTTTGAACAATGCTATTGTTCGATGTCGTTTTATATAAGTTATGACTATTGAAARTCAATTTCAATTTTCTATTCATGTTATTAAGGGAATATTAGCTTCTTTTCATTGATTTTAATTGTGAGAATGTTGTAATATAAAAGTTATGACTATTGTGGGTTATTTTGAACACCAAGTGATTAAAAAACATGTGTTCTGAAGTAAAATGCTATATCAAATTCTCTTTACTTTAAAACACATGAAAGTGTGAGTTGAAGAAGCGCATTTAATGAGATCCAAATAGGCTTAATAAAGACACCATACTTGGTAGTGTCTTCAATTCAATAAGGACGTTGTTAGATGTGACCTCTTCAATTAAATTTGAACGCCTTTTGAAGTGGCGTCTTTGAAATGAGAAAGCACTACTTGTTTATAACAAGATTGCTGAAAGAAGAAAAAAAAGTTTATAGGTTATGTGTGGTAGAATTCCAAAAAGAGAGACAATCTAGTCAAAAACCCTTTCATTGCACAAATTTGTCTCTGTTCTCCTAAATTGACTAAGAAAATGAAAATCTTGTTTAGGAATAGAGTTTAATGCTTATCCCTGGTGCAGTAAATGGATAAACCAGCACTCAAATGCTCATCAACACTAAGTGGGTTCATTTCAACACAAGATTTTATAAGGAAAATTCTCTGAAGGCCAACTTTTTAGGCCATATGAGGTGCAGCCGTGCAGAGACATGAGCAAGTATTACCAGTAGGGAAAACAAACAACTTTATTTTCTTTCTTTTCTCAATCATATACATTTGAATTCTTTTCCATCCATTTTCTTTATTTCTGGCTCTTAATGGTTGATCATATGATGTTGTGGGTAAATGGTTAGAACTTAAGAGTGCAGGAGTAAACTCCGTGCAAGAAATTTTTTCATTGCCTGATTTTTTTTAGATTTGCAAGTTACAAATAGAACTTAATTGTATCAATTGATATGATGTCCTGATTTTTTTCAGATTTGCAAGTWACAAATAGAACTTAATTGTATCAATTGATATGATGTTCTTTGTTTTTTTGTTTTTTTTTTTGGGTCAATTTTTTGTTTTTGATTTATCTTTTAAATTTTTGGGGAAAAATTATTTTTCAGTTAAGTCGAAATTAAACCAAAATATATCAAATGTCAGATTTTCTATTATCATAGTAATTCTGTCCGGTTCAATTTTGAAAAAAAATTGAAAAACCAAATTAAAATCAAAATTGTAAATTAAAAAATGAATGCGCACCCCTAGAAAGGAGTATAAAGGGTGGAGATTCCAAGTAGTTGAGGGACTTTACCTGTGAATATTGAAAAGGTSGAATCCGTGGATTGATGCGGTAGAAATTAGAATGCACGAGAATAGATTTGTATGGTTTTCCTTTCCTTTTTAATATTTTAAATAGAATTGCTTTTGGCAAAGCATTTTTCCCCTCAACAAGCCAATTTAATATGTACATCATCATACCATGACGTAGGAAAATTTTACATCAAATTTGCTAGCATGAAAAAGAATATCATAATGAATGCTCCGACTCTGGGGCATGATGAACAAGATTAAGTACTGAGTGAYTGAGAAAAACAATCAAATAGTAGTATCATTAAACTGGYTATATTATACCTTTGTACAAGGTTAAAAAGCACCAATTCAAGCTTTAACTCTATTCCAGAAGRGGATRAGAATCACCTCCATTATCASTAGGGATTCGCAAAGKTCTCCACTACTTCTGAAAGAATGACAAACCCTGCACCTCCARTCACAAAAGSAAGGGCAAGCCTTCCTCCAGGGACCAGCTCAGGTAGTCCCGCAGATGTGGACGAATCTGAGTATCTATCTAACCAGCACATTGCCGCAGGAAGAATTCCAAACAGAACCAGAACTACAGAAGTATGACAGAAATASTACCATCAGGACCAAGAAATGTACCACGAGTTAACAACTAAGCAAGTAGATGGAACATCCTAACAGCGCAAGAGATGAACAACTCAATGACACTGGTAAACCTGTCTCAGACACGACCATTTACTTGAAGAAATTGTTGAATATTATCATACCTCCATATGTTCCAGCAAAATCCAAAGCTTTGAAAAATATTCCAGGATCAAGTAGAGAYAGTACCAACGGCGGAACCAAAGTTGGTAGGTATGGCAAAGGACTGCTCTGTTCTGAAGGCAGTTTTAACACTGCAAATGATACATTGACAAGCAATACATAAGTTGCCTAGATTGTAGTACTCTTCAAAGTATAGCTGCTGGCAAGAATATCAATATGTGGAAAGAAACCATTGCTAGTAGGCCTCAGTCAAGATGACAACCCTTTTTTCTAAATTAAGACAGTATTTTAGCTTTAATATTGGGAAAAGCTYGGTACAGTTAGTAGAATAGGCAAGTACAGTGACAACCAACAAATATAAACAGAAAGGTTATATATTTGCACATAATGCTGTACATATATACGCCTTGTAGCATGGTTTATCTTTTTATCATTTTTATCATTTTTTTCCAAGTAGATAGGATGCCCTTGCYTTGTCCGTATGGAAAACCTTCCAGCAGTTTTAGCAAAATATTGAGGTYAACTGAAAAATACAGATGGTGGTGTGTCTATGAAGGTAAGAATCAAGATACACGGTCTTATGCATTTCTACATCTCATGCCTTCAAGAAAACCTGATAGTTGAGACTGTTTAGTAAATGGAAATAAAACCCTCACAAATTTCCAATCCCACACTAAAGTAAATGGCAATAATACGCTTCGTATTTGGATGCAATAGGAAAGGTAAGACCAAATGTAAATGCCGTGAATCAGTGAAGAGAGATAATTACAATCAAAGAAGATTTCTTTCCTCTTCAATAAGAACTTGAATATATAAATAAGTACCGCCTTTTCCTTTCTTAAACAAATTGACAGGGGTCTGAGAGAGGGATAAAATGGAGACCGAAACCACTCACAGTCAGCAAGGAAGTCTGAGAGGCCCAAAACAAATCCGATATAGGAAGTAGCAATTGCAAGAAGTGAAAATGTGTCTACTATTGGCTGCACAGTTTCATGTTGAGACAAGCATAGTATCATTATCAGTGGAATATCACAATAAATAAGAAACTTACAAAGAAAAAAAAAAGGAAAATACAATATTTACCTCGACAACTCCACTTGTGGATCGCAACTGTTCCAATGGGTCAAAACTTTGGTCCAACCCCGCTCCAAAAGTTGGGAGGGTTCCAAGAATAACAGCGTTCCATACAAGAAAGAGGCCAAGTGGAATAGCTGTGCCTAGAATTATGGCTGTCCTGCAGTTGAAAGCAGTTATGAGATGCCAAGAACTGACAAACTATGTGCAGAATGCAAAACTTTGGTGTAATTGTATCAAAAGAAAAGTACTATTTGGCGATAGATCACATCAGATAAACTGTTATAGCATCCTAGTACCCTGAGAATGTAAGTACATTATTTTATTTGGGCATAGTTAATTTCTTTGATAAACCAGTTACGGTCCCTTCAGGTCTGATTAATTGCAGAATAATAATCATGCCATTAGTTTTTCCTGCCACTATGTACTGTTGTCAAGGACTAGTAATCCTTACAGATGATAAAAAATAAGCATGRCCAAAGATGTACATGCTGGTGAACAAAATTCAGATACTGATTAGGGGGAGAGAAAGAAAGAGAAGGAAAAACCAAAAAAGCTAATCTTTCCTTGGCCTTTCACTAGTAAGAGAGAATTTCACACTTCAAGAATTATTAGTGTTCCAGGAGATATTTATCAAAGGAAGACAAAGAATCCTAATCTAATCTGGTATTCTAAATATCAAGCTATTTATGTTTTAGATCGAAAATATGAATTACAGGTAGAGTCCTGGATGAGGACRTTGCTTCCCCTATCCTCTCTGAAGTTTCATTTGTTCTGAGAAAGGATAAAAGTCTATGGAAGTCAAAGAGAATTTCGTACATGATCAGAAAAGCAATGGATATATTTCACACTGACGAATAGGAGATAAATTTAGCTCACACCACAAGAACAGCAAGATGGTTCCTAGTAGTGATGATAAAGGTTTAGAAACTACAAATACATGATAKTGAATTAAGCATCGAAGTTCTCTGCAACTAGGGACTAATAGAGCATTTCAAATGCTTAAGAATAGAAAACATGAAAATCATGTAGATTACCACTTTGATATCAATGCCTATAGTAGGAARGAAGTGCCTTCTTGAAATACTTTGGTCCAAACCCAATCATGYTAAACCAGGATTAGCCATTTACTATCAATCTGACATTTTCTTATTCTGTAASAGTTATGTTGAAATCTCTGGTGTTCTATATCCTTAACTCAAGCGAAAATTTTGAAAATTGTCTGCAGCAGGAAACTGTAGAAAKGTGGATTAGAAGGTTATCATCACTCCAGAAAAGAGGGCCAACTACTGGGATGTTTATCTCACCAGATTAATGCCCTCGGTATAACATTCACATATGCAGACAGATCAATCTCAAGCCTATGCCCCAACATTTGTGTCACCATATGGACAAACACACACGCACACGCACATCAATGCTCAGGTCCATTGTGTTTCCATATCTGACCATAGGAAAGAATCTATTATATAATTGGAGAGATTGAATATTTTCCAAGATACCTGTGTTGCTAGCAAATCCGATCATTATGCAAGAAAGTGTGGAAACTCTCATGCATCTACACGGTTTGATTGGAACTAAAGCCCAAACTCAGACTTAAGAGTTAAATAAATTTAGTGAGCATACATCACTGAAGCGACACTTTTCCTATATGTACAAAGTTTGACTGTCCTAAATTGAAAATGATATAATAATTCAAAATTTATGTTTCGGTTGAGATAATATGTGGCAACAAATTGATGAAAAGAGTAACCACCTTACTTTGGATAGGTTTCCTTCAAGATTTGTACAAAGTACTGGCACTACATTCTGAAAAGAACGAGTATTTCATTGTGAAGTTCTAGAAAATGTATCAACAGAAAATAACATACACAGAGATTTACTAGGCCAGTACATATACCTGATAAACAAAAGAAAGTGCTATAATGGGTATACTTTGAGGAGCAGCTTCAAAGTTGGCTCTTAGAAGAGCTTCCCAGTGCAAGTCTCCACTAGCAACTGCCTAAGAGAATAAGAATAGCAAAATAGAATCTAGTTACCATAAAACTAGTGAGACATAAGTAGTAGCTCTTTTATGTGTCCATCAATAAAAGTGAGTACGATATTACGAGTTGTAATATGACGGAACTGCATTATGTTCACTACACATTGATTTTTGTTGCTGAACTGTTTTTGTTAATCTTGAAATAAACCGCTTCTAGTGAAGATGCTAGAAATTGAAATAGTTAATAAAAATCAAG
>MEJB01000098.1:330237-345393 GCA_001752375.1 Rhazya stricta
TAACAAGAAATGCAACTAATTCARGAAATGATCTAACTAATTCTTGAATCTAATTAATTGGATCTTGAATGTCTATTACACAACCGTATACTGTCATTATAAAGGAGTTCTGCAGTCCCCTTTCTTCATGTTCACTTCTTCAGCTTTGTAGCCCCTTTTGCATTAGCCTTTCATCAAGCTTCTTCAGCATCTTTAGCTTTATTCTTCTGCAAATGCTTTTTTAGTGTTTGCAGCCTAAATCCGCTTCCGATCAGCCTTCTACAGCATTGCAGCCTCATTTCCAGCATTGCAGCCTCACTCTTCAGCATTGCAACCTCATTTCCAGCATTGCAGCCTCATTCCCAGCATTGTAGCTTCATTCGACAACTTTGCAGCTTCATTCCAAGCATTGCAGCCTGCTGCAGCTTCCTTGCAGTTTCAAGTCTTCTTTGTTCTGCAGCTTTTCTTCTTGTGCTGCAGCTTAATTTGCAATATAATCTTTCACCCCCCTCCCCTCCCCCCCGGTCAAGATGGAGCTGCTCTAAAGCTCATCTTGGACAATAAGGAAGAACTAACAGGAGTTGGTATAGCCTTAATCATCAAATCTGCTAACTGAGACTTGGAAGGAATAAACTGAGGAAGTATAAAACCATGCTTGTAATGATCTCAGATAAAATGACAATCTATTTCAATATGTTTAGTCCTTTCATGAAATACAGGATTCTCAATCATGTTAGCAGATGGAAGAGGAAAGGTTCAGTCACTATCTCTAATGATTTCACTCTAAAAACCTATTTTACATGTTCCTAAGCTATCAGGAATCTTTTATCAGTTAGTAAGCTCACCAAAGATTCTAGCTGTGTAGCAAAATTCTAATGATCCTTACAGTGAATTTCAGGATCAACTTTCAAAGAAGATGATTGGCAGTGCTAGGATGGTCAATGGACTCTATTATTTTGATGAATYGACTGCCGAGAGTGGACAAGCTCAGACTGCTTGTAGGAGTATTTCTATTCCTATTAAAGATAAAATAATGTTATGGCWYTATAGGTTAGGCCATCCTAATTTTCCTTACCTTAAGCATTTGTTTCCATCCTTCATTAAGGCAATAATGTTAACTCGATGTCTCTTCAATGTGAACCTTGTCAATTATCAAAGCATCATAGAATTTCTTATAAACCTCATTAGTATCAAGCTTCTAGACCATTTTATTTTAATTTATAGTAATATTTTGGGACTCTAGAGTAAAAATTGTTTCTGGTACTAGATGGTTTATCTCATTTATTGATGATCATACAAGGATCTGTTGGATGTTTTTATTAAAAGAAAAGTCTGAAGCTGCTAAAAAATTCAAAGATTTATATTATATGATTGAAAATCAGTTCCAAACAAGAGTCCAAATTCTTAGAACTGATAAGGGCAAAGAATACTTTAATTCAATTCTTAATGATTTTTTGACAGAAAAGGGCATGCTACATCAATCTACTGGTTATGATACTCCTCAATAGAGTCAGATACCAGAAAGAAAAAATAGACACCTACTTGAAATTACTAGATCAATCATGTTTACTCTGGGGTCCCTAAGTTTCTATGGGAGAAGCAGTCCTTCCAGCCACTATAAATAGACTTCCCACTGAGGTATTAGAATATCAAACTCCTATGAAAAAGCTATTGGAAATCTTTCACCACATTCAGATCTTCAACACCTTATCTACTAGAATTTTGGCTGCACAATTTTTAGTCATATACACAAACACAATTGATCAAAACTTGAACTAGAGCTGAAAGATGTACCTTTGTTGCTATTCTCCAAATCAGAACAGGTATAAATGCTATAATCCTACCTCAAAAAAAAAAAAAATTTGTCAGCATGAATGTAATTTGAAAGCACGCCCTACTTTACCAAAAATTCTCTTCATGGGAAGAGTAATTCTAGGGTAGAAGATCATTTTTCGAAAACTTCAAATTCCTTACTAATTCTAGATCTGCCAACTCTATATGTTCCTCCACCAACTCTAAATAKGCCTTCRCCTAGTACTTCACCTGCTCCWTCCTTACCTGTAGAACCAAACATTATAAACTTTTTTCCAGGTAATTACCAACAGGTGCAGCAACATGAGTTGCTAGTCTACTCTCAGAAGAAGCAGATTCAGAATCAGGAACCTCAGCATTCTACCTACCAAAACTCCTCTTTGGATGATGGTCTTATGAATGGAACAGGTGCAACAGTTTCAAATACTTTGAATACTCATGATCAAACTGTTTCTATAGACTCTGATCTTGATATTCCTACTGCCCTTAGGAAACAGACCTGCACTTGTACTATGCATCCTATTGCTAAATATGTCTCCAATCATAGGTTATCCCCTAGCTATAGAACATTYACTGCTGTCCAATGTTTCAATTCCAAAAGATATCCAGGAAGCAATGAGACAAACTGAATGGAAAATGGCTGTTTTAGAAGAGATGAGGCCTCTTGAGAAGAATGGAACTTGGGAGATCGTCAGATTACCTAATGGAGGTAAAACAGTAGGCTGCAAGTGGGTGTTTGCTATGAAATACAAGACTGATGGGAAGATTGAGAGGTACAAGGGAAGGCTTGTGGCTAAAGGTTTCACACAAACCTATGGAAYAGATTACCAAGAAACATTTGCTCCGGTTGSTATGGTAAACTCCATTAGAGTATCACTTTCTCTTKTTGCTAATCTTGAGCGACCCTTACAACAAATTCAAAAATGCTTTACCAGGGGACTACAGAAGATTCAATTCGAYAGGCTTACATGCAAGATGAGGTTACAAGATATCTCTGAACCAGCATGAGGGGGAGTATGGAAAAATATGGAAAGATATTATCTGATTCTGTTATGAGAAATCTTAGRATATCCCCTAATTATGTGATTATAAATAATTGATTAGGATTTACCATAATTAGTCTAGTGTTCTCTATGTATCAATAACCTGGTATTGTATTATGTGAATAATAGAGCAGATTATCAAAGTTTTGAAGATGTGCTTTTTCCTAAGAATGTTACAACAGCTTAGAACATCACTTATTGGCTATGTTTTTCAAGCTCAAGACTATAATCACAAGAAGAAGCACCTATCTATTACTCTGGGCACATGTCCTYAGTATTTATAGGCACGTCCCTTTTCCCACTTAGTCTTTGTGGGGGCGTGTTGGATTCTCCCAGGTCATCACAGGTCTTGAGAACACAGAAAGATAAATTTCTCCTAAACTCCCDAGGTAAAAGTTGCAGTAATCCCTYCTTGATAAAAGTATGTCCAGTTCAAATGTCTCCAAATTTATCATGAGATATTCATTTAACATTGGAACTTATATATGGAAGGTAGTGAGAATTGCAGATTTAGTCCACARTGCAGACTAATTGGTGACTCTAATGTGAAATCAGGAATAGATTAGGAAGAGTATAAAGATTTTCAAACTATGATCAAGGGATACTCAAGAGGAAAAGTTATGATACAAAAAAAGTACATTYGTTGTTCTASAATTTTCAAGAAACTCCATATTGAACAATGTAATAGTTGAATGGATGAAAACAATGTATCAAAGACTAGGGATCTAGAATGAATGGATAAGGATGCCTATAAATCCTTAAATCAAATTCTTGATTAATCTGCTAAACAAGATTCCAAAGAGTAATATAGATCTATCATTCTTCAAGGTTGAATCGAGTATAGCTATCTTTCTTTAAATTCTATCGTATTATGAAAACTAATGCACATATTAAACAAGAAATATTTCAAAAAACAAAGCTTTACCTTAAGAATAAAGCTCAAGTGGTATATGTGTACCTATACCCCATTTTGAGGCAAAGCTATTCCTATTTGTCAATATAGAGATTCCACATTTTTCTCTCCTACACCACAATTTCTTCTTTTCTTCAAGTGACTCTCATATTCTTTATTTATAAGGGCAATGACAGAATCAAAAGAGTTTGCAAAGTTTCTATTACTTTCATAGACTTTATTAGTATATAAAATTCTGAAATGATTCAGTATTTCTTATCTCAATTTTTCTTTTTTTTTTTTGTTTTCCATTTTGGGTGGGGGAACATTGTAGAGGATGCTGTAATTCCCTAACTGAAGCTCATATGCAGATATCCTGATTGTGGCAAATACACCTGGGTGCTCTGAGAACAATATTCAATAGGTAAATCAGGGACATCTTTCAGTCATACCAAATATCGAGGCAGCCACTGTACTCTAAGAATAATGGTGGGGGTGGAGATAAGACATATGCCCAAGCAGATGTAAAGGCAATCAACTAGAAAGTATGGAAGAAAGCAGTTTGCAAAGTTTTGCACCTTGGAGAAATAAATGTACCCAGGAAAAGGATTCTTGAATTTCTTTCATTTATAGCTAAAAAATTTCAACGTCGTCAGTAAATGCTCTTCAAGTCTTTCCTGGGGGTCATAGCATGAATGCTCAAACATCAAGAGGAAAATGCAGTGAGGATTTCCAAAAGAATTCAAATAATCTGTTGGCATGAGAAGATGCAATCATGCATCTAATACTGCCAACTGATTGTCACAAAGAAGAGAAATAAATGCCGATCAATAAATCATCAAAGGGTAAATCTTCTTTTCAGCTAGAAAGATGTCCAAGCACTTATCAAGCAATTTGTACACCAGTACCTCCAAGAGTTCTCATGGCCATTGATACTTGAAAATAGCAAAAGTAAACTAGAGTCTTAAGTGAGGGGTTGTAAGTTCTTCTCTTTTTTCTTCTTACATGATAAAACTATCACCCTTAATAATTTTCCTTGGTGCAAATATCATTAAGTAATAAATGCATATGCAACCAGCAAAAAGTTGAAAATGTCAAATTTGGATTAGAAATTTAAGTAATTACACTTCTGAAGATTCTTATAAAACAATAGTCAGATACTTGATAACTTAGTTGAGATCTCTGTCTCTCTGTACACTTCTTTAGACAAGGTGATATTTGGAAGTTTCGGATTGATATATGCATCTCATTGGCGTATGATGTATCCTTATGACAAAATTATTGAATGGCAGGAAGACTTTACAATATTCTATAATAAGTTTCTGTTGCATCAAATGTATAATAAGATTTTACAATCTTCTATAACATATGGAACAAAGAGAAATCAACGACCCCAATAACACTCTTTCTTTCATTCGGAAAAACAATGATTAGCTTATATCAATTTTAGCAATTTTATAGGCTCAGGCGGAAGCAAGCTCAGAAAAATTACCAGCGAGACACTACCAGAACTGAGTTCACACATTGTTTTCACGTTTACTTCAGCAACAAGTAGTCCAGTAACAACCTGCATCAAATTAGGTTCTATGCCACATTAGAGATCATATGAACCCTAAAAGCACAGAAAAACAGATGTCTAGACCCCATCCTCCAGAGCAGGGGACAGGGGAGCTCTGGCCAGTTTTCAACAGTATTAGATCTATAGTGCAGAACAAAATGCACTTGGGGGTACAGTGACACTCTACATGATCACCCACTCACTCATACTGTAACATGAACTTTTTGGCCTAAGAAGATGATTAAGCAGAAACAATTAATCGTTGCATAATAAGAACTCATGAAAACTGAATAATTGAATTGCATTAGTTACCATAAATATCCAACAGAGAATGCAGACAACTACTGAGGCTAGAAATCCAGATTCTTGTGTAACTGTAGGAATTGCCAGTATCCCTGCACCTACCTATTTAATAGAGGAGATAGCACTGGTGAATCCTGTTTCTTCTACCCATAGCACCAATCCCTTGAAGAATTAACACACACAAGATAACTTAAGCCAAATCAATAACAATGCACTCTAAATCTCTCAAGGGAAATTCGATGCATTCAACCAAAAGGGAAAACGTGTTTTTGTGTTCTTCAACAAATGAATTCTGCCTCCTAAAAGTGAAGACTAGGAAGCCTTTTATACCTAGGTGGCTTACCTTGCTACTTAACTACTTCCCTAATAGGTCTTCTTGTGAAGATCCTCCAACATGCTAGCTCCTTGGACAAGTAGAATGCAACTATGTTGTTCAACTCTTGTGGATCTTCCTAACCCTAGCTCTAGTCATGGGGCCATCAAATGTAGGCACCATAGGTGGTGTGGTGAGTGGTCCCTCATCATCCTCCCCTTCTTGGAAAGGATTCGACCTCTAGTCATCTTGGTCTAAGTCTCCTTCAAAGAGAGTAAGGTCACCTACATTGAATGTTGCACTAACTCCATAGTCTCCGGGTAGCTCTAACACATAGGCATTGTCTCCAACTCTCCTCTTAATCTTGAAAGGACCATCTCCTCTAGGCGCCAACTTGGACTTGCGCCTTTCAGGGAAGCATTCCTTCCTCAAATGCACTCACAYGAGGTCTCCGGACTGGAAAACATTCCTTCTCCTTCCTTTGTTAGCCTTAGCCGCCACTTCCTCTCCCTTGGCCAGCAACCTCTCCCTGTCCTAGCATGCAACTCCTTGATGAACTCCACCTGTTTATCTGCATTAAAATCTGCTCGCTCCTTCAAAGGCAACGGCATAAGATCAAGTGGGGTTAAAGGATTCAAACCATAGACACACTCAAAAGGACTCAAAGAGGTACTAGAATGAATGGCCCTATTAGATGTAAACCCTAAATATGGTAAGGCATCTTCCCAAGCCTTAAGATTCTTCTTAATGATAGCCTTCAAAGGAGTTGTGAGGGTTCTATTGGTGACCTCCGTTTGGCCATCTGTTTGGGGATGACTAGAAGTAGAGAACAAGAGTCCCGTCCCTAGTTTCCCCAAAGTGTCTTCTAGAACTAACTTAAGAACTCCACATCCCTATCACTCACTATAGTCCTAGGCACCCCATGCAACCTAACTACTTCCCTAAAGAATAAGTTAGCCATATTAGATGCATCATCAGTCTTATGGCAAGSAATGAAGTGAGCTATCTTAGAAAACCTATCCAAAACCACAAAAATAGAGTCCCTCCCTTCTTAGTCCTAGGCAACCCCACAATGAAATTCATATTAATATCCTCCCATGGGGAGGTGGGAATAGGCAAAGGGGTGTACAAACCATRATGCTTAACTCTAGMCTTGGCCTTAAGGCAGAGTACACATCTCCTAACAAAGCTCTCAACATCCTTAAGCATATGTGGCCAATAAAAGTGTGTGTGCAGCATGTGATATGTCTTATCCCTCCCAAAGTGTCCCATCAAGCCCCCTCTACGGGCCTCATCAACAAGTAATAACCTCAAAGAACACCTAGGAATGCACACCTTATCAACTCTAAACAAGAATCCCTCAAACAAGTAAAACTTATCTAAAGAACCCTTAGCCATGCAATGCTTATAAGTGGCTCCAAAATCAACATCATCCTCATACAACTCTTTAATGTAAGTAAATCCTAACACCTTAGAGTCTAATGTGGTGATCAAAACATGTCTCCTAGAAAGTGCATCAGCTACTACATTATCTTTTCCCTTTTTAAACTTAATCACATAAGGGAATGTTTCAATGAACTCCATCCATCTACCATGCCTCCTATTAAGTTTATCTTGACTCCTAAAATGCTTAAGTGACTCATGATCAATATGCAAGACAAACTCTCTAGGCCATAAATAATGCTGCCATGTCTTAAGTACTCTAAACAATGCATAAAGCTCCTTATAATATGTAGAGTAATTTAGACATGCTCCTTTCAATTTCTCACTAAAGTAGGCAATAGGCTTACCTTCTTACATGAGGACGCCTCCAATGCTAATGCCACTAACATCACACTCCACCTCAAATGACCTAGTGAAGTCCGGGAGCTCTAGCAATGGAGCCTTGGTGAGATGCCACTTGAGCTCATGGAATGCTCTCTTCTGCACCTCTCCCCACACAAAGGCTACACCTTTCTTGGTAATCTCGGTCAATGGGGCTACAATAGTGGAGAAGTCCTTCACGAATCGCCTATAGAAGCTAGCCAACCCATGGAAGCTCCTCACATCTCCAATGCTACGTGGTGTGGGCCACTTTTGGATCGCCCTCACCTTCTCTTAACATACAGCCTATGTGTGCTCACTATAAAACCAAGCAAAATAACCTCATTAGTGCAAAAATCACATTTCTTCATGTTAGCATACAGTCGTTCTACTCTAAGGGTAGAAAGGACTTCCCTTAAATGCCTCTGACGTTCTTCTAGGGACCTGCTGAAAATCAAAATATCATCAGAGTAAACCACAACAAAATGCCCTATAAAACATCTAAGAACATGATTCATATGTCTCATAAAGGTGGAAGGGGCATTAGTCAAGCCAAAGGGYATGACAAGCCACTCATAGAGYCCAAACTTGATCTTGAAGGCCGTCTTCCATTCATCCCCTTCCTTCAAACGAATCTGGTGGTAGCTACTCCTTAGATCAATCTTGGTGAAGAAGGTGGCTCCATATAACTCATCCAACATGTCATCCAGCCTAGGTATAGGGTGACAGTACTTAATGGTTATGTTGTTGATTGCTCTACAATCCACACACATCTTCCAAGTACTATCCTTCTTTGGCACAAGTAGGATAGGGATGGCACATTGTGACATACTCTCTCATATAGCCCTCGTCCAACAACTCTTGGACTTGGGCTTGGATCTCTTGGGTCTCCTTAGGGTTCATCCTATAGGCTAGTCTATTAGGCAATGTAGCTCCCGGGATAAGGTCAATCTGATGCTCTATGCCTCTCATAGGTGGAAGGCCATGGGGTATCTCATCGGGGAACACATCACTAAACTCCCTAAAGATGGCTTGGATAGATGGGGGTAGGGTAGGCATAGTTTCCTTACTAGCCTTAAGTAATCTCTTGCACAAAACCATAAGTGAAGTGTCTAAGGGTAAGTAGTCACTCACAAGGTCTCTCTTGGTAGCTAGAAGGACACTAGAAGGTAGTTTAGGGCTGGCTAGAGATAGAGGCTCATCCTTAGGCGCCTTAGCTCTATGTGTTGTGGCTGGCCCCCTTGGCGCTGCCTTGGATGTGGCCAGCTTTGCTTGCTCTCTTGCCTCATCCTCCTTCCTCTTCTTCTCATAGACTTCCACAATCTGCATAGGGGTCATAGGCGTAAACATAATTTTCTGCCCATTAAAAGTGAAAGAATACCTATTGCTAAACCCATCATGTACAACTCTCCTATCATATTGGCAAGGTCTACCCAAAAGTATATGGCATGCTTGCAGGGGTACAACATCACATAAAACAGTATTGATGTAAGGATTAGCCACAAAGCTCGGATCTAGACACAAACACGAACAAGAAAACAATGGAAGATGTTAGAACCAATCGAAAATGGAGAAAACAGAATAGAAGGATAGTTGAAAGAAAACTGGAACCAACAACGCAACAACCCTTGATCTCTTGAGATCAAGAACCAAATGCCAATGAGGATTCAACCTTCTTTCCTTTACAACCTTACACAATGGTTATGGCAACCACGCACAAGGAGGATACTTAATGAAGCTAGCTAGCACCAATCCCTTGAAGAATTAACACACACAAGATAACTTAAGCCAAATCAACAACAATGCACTCTAAATCTCTCAAGGAAATTTGATGCATTCAATCAAAAGGAAAACAGTGTTTTCTTTGTGTTCTTCAACAAACGAAATCTCCCTCAAAGTGAAGAYGAGGAAGCCCTTTATACCTAGGTGGTTTACTTGTCTTCAAACTCTAGGAACTAATGTATGAAATATAAAACAAACTAGAAAACCTATCTTCTCTTGGCCCGCAAAGAAAAGAGTCTAGAACGAGAGGCTATCTTCTCTTGGCCTGCAAAGAAAAGAGGTGGAAGACATGGGCCATCGATCTTGGACCGTCTTCTTTTGGCCCACTAGGTTTCTTCTCTTGGCCTGCATCTTGGCCCACGAAGAAAAGAGGTGGAAGACATGGGCCACCGATCTTGGGTTGTCTTCTTTTGGCCCGRAAAGAAAAGAGGTGGAACACATGGGCCACTGATCTTGGGCTGTTTTCTTTTGGCCCACTAGTAAATGAATTGTTGGATATTCTTAGCCCTAGCTCCAGTGTGGGGCCATCAAATGTAGGCATCATATGTGGTGAGGCAAGTGTTCCCTCATCAAGTATCCTCATAATGACCAAGTGTAATTGTAACCTTAGCTTGCCTATTAACCTTTAACTCGCCACAATCATTCATGCAATGCAATTTATATGGCCTAGGGTGATAAAATGTAGATAATTGCAATTTAGAAATAAGCTCACTACTAGCAATATTGCAACAACTACCACCATCAATGATCATGTACCTTTGACTAAGCATCTAGTATGAAATAGGTTTTCCCTTTGATTATCCTCATAAGAGGCTGGTTGGACATGCAAAGTTTTCTTACAAATTAAAGACTCACCATGTTCATACTCAATGCCTTCATCACCATCATACATATCATGTTCCATTGCAACACTTCATCGACAATGTCATCTTCATCCTTATCACTCTCACTCTCATATGGGCCTAAATGATTGATAATTAAGGTCGCATAATGCCCTCTACCTTGACATTTAAAGCAAACAATATCTCTAGTCCTAGAAGAGGTAGGGTTAGGAGTACTCCCTTTGGGTTGTGTGAAAGATGGCATGGGTGTCTTGGAAGATGYGGTGCTGGCGTTAGGTGGCCCACTGTGCCTCAGCCCCACCTTGGCTCGCTTGGCCACTTACCTTGGCGCTAGGCGCTTCTCGGCCTCAGTTGCCTTGGTTCTTCCATGGTGACAAGTTGTTTTGACCTCCCTTGCTCCCTTGGCTCCTTACTTTAGTCTTCTCTCAACTTTGATCACCAAATGGAGCAATTCTGTCATAGACTCATAGGGATACAAGTCAACTTCGTTAGCCAAATAAGAATTCAAGACCCTAAGATACTTTGCCATAGTAGTTTCTTCATCTTCCCTCACATTGGCCCTCACCTTGGCCATTTGCATTGCATTATATGTCTCCTCAGCTGTCATGCTTCCTTGTCTTAGGTTTTCAAGCCTTTGGCCCAGCTCTTTAATATAATGTTGAGGGACATATCTAGCTCTCATTAGTGCCTTCATTTGCTCCCAAGTGTTGACAGCCAGATCTAAGGTTCTCCTCCTCTCTTTAATGAGATTGTCCCACCAAATCAAGGCATAACCACTAAACTCAAGGGCTACAAATTGAACCTTCCTATGCTCGGGGAAGTTGTGGCACATCCAAATCTGCTCTATCTTAGTTTTCCACTCCATGTATGCATCTCGATCACACTTGCCTTGAAATGTTGGGATCTTCACCTTGACTCTTCCTAGACCATCTTGCTCAACCTCGYGCCCCCTTATTTGTTGGAAGCCTCTTGGTGGTTCAGGTCTCCAATCCTCTTCCATGTCATCTCCTTGGTAACCCTGAAAAGCATCAAAAGCATTGTGATCGTAAGGAGCTCTAAAGCGAGGTGATTGATGGTTTGAATGGACTCATGCACAAAAGGACCAGCTCCTTGGTAGGGGACTTGGGCATGTGATTCAACATGGCCCTTAGATGCCCTAGACGCCTCTCTAGAAGCTTGGCAGGCAGCTTGCTGGTCTGGCAATGGGGGCCTTGGGCGATCATGGCTAGGGCGACCTATATCAAAATTGGTGCCAAGGACTTGGCCTACGGTTGGCACATGGACTGGTGGAGGGGTCCTAGCTTCAAGCGCCTCCATCTTTGTGGCCAAGGTTGCCAAGTTGTCTTTTATGCGCTTGAGCATGGTGAACAAATAGGGTGGCAATGGCTCGCTGCTTTCTTTATGCCTTGGACTCGGTGACCTAGACATTATCACAACAAACTTCAACACACGAACTTGTTAAGTTAGTGAAATACAATAAAAACCTCCCGTGCATGCCCTCTTTGTGATCACTCTCTCTCAATTGTTGCTGATTCAAACTTGGTTTGATGGATTGCCTTATATGGATTAATAGCCAATATGATTAGATTACTTTCAAACTACAGAATGAAGTGAATAAAGAGAGGTATAAGCTGTGATGTCCCGGCAGTAGGAACAACAAAGGGAAAGAAAGACTAAAGACAAGACTCTAGATTTGCAATAAGGAATGTGCAATCAAGACTTTAGAAGAAGATTTAGGACTTGAGGAGGCGGATAGACGTATCTTTACTCAGTCTTGAAGACGCCAATGAAGCTTGAGAATAGCATGAGGGAGTGGCTTGGCRTAGGGTATGTGGAGGCTTAGGTAGGAGGTAGGGTACCTTGATGTCTTCCAAGTCTTCAGCTTAAGTTTTGATGATATAAGTTGACCACAACTATAGAATAGGTAGGAAACTTCTTCCTTTCTTTTTTTTGAATTTTTTTCTTTTCTTCTTCTTTTTTTTTTTTGGTCTGAACAATAAAATACAAGATAGGAATTATCCTATGCTATTTGAATTCAAAAATAACAAACAAGAGTAACAAACGCCTTGAATTCCTCCCCGGATTTGCGTTGGCTTGCTGAGTGGATGGCTTTAAAAGTGTGGTAGGGTTATGATGGACGAAGGCAAGGTGGTATGATGGTCTTGGATGGTGTGTTTGGTGATCTTTGTGTGAACAAAGCTAGCACCTGGTTACAGGCTTGGCGAACTGTCAAGGCTCCAAATCTGCTTCAGGTAGTTTTGCACGCCCATAAACTTGGAGATCCTAAAACACAAAGACAACACAATATGGTGAAAACCAAGCAACAAACTCAAGATTCATAATGGTGGAACAACCAATTTTTTTGTGATTTTCGAGATAGAAGATGTATTATGTCGACCACAACTCAAGACTCCCACAATGGGACAAACCTCTCTTTGTTTTTTTTTTGAGAAGAGAAGTTTCGATGTCAACCACAACCAAGACTTCCACAATGGACAAACTCTCAATTTTTTTTTTTTAAACACGAGCATGTTTGATGCAACCAAAGCTCCTGATACCAATTGAGGGGGATTACCCAAGCTCGATTCTAACACCAATACAAACCAAAAAACAACGGAGGAGTTAAAACAAGCCGTAATGGAGAAATCAGAATAGAAGGATAATTGAAAGAAAACTGGAACCACCAAGGCAACAACCCTTGATCTCTCAAGATCAAGATCTAAATACCAATAAGGATTCAACCTTCTTCCCTTTACAACCTTACACAATGGTTATGGCAGCCATGCACAAGGAGGATACTTAATGAAGCTTGCTTGCACCAATCCCTTGAAGAATTAACACACACAAGACAACWTAAGCCAAATCAACAACAATGCGCTCTAAATCTCTCAARGAAATTCAATGCATTCAACCAAAAGGAAAACAGTGTTTTCTTTGTGTTCTTCAACCAACGAAAATCTCCCTCAAAGTGAAGACAAGGAAGCCCTTTATACTTAGGTGGTTTACTTGTCTTCAAACTCTAGATCCGGCTAAAGTTCCTTGCTATAAAGGAAMTAGTGCGTGAAATATAAAATAAATTAGAAAACCATGTCTTTTAAAAAAATCTATTACATATCCCAAACAAATCCTCAAACATCCTTGAGGTCTTCTTGTGCTCCTACGGCCACCATGCTCAACAAATGAGGCTTAGGAAGATCCTCCAACATAGCTAGCTCCTTGGACAAATAGAATGCAACTACCTTGTCCAACTCTTGTTGGATCTTCTTAGCCCTAGCTCTAGTCATGGGGCCATCAAATGTAGGCACCATAGGTGGTGTGGCGAGTGGTCCCTCATCAACTGTCCCAAGCTGAGAATATTACATTATCTAACTCATAGAACAATCAACTACCATAGGAAATAAAAGAAGTCTTAACCCTTGTCAAAGACTTTATAAAAATTCGATAGAGTTTCCTCTGTAATTTTAATAACTACCCCCTGCATATATTCAAAAGATTCTCAACATTTTCAAACACCCATTTACAACATACACTCCAACCCAAATAAAAATCCAACGTAAAGAGTAATGTGCTCCAACAAATCTTTTACCAACCCAACAATCATTCAAACTGAAATTTGAAGAACCTAAAAGAATTAAAAAACACAATCAGCTAAACCAAATAAGAAATAGTCAACTACTATCTTAATCCTTAAAATTTATTTAGAGTATACTTCAGGGTATCTTGGTTTGCCCACAAGCAACCTCCTCGCACCATCTGGCTACACATTATCTGAAATGCAAAATGAGAGAAATGGAATGAGCTATAAAGCTCAGTAAGCAAATCTCATGCATGAATGCATGAATATGCCCCACATGTCAGGAATTATAAAACTTCACCTTTTAAATGAAAACTTTCTAAATATTTCCACTCCATAACCTTTTTATAAAATCCTTCCTTTCAAAATATATAACTTGTAAAAACCTTTTATTTCATTACATTCGTGAGCTCACTAAGTGTAATGCCTAGCCACTAAGCTGCAGTGGGCCATTTGTTCTTTGGAACCTGATTACATTTCTACCGGTAAAACCACAAAGCAGTTAACATTCCTTTCATCTCTTCACCTCCTAGAGGCGAATCATTACTACCCTCCCAGAGGATCGGTTCAAGTGCACCGGTCCCTCACGCCCCATTTCCCACTCACATATTTCATGGCTAGGTTTACACTCCTTTCCAAAAACTTCAACATTTTCGTGAACATGTTACAATTTATAAAATACATTCCCTTTCAAAATTTCATTTCCTAAACCAYTTACTTTTTAAATGTATGAATGATTCATGCYAGAGATGATRTAGAACACTGTAACTACATGCCCATGATGTGAAATGCACACAACTGTAATTAACATGCCATTTGACATAATAATGGTACCAGATATGAGATTGGTGAAAACATTCCACCAATCAACATATTTCATAAYACAATCCCATACCGCCACCACATAACACACAACAAAAGAGATAGGCAGGTATGGGGGTTTACTTGCATAGAAATCTCATATACAACACTCTAATCCACCTAAAGGAATTCAGATACATTCATTCATATGCATTAATGAAATGTGAGAATTTACTTACCCGGAATCCTTTACGTTATGGGGTTCTTATTTAAATCGCGAAGTGAAATCCTTCGGCCATTCTCAATGTTAAGGCACTCGAAACGACCTAATTGTGATTACAGAAAGAAAGTCTATTTAGTACGATTGTCCCAACTTAGATATTCAGTGTTTATTCTAAGAATGTCATTTGCCAATTATTAATCCATACTTAGTTCCCACATTACCAATTATCAC
>MEJB01000098.1:446498-457246 GCA_001752375.1 Rhazya stricta
TACAATTTTCTGCCCATTAAAAGTGAAAGAATACCTATTGCTAAACCCATCATGTACAACTCTCCTATCATATTGCCAAGGTCTACCCAAAAGTATATGGCATGCTTGCATGGGTACAACATCACATAAAATAGTATCGTCATAATGACCAAGTATAATTGTAACCTCAGCTTGCCTATTAACCTTTAACTCACTATAATCATTCATCCAATGCAATTTATATGGCCTAGGGTGATAAAGTGTAGATAATTACAATTCAGAAATAAGCTCACTGCTAGCAATATTGCAACAACTACCACCATCAATGATCATGTTACAAACCTCACATTTGACTAAGCATCTAGTATGAAATAGGTTTTCCCTTTGATTATCCTCACAAGGGGCTGGTTGGACATGCAAAGTTCTCTTACAAATTAATGACCCACCATGTTCATATTCAATGCCTTCATCACTATCATGCATATCATGTTTCATTGCAACACTTTCATCAACAATGTCATCTTCATCCTTATCACTYTCACTCTCATATTGGCCTAAATGATTGATAATTAAGGTCCTAGTATTCACACAATTACTAGCATAATAACCTCTACCTTGACATTTAAAGCAAACAATATCTATAGTCCTAGAAGAGGTAGGGTTAGGAGTACTCCCTTTGGATTGTGTGGAAGATGGCATGGGTGTCTTGGAAGATGTGGGTCTGGTGTTGGGTGGCCCACAGTGCCTCAGCCCACCTTGGCTCCCGTGGCCACTGCCCTTGATGCTAGGCGCTTCTCAGCCTCGGTTGCCTTGATTCTTCCATGGCGACAAGTTGTTTTGGCCTCCCTTGCTCCCTTGGCTGCTTGCCTTAGTTTTCCTCTCAACTTTGACTGCCAAATGGAGTAATTCTATCATTGACTCATAGGGATACAAGTCAATTTCGTTAGCCAAATATGAATTCATGACCCTAAGATAACTTGCCATAGTGGTTGCTTCATCTTCCCTCACATTGACCCTCACCATGGCCACTTGCATTGCATTATATGTCTCCTCAGCTGTCATGCTTCCTTGTCTTAGGTTTTCAAGCCTTTGGCACAGCTCTCTAGTGTAATGTTGAGGGACATATCTAGCTCTCATTAGTGCCTTCATTTGCTCCTAAGTGTTGATAGTCGGATCTAGGGTTCTCCTCCTCTCTTTGATGAGATTGTTCCACCAAATCAAGGCATAACCACTAAACTCAAGAACTGCCAATTGAACCTTCCTATGCTYGGGGAAGTTGTGGCACGTCCAAATCTGCTCCATCTTAGTTTCCCACTCCATGTATGCATCTGGATCACACTTGCCCTCAAATGTTGGAATCTTCACCTTGACACTTCCCAGACTATCTTGCTCAACCTCATGCCCCTTTCTTGGTTGGATACGTCTTGGTGGCTCAGGTCTCCAAGCCTCTTCCATGCCATCTCCTTGGTAACCTGAAAAGCATCAAAAGCATTGTGATAGTAAGGAGCTCTAAAGCAAGGTGATTGATGGTTTGAATGGACTTCCTTATGCACAAAAGGACCAGCTCCTTGGTAGGGCACTTGGGCATGTGGATCAATTTAAAGTAGATCGATTTAGGAACTTAAGAAGAATAATCAGCTTTGTGAAAGGAATTTCTGGAAGTTGTAGGTATATATGATGTAGAATACCTAGGAAGATTTGCTAAGGAAGCAGCTTTCCTAGGGTGATCTATGATCGACAGGAACTGGAAAATACTTCCTAGATCTATAAAGTCAATCACCTTCCTAGATCAAGGGTTGTTGCCTTGTTGGTTCCAATTTTCTTTCAATTGTACTTCTATTCTGATTTCTCCATTGCCGACTTGTTCTAACATCTTCTATTGTTTTCTTGTTTGTGTTTGTGTCTAGATCCGAGCTTTGTGGCTAATCCCCACATCAAATTGGTATCAGAGCTTTGGTTGACATCAAACACATCCTTATCTCCAAAAAAAAAAAAAATGAGAAGTTGTCGCCCATGTGGAGTCTTGATGTTTGTGGTTGACATCAAACTCACCTCTATCTTCAAAAAATCACAAAAAAAAAAAAAAAATTGAGAGTTTGTTCCTCATTGTGGATGTCTTGAGTTTGTGGAATTGACATCAAACACATCTCTACATCGAAAATCACAAAAAAAAAAAAAAAAAATTGAGAGTTTTGTTCCCATTGTGGAGTCTTGAGTTTGATTGACATCAAACACATCTCTATCTCGAAAATCGTGGTTGACATCCAAACACATCTTCTATCTCGAAAATCACAAAAAAAAAAAAAAATTGAGTTTGTCCCACCATTTACAGAATCTTGAGTTGTGGCTTTGTGTTTCCACCATATTGTTGTTTGTTCTTTGTGGTGTTAGGATCATCCGCAATCTATTGGCATGCCAAAACTCACCTTGAAAAAGATCTTTGGGAGCTTGGGGGGACAGGTCGCCAAGCCTACCTAACCAGGCACCTAGCCTTTGTTCACACAAAGATCACCAAACACACCATCCAAGACCATCATACCACCTTGCCTTCGTCCATCATAACCCTACACAACCTAGCCAAGCTGCCTTAACCACCCCCAGCCAACGAAAGAAAAGAAGAAGTCCTATCTTGTATTTTATTGTTGAGACAAAAAAGAAAAAAAAAGAAGAAGAAAAGAAAAGAAAGCAGAAGAAAAGAAAAGAAATTCAAGAAAAAAAGAAAAAGAAAGAAAGAAAAGAAGAAGTCTCCTACCTATTCTATAGTTGTGGTCAGAAAGAAAGAAAAGAGGAAGTCTCCTACCTATTCTATAGTTGTGATCAAMGAAAGAAAAGAAGAAGTCTCCTACCTTTTCTATAGTTGTGGTCAGAAAGAAAGAAAAGAAGAAGTCTCGTATCTATTCTATAGTTGTGGTCAGAAAGAAAGAAAAGAAGAAATCTCCTACCTATTCTATAGTTGTGGTCAACTTATATCATCAAGACTTACGCTGAAGACTTGGAAGACATCAAGGTACCCTACCTTCTACCTAAGCCTACACCTACCCTACACCAAGCCACTCCCTCATGCTATTCTCAAGCTTTATTGGCGTCTTCAAGACTGAGTAAAGGTACGTCTATCCATCTCCTCAAGTCCTAAATCTTCTTCTAAAGTCTTGATTGCACATTCCTTATTGCAAACCTAGAGTCTTGTCTTTAGTCTTTCTTTCCCTTTGTTGAGTCTTGTTCCTACTACCGAGACATTACAGCTTATACCTCTCTTTATTCACTTCATTTGTGGTTTGAAAGTAATCTAATCCTATTGGTTATTAATCCATACAAGGCAATCCATCAAACCAAGTTTGAATCAGCAACAATTGAGAGAGAGTGATAACAAAGAGTGCATACACGGGAGGTTTTTATTTCACTAACCTAACAAGTTCGTGTGTTGGAGTTTGTTGTGATAATGTCTACGTCACTGAGTCCAAGGCATGAAGAAAGTAGCGAGCCATTGCCACCCTATTTGTTCACCATGCTCAAGTGCATGGAAGACAACTTATCAACCTTGGCCGCAAGGATGGAGACGCTTGTAGCTAGGACCCCTCCACCAGTCCATGTGCCAACCTAGGCCAAGTCCTTGGCACCAATTTTGATATAGGTGGCCCTAGCCATGATCGCCCAAGGCCCCCATTGCCAGACCAGCAAGCTGCCTACCAAGCTTCTAGAGAGGCGTCTAGGGTGTCTGAGGGCCATGTTGAACCACATGCCCAAGTGCCCTACCAAGGAGCTGGTCCTTTTGTGCATAAGGACGTCCATTCAAGCCATCAATCAACTCGCTTTAGAGCTCCTTACGATCACAATGCTTTTGATGCTTTTCAGGGTTACCAAGGAGATGACATGGAAGAGGATTGGAGACCTGAGCCACCAAGACCTTTCCAACCAAGAAGGAGGGATGAGGTTGAGCAAGATGGTCTAGGAAGTGTCAAGGTGAAGATCCCAATATTTGAGGACAAGTGTGATCTAGATGCATACATGGAGTGGGAAACTAAGATAGAGCAGATTTGGACATGCCACAACTTCCCCGAGCATAGGAAGGTTCAATTGGCAGCCCTTGATTTTAGTGGTTATGCCTTGATTTGGTGGGACGATCTCATCAAAGAGAGGAGGAGAACCCTAGATCCAACTGTCAACACTTGGGAGCAAATGAAAGCACTAATGAGAGCCAGATATGTCCCTCAACATTACACTAGAGAACTGTGCCAAATGCTTAAAAACCTAAGACAAGGAAGCATGACAGCTGAGGAGACATATAATGCAATGCAAGTGGCCATGGTGAGGGCCAATGTGAGGGAAGATGAAAAAACCACTATGGCAAGGTATCTTAGGGTCTTGAATTCTTATTTGGCTAACGAAGTTGACTTGTATCCCTATGAGTCTATGATAGAATTGCTCCATTTGATGGTCAAAGTTGAGAGGAAGACTAAAACAAGTGGCCAAGGGAAAAAGGGAGGTCAAAACAACTTGTCACCATGGAAGAACCAAGGCAACTGAGGCCGAGAAGCACCTAGCGCCAAGGGAAGTGGCCAAGGGAGCCAATGTGGGCTGAGGCACAGTGGTCCACCCAATGCCAGCCCCACATCTTCCAAGGCACCCATGCCATCTTCCACACAACCCAAAGGGAGTACTCCTAACCCTACCTTTTCTAGGACAAGAGMTATTGTTTGCTTTAAATGTCAAGGTAGAGGTCATTATGCTAGGGATTGTGTGAATACGAGGACCTTAATTATCAATCATTTAGGCCAATATGAGAGTGCGAGTGATAAGGATGAAGATGACATTTTTGATGAAAGTGTTGCAATGGAACATGATAGTGATGAAGGCATTGAGTATGAACATGGTSAGTCTTTAATTTGCAACAGAACTTTGCATATCCAACCAACCCCTTGTGAGGATAATCAAAGGGAAAACCTATTTCATACTAGATGCTTAGTCAAAGGAAAGGTTTGTAGCATGATCATTGATGGTGGTAGTTGTTGCAATATTGCTAGTAGTGAGCTTATTTTTAAATTGCAATTATTTATATTTTATCATCCTAGGCCATATAAGTTGCATTGGATTAATGATTATGGTGAGTTAAAGGTTAATAGGCAAGCTAAGGTACAATTACACTTGGTCATTATCAGGATACTGTTTTATGTGATGTTGTACCCATGCAGGCATGCCATATACTTTTGGGTAGACCTTGGCAATATGATAGGAGAGTTGTACATGATGGATTTTGCAATAGGTATTCTTTCACTTTTAATTGGGCAGAAAATCGTGTTTAAACCTATGACCCCTATGCAGATTGTGGAAGTCTATAAGAAGAAGAGGAAGGAGGATGAGGCAAGAGAGCAAGCAAGGAGAGCCACAGCGCCCACGCCAAAGGCGCCAGCGCCAATGGGGCCAGCCGCAACACATAGAGCTAAGGCGCCTAAGGATGAGCCTCTATCTCTAGCCAGGCCTCCACCACCTTCTAGTATCCTCCTAGCTACCAAGAGAGACCTTGTGGGTGACTACTTACCCTTAGACACTTCACTTATGATCTTGTGCAAGAGATTACTTAAGGATAGTAAGGAAACTATGCCTACCCTACCCCCATCTATCCAAGCCATCCTTAGAGAGTTTAATGATGTGTTCCCCGATAAGATACCCCATGGCCTTCTACCTATGAGAGGCATAGAGTATCAGATTGACCTTATCCTGGGAGCTACATTGCCTAATAGACCAGCCTATAGGATGAAACCTAAGGAGACTCAAGAGATCCAAGCCCAAGTCCAAGAGTTGTTGGACAAGGGCTATGTGAGAGAGAGTATGTCACCATGTGCCATCCCTGTCCTACTTGTGCCAAAGAAGGATAGTACTTGGAGGATGTGTGTGGATTGTAGAGCRATCAACAAYATAACCATTAAGTACCRTCACCCTATTCCTAGGCTGGATGACATGTTGGATGAGTTGTATGTAGCCACCTTCTTCACCAAGATTGATCTAAGGAGTGGCTACCACCAGATTCATATGAAGGAAGGGGATGAATAGAAGGCGGTCTTCAAGACCAAGTTTGGGCTCTATGAGTGGTTTGTCATGCCCTTTAGCTTGACTAATGCCCCTTCCACCTTTATGATACTTATGAATCATTATGTGATTAAGTTTAAAAAGGGGAAAGATAATGTAGTAGCTGATGCACTTTCTAGGAGACATGTTTTGATCACCACATTAAACTCTAAGGTGTTAGGATTCACTTACATTAAAGAGTGTATGAGGATGATGCTGATTTTGGAGCTACTTAGAAGCATTGCATGGCTAAGGGTTCTTTAGATAAGTTTTACTTCTTTAAGGGATTCTTGTTTAGAGTGGATAAGGTGTGCATTCCTAGGTGTTCTTTGAGGTTATTACTTGTTGATGAGGCCCATAGAGGGGGCTTGAGGGATAAGACATATCACATGCTGCACACACAATTTGATTGGCCACATATGCTTAGGGATGTTTACAGCTTTGTTAGGAAGTGTATAGAGTCCTTAAGGCCAAGTCTAGAGTTAAGCCTCATGGTTTGTACACCCCTTTACCTATTCCTACCGCCCCATGGGAGGATATTGGTATGGATTTCATTGTGGGGTTGCCTAGGACTAAAAAGGGGAGGGACTCTATTTTTGTGGTTGTGGATAGGTTTTCTAAGATGGCTCACTTCATTGCCTGCCATAAGACTGATGATACATCTAATGTGGCTAACTTATTCTTTGGGGAAGTAGTTAGGTTGCATGGGGTGCCTAGGACTATAGTGAGTGATAGGGATGTGAAGTTCTTAAGTTACTTTTGGAAGACACTTTGGGGGAAACTAGGGACGAGACTCTTGTTCTCTACTTCTAGTCATCCCCAAACAGATGGCCAAACAGAGGTCACCAATAGAACTCTCACAACTCTTTTGAGGGCTGTCATCAGGAAGAATCTTAAGTCTTGGGAAGATGCCTTACCACATGTAGAGTTTCCGTATAATAAGGCCATTCATGCTAGTACCTCTTCGAGTCCTTTTGAGTGTGTCTATGGTTTGAATCCTTTAACCCCACTTGATCTTATGCCGTTGCCTACGAAGGAGAGAGCAGATTTTAATACAGATAAACAAGTGGAGTTCATCAAGGAGTTGCATACTAGGACAAGGGAGAGGTTGCTGGCCAAGGGAGAGCAAGTGGCGGCTAAGACTAACAAAGGAAGGAGAAGGATTGTTTTTCAGCCCGGAGACCTCATGTGGGTGCATTTGAGGAAGGAACGCTTCCCCAAAAGATGCAAGTCCAAACTGGCGCCTAGAGGAGATAGTCCTTTCAAGATCAAGAGGAGAGTTGGAGACAATACCTATGTGTTAGAACAGCCCGAAGACTGTCACATTCAATGTGGGTGACCTTACTCCCTTTGCAGGAGGAAACTTAGACCAAGATGACTCAAGGTCGAATCCTTTCCAAGAAGGGGAGGATGATGAGGGACCACTCACCACACCACCTATGGTGCCCACATTTGATGGCCYCATGACTAGAGCTAGGGCTAAGAATATCCAACAAGAGTTGGACAAGGTAGTTGCATTCTRCTTGTCCAACGAGCTAGCTATGTTGGAGGATCTTCCTAAGCCTCATTTGATTGAGCATGGTGGCCATAGGAGCACAAGAAGACCTCAAGGATGTTTGAGGATTTGTTTGGGATATGTAATTTAAAGACATGATTTTCTACTTTATTTTATATTTTATGGATTAGTTCCTTTATAGAAAGGGACTCTAGTCAGATCTAGAGTTTTAAGACAAATAAACCACCTAGGTAAATCGGATCTAGACTTTGAAGACAAGTAGACCACCTAGGTATAAAGGGCTTCCTTGTCTTTACTTTGAGGTAGATTTTCGTGGGTAAAGAACACAAAGAAAACACTGTTTTCCTTTTTGGTTGAATGCATCGAATTTCCTTGAGAGATTTAGAGTGCATTGTTGTTGATTTGGCTTAAGTTGTCTTGTGTGTGTTAATTCTTCAAGGGATTGGTGCTAGCAAGCTTCATTAAGTATCCTCCTTGTGTGTGGTTGCCATAACCATTGTGTAAGGTTGTAAAGGGAAGAAGGTTAAATCCTCATTGGTATTTGGTTCTTGATCTCAAGAGATCAAGGGTTGTTGCCTTGTTGGTTCCAATTTTCTTTCAATTGTACTTCTATTTTGATTTCTCCATTGCCGACTTGTTCTAACATCTTTTATTGTTTTCTTGTTTGTGTTTGTGTCTAGATCCGAGCTTTGTGGCTAATCCCCACATCAAGACAGCATTGATATAGTGGTCTGATGAAGCTTTATCTCTTGCTTATGAAGATAATGAGCAATGCATTAATTTTCTCTCAACTTATGCTCCTTTTCTTGATAAGGATATTTGATGTATTAGATATAGACACAAGAACATGAATAACTTTCCATTAACCCACAAAATATAGCTTGAGGGATTTTTGCTTGCGACAGGGGATTAAAAAAAAAACAAGATATCTTCCACACAAGGAAACAATATCTTTTGTCATAAACTTCACTAAATTAAAAATGAGACCTTTCAACATTTTGTGTTAGTAGAAATAGGGCACGTGTTTCGCACATGAAGTAATATCATTTACAATATTTGGGAACCTCTTTTGTATTACTCATAACGACATACAATTAATACAATTGTTCAATATTAATTAGGAATTACCGTTCCCGAGGAGATTTTGTGTCATAAGATAATAGTTAAATAACAACAATGTAATTTTAGGCTCGTTAAGAAATCCTTTTTTTTTTTTTATGGTCATTTGAATACTAGCAAATGTTAAATTCTATCTCATAATAGTTTAAAATTACTTTTATCTTTTGATTTATCCCCAAAAGGATTGAACTGCTATTCAATCAGAAAGAAGTCACTAAAACAGTACTGAAACTAGTAATAACTTAAAGACCTACACAATTTCGATGAAAATTATAGGGGTAAATTCATAATTTACTCTAGACTCCAATGCTGAAAGAGCCCTCAACTCTGATTCATAATTTTTGAATTCTCACTCGAAATTACTGATTTATTGAGAATTTGAAGAATGTTATCATGATTTCAGGAAAATCCATTTTTACATGAATCTTTGATGAATGTGCATTGATTTATCTTATGAAAATAGTACACTTGACAGCTATGGACAACAGCTTCTTGTAATGGCTTTTGTGAAATTGAATTTTTAACGTTGTTCATGATAATTGATGGAAATGCGTTGAGCCTGACATTGCTTGATTGAGACATGCTTGTTGGGACTTGACGGATTAGATGTAGTACTCTGTCGGCAGCTTTGGATAATTAGTTTGGCAGGCAAAGTACTATGTTTCGCTAGTTCCCAACACGAGGACCTCTCATTCTGCCTAGACGWTAATATCTGGGTTAGTYGAAACTTGGCCAAAGTCTATGGTAATGCTTGTGGAGGACAGGAGCCCTCGGATTAAATCTCCTAAACTCTTGCTTGTTTACAAGGTGAAAWGGAAGCTCAAGGATGAAACTGAGAACTTTTAGAAGCTGCTTATGAGTTTCTATCTGTGAAATTGTAGTATTATTACTGAACCATTGCAGACTKGATGATTGTAATATATCTTTGGAGATGTAATAGACTATGCATCTTATTATTTTATGGGGATGGTTAATCCCTGGGGACTGATTATGGGTTGTAATATGGACTTTAAAATTTATCCTTTCGCTTTAGTGATTAAATTGGGATAGTATTGACTAGTGGAGGATGGGTCACCACATCGTTGGAWGGTATTGAAGGCTCCAAAGGAACAATTGGGAAAGATGTAGGACTTGCGACCATTGGGGCACAATAATAGAGCTAGAAGATCTTAGGATGGAACGGACTTGTCATGCCGGTGTGATGGGCAGGCAAATGAACTATTTTCTTAGAGCCAAGAATAGTATGAATAGATGATTTTGCTTGTATTAGTAGCCATTCAATAGTTTGAATTGTACAACAATGCGCCACTTTCATTGAGATCAAATACCCACTGGAGCAGATTAGGATGTTCAAATTGAAGCTTCTTCGGTAGAAGGAATTTCCTGTGACCCAGCTATGCAAATTAATATAGTGAGAAGGGATTTCCAAGATCGTTCTTCCATTCTCCACAAATTGAGACTGGATAACAACATTCAAAAGTTGAACTTCAATTTTTATTTTATGTAATTTTTTTTGCTACTAGCTTCATGCACATCGATGCATGGATATTTCATCATTAGATGTTAAAAAGTTTGACATTGATGCAGCATGTTGTTGAAAGGAGTTTTACATTAAAAATATGCCACCAAATACGTCTCCAGCGAATTTTGAAAGTCCTCAAAAACAAATAAAAAATGTTCCAAAAAGGAATATTGAAAATGATATGCAAACATAAACTCATCCTCAGATGTTTTTCTATGAGCAAACTGGATTTTTTGGAATGAGTATTCAAATGATGGAGCACTTGGGATTGAAATAAAATAAAATTAAATAGGCTTTGCTTTCGACAAAATGTATAGATTTTTCATGTCTGAATGTACATATTGAAAAAGTAAGCCACAAAACACAAGTAAGTAAAAAGCAATTCCATCTGGGCTTTGTTATATGCCGATACTGGCGTATAAGGGAGCATCAACATGGTAGAATTTCCTTGTTTTCATTACCATATATCGTTTTTAATTGCTTTTATCTATATTATATTTCATATATTCATGAATGTTGCGTAGCAATTCTCCTTTGTCACACTATTAT
>MEJB01000098.1:468778-486976 GCA_001752375.1 Rhazya stricta
AGTAATAATCTCTAGAGATGTAAAGTTTTTTGAAAACATTTTTCCATATCAATCTAAATTCAATCTTGATAAGTTAATATCAGTAAAGAATTACAGGAATAATCAGGACTATGAACATATTCCTGATAACAGTTCTAAAGAATCAAGATACATGTCCTACAAAAAAGATTGTGGAAACACCGGACAAGAATCTGGGCAAAAGAACCAGAACYATGCCTACTTGGTTGCAGGATTATGTAACTAACAATTGCACTGATGGTACCAATGAGCTGGTTTCTTCTGCAGATCATCAAGCTTTTGTTGCTAACCTGAATTCTGAAAAGGAGCCCCATTCTCATAGGCAGGCTAAGACATTACTGCAGTGGCAAGAAGTTATGCAGCAAGAAATAGAGGCTCTAGAAAGAAATGAAACTTGGAAAATAGTTGATCTGCTAGCAGGACACATACTAATTGGTTGCAAATGSGTATACAAGATCAASAGAAGGCYAGATGGAAGTATAGACAAATATAAAGCAAGGCTCGTGGCTAAGGGTTATAATCAGATAGAAGGACAGGATTATTTTKACAGMTTTTCCCCTGTGGCAAAATCTGTGACTGTAAGGATTGTGCTAGCAATTGACCCTCAAAAAATGGAAATTACATMAACTGGACATCAATAAYGCCTTCCTCCATGGGTTCTTGGATGAAGAAATATATATGAAGCTGCCGGATGGGTATAAAGAAGGTGAGAAGAACAAGGTTTGTAAACTTGCTAAATCATTATATGGCTTAAAGCAAGCCTCTAGACAATGGAACATAGAGTTTACCAGAAAATTAACTTCATTTGGCTTCACACCATCATATCATGATTCCTGCTTGTTTATCTATAAGCAAGCAAGAGTATTTCTTATCCTCRTAGTCTATGTTGATGATATTTTGCTCACTGGGAATTCAGAAAAGAAAATGTGTAAAGTTAAGAGTTTCTTGCATTAGCAATTTACCATCAAAGATCTTGGGGTAGCTAAGTATTTTCTTGGCATAGAAATAGCTAGATCACATATGGAAATGTTTCTTACACAACAGAAATATATCAAAGACATTATCTCTGATCTAAAGATGGAAAATGCTGCTGCAGTAGCTACTCCTTTRCCACATGATTGGCATTCAGATGATCCTGATTCTCCATTGGTTGAAGACCCCACTGTGCACAGAAGGTTGGTAGGTAGATTGTTATATTTAAATTTCACTTGGCCTGATTTAACTTTTAGTGTGCATAATTTAAGTCAGTTTATGTAGCAGCCTACACAAAATCACTGKAAGGCTGCTTAGCATGTAGTTAGGTACCTCAAAGGCACACCAGCACATGGTCTGTTCTATGCAGTAGAGAATCCCTTAGATATCCAGGCTTATTGCGATAGTGATTGGGTCAAATGCCCTCTCACAAGAAAATCTATCACTGGTTATTGTGTGTTTTTAGGTTCAGTCTTAGTTTCTTGGAAATCTAAGAAACAACCTACTGTGGCAAGATCCTCTTCAGAGGCAGAAATATAGAAGTACTGCAGCTGTCACCTGTGAGCTAAAATGGATTAGTTATGTTCTTTNTAGTCTATGTTGATGATATTTTGCTCACTGGGAATTCAGAAAAGAAAATGTGTAAAGTTAAGAGTTTCTTGCATTAGCAATTTACCATCAAAGATCTTGGGGTAGCTAAGTATTTTCTTGGCATAGAAATAGCTAGATCACATATGGAAATGTTTCTTACACAACAGAAATATATCAAAGACATTATCTCTGATCTAAAGATGGAAAATGCTGCTGCAGTAGCTACTCCTTTACCACATGATTGGCATTCAGATGATCCTGATTCTCCATTGGTTGAAGACCCCACTGTGTACAGAAGGTTGGTAGGTAGATTGTTATATTTAAATTTCACTYGGCCTGATTTAACTTTTAGTGCGCATAATTTAAGTCAGTTTATGTAGCAGCCTACACAAAATCACTGGAAGGCTGCTTAGCATGTAGTTAGGTACCTCAAAGGCACACCAGCACATGGTTTGTTCTATGCAGTAGAGAATCCCTTAGATATCCAGGCTTATTGCGATAGTGATTGGGTCAAATGCCCTCTCACAAGAAAATCTATCACTGGTTATTGTGTGTTTTTAGGTTCAGTCTTAGTTTCTTGGAAATCTAAGAAACAACCTACTGTGGCAAGATCCTCTTCAGAGGCAGAAATATAGAAGTACTGCAGCTGTCACCTGTGAGCTAAAATGGATTAGTTATGTTCTTTYAGATCTTGGTTATAGCTTTCCCTTGCCTATACCATTACTTTGTGATAACATGTTCACTATCTACATGATTGAGAATCCTGTATTTCATGAAAGGACTAAACATMTTGAAATAGATTGTCATTTTATTCRAGATCATTACAAGCATGGTTTTATACTTCCTCAGTTTATTCCTTCCAAGTCTCAGTTAGCAGATTTGATGACTAAGGCTTTACTAGCTCCTGTTAGTTCTTCCTTACTGTTCAAGATGAGCTTTAGAGCAGCTCCATCTTGACGGGGGGCTGAAAGATTATATTGCAAATTAAGCTGCAGCACAAAAAGAAAAGCTGCAGAACAAAGAAGACTTGAAACTGCAAGGRAGCTGCAGCAGGCTGCAATGCTTCGAATGAAGCTGTAATKCTCGGAATGAGGCTGCAAAGCTGTAGAGTGAGGCTGCAATGCTACAAAGTGAGGCTGCAATGTTGCAGAGTAAGGCTGCAATGCTKTAGAAGACTGATCAGATGCTTGGATTGAGGCTGCAAATGCTAAAAAAGCAATTGTAGAAGAAAGAAGCTAAAGATGCTGAAGAACCTTGATGAAAGGCTAATGCAAAAGGGGCTGCARAGCTGAAGAAATGAACATGAAGAAATGGGACTGCAGAACTCCTTTATAATGACAGTATACGGTTGTGTAATAGACACTCAAGATCCAATTAGTTAGATTCAAGAATTAGTTAGATCATTTCTTGAATTTGTTGAATTTCTTGTTAAGTAATCTTGTAAGCTTTATTGGCTATAAGTAGCCCTTTACAGATCATTTTGTGGGTCATGTTTTACAATCATCAATGAAAGAATTACTCTTCTTAAGTTAAGTTCCTCAATTCTCTTCTGTTTTCTTCTCTTATTCTATTCTGGTTTTCTGTTTTTACTTGTTGAAGAGAATTCAAGTGGAATCTGAGTAAAATAAAACTTAGATTCTTTGAACTTTCAAGAGGATTCTCTCCAATATTAGACTGCAGTGTCCACAGATCAAATGCAGGTACAAGGCAAAATTGACGCTTCAGCCTCTCCTGGAGAGAATATCACGTAGCAGTACTGGCTCCATCTTCTACTACCCTGGTGACTAGATCTCGATCTGGGATTGGAGCCAAATCCTGAATATTCTTAATTGGTGTATGCACCTTTAGCTCATGTGGTTCCTACTGAGCCTAAAAGTGTTAAGTCAGCAATTAAACATCCTGCCTGCTACAAGGCTATGTAGGAAGAGCTCTGAGCACTTTATCCAAATCAAACTTGGGATTTGGGCCCACCCTCCAATTATATGAATGTTACTGGCTGCAAATGGGTATTCAAAGCTAAGCTGAAATCTGATGGATCACTTGAACGATTAAGAGCACGTCTYGTTTTTTAAGGATTTAATCAGGTACCCTAGTGTAAACGTTTTTGAGACATTTGCTCCTATCATTAAGCCAGCGACAGTTCGTATTATTCTCACTGTTGCTCATGCTCATGGTTGGGACGTTCGTCAACTAAATTTGAAAAACACCTTGCACGGACATCTTTCTGAACTTGTTTATATGTCTCAACCACCAGGTTTTGTCAACCCTTAAAACCTGATTATGTTTGCAAATTGAAAAGAGCTCTTTATGGGTTACAGCAGGCTCCTCGGGCATGGTTCAATCGTTTCAGTACCTTCCTCATTCAGCTGGGATTATTTTGTAGTGTAGCAGATCCTTCATTCTTTATCCTTAAATCCAACGAAGGAATTATTTTCTTGCTTCTTTATGTTGATGATATAATTATTACTGGAGATAATACATCATTCCTATGTAACCTTATATCTTGTCTTACTAAGGAGTTTKCTATGAAAGATCTAGTATATTTTGAACTACTTCTTTGGAATTGATGTCACTAAAGTTTCTGATGGACTACTTTTGACTCAGAAAAATATGCCAAAGAGCTTCTTAGTTGGGCTCGAATGTGTGATTGTAAGCCTCTACCAAAACCAATGGTCCTAAACTCTCGTTTCCTCGCAATCAGCAGCATTTTCAGATCTTAAATTTTTATCACAGTATTGTTGGTGGCCTACGATATCTTACATTTACATGTCCTCCAGTGCCAATGCTGAATACCAAGCCATGCTCCCACTGCTACTGAACTGACATGATTGTCCTACATCTTACGAGATATAGGTGTCRGTCTTCTCAACCACCCTTGCTGTTTTGTGACACTATTTCAGCTTTGCAGCTCACTGTCAATCCAGTATTTCATGCCCATACTAAACACATTGAGATTGACTATCATTTTGTTCGTGAAAGGTAGCCAATGGATCGCTTCAAACCAGCTATGTTTCTTCTCGACAACAGATAGCTGATATCTTGACAAAGCCCTTAACCAAGACATCCTTTCATCATTTGAGAAGCAAACAAGGCCTTTGTTGTGCACCTAGTCCTAGTCTCAAGGGGCATATTGAGTAAATCACTGAGGCTTCATTGCAGGATATTGAGGTTTAATTGATTGAAAAGATTATAGCACATGTGTAAATCATTGTATAACATGATTTCAGCACATATACAGGCATGATTCCAGCATATACATTTACAAGTTTCATAGTATATGTACAGGCAGTAGTTATGTAATCTTCAGTGAACACACAAATCTAGAGTTTCTTCTATTATATTTCTATATCTTTGAAATCCTTTTATTGTTTCCCTGGAAAAATAAGTCAGAATCCTAAGAACTCTCAGATTGATTGCCCCTTGAACTCAAAATTCCAAAGCAAGAGAAAGCCCAATTGACTGCTTTTGAGACTTCAGGGGACTATTTTGTCAGGATTTAAACAAGAATTAATATGCATGCAACAGAGGTTCCCATTAAGATATGCCACCTTTTAAGGAATTGTCGTCCAAAAATGGTTAACTGGTGCCACCAATTGGCATTTGCCTTTATAGAGGGAAAGGAAAATATAATAGTAAGAGCCTGTAGTAGCACTATTTTCCAGAAAATGACATTTGTTCAGCTATTTAACAGATGACGCCAAATTCTCTTTCAGTAGAATATGCTATTCAGTGCTATGGCGACCTGTCTCAGTTGGGAAATCTGTTGAGTGATAGACATTGCATAAAAGTACAGGTAATGTCATTTAATCTTGTAAACAACATTCTACTTAAGATTCAACAATAACATAATAAACAAATAGTTTAGAGTAGAGAAGAAAAAGGAAAGCAACCTGCCAAGAGCACAGATTCCTCCAAGAAGCACCGAAAATAAAGTTGCAGCCTCCCATCTGCAATCATAAGGCTGCCCATCAACACCTAGCAAACATATGAAGTTACTCATAATCCACAGAAGCACTATTCAAGAAGGATAAAAACAAAAATAGAGTGCTTGACTTGGCAATGCTCCAAATAGATGACGAAACATAGGATAAAGATGAAAACACTATCACTGGTTCCATTTCATGCTACATGGTGGAGAAACTTACAGGTTCAAATTCTAATAATCTTAAGTGGAGTGAGGATATTTGAAATGATCATTTCTTTGCTCAAGCATTTTAAGCAGATGAAAGGGAGTGGCAAATATGGCTAATGAGCATCATAGAGCCTTTTGAACTAAAAGGAGGTATCTACAAATATACATTGCCAGATGCAATATAAAAGAACGTAATATTGCATGTAGGCTGGTTTATATCAAGCAGGAACTTCCAGCAGCAGTTTAGAACATTATGAGAATTCTCCAGATGTTTTTTGGCATCACGAAAATAAGGTTCAAGACGCTCTTAGCTAGTTCTCTAGTCTATATTGATCAATTTGAAAGTTTTATAGTATTTAGCAATGAGCAGGAACAAGCATGACATTTATTGCATTGCAYATCCTACAAAACCTGGAATRTTTATTCTCATATAATTATGGAGAATTGGTCAATCTTAGGTTATGCTGTCCAAACTCTCATTGTTCATAGTTCATTACACAGTTGAATCACTGAATTTCATATATTGAAAATGAGTGTATCTAAATTTCTGATTTTTCACTACAGGATTCTCAGTAATATAAATTTATTCACTGGGTCTCAACTTCTAATTAAAGCACACTGACATACATATAGGTAGATCTTTGCCATAATTTTTACGCTTTTATATTTTTAATCCRTATAAGACATTGCAAGATATTTGCCTTTCTTCTTGCTTGATTTATTGAACCTTAAGATGATATATCTATGTTAAATGCCATAAGAGGAAAATTGTCTATGAATCTCATGGTTATTGCTTGATTTATTGAATATCACCGAAAGTAAGTAACTGCATGGTTCCAAACACCAGCCACTTTGAAAAGACAGAAATGTATAAGCCCTTGCCATTCCAATAGCAAAATGTTATTATCTTTTACTAGAATAAAAAAGTAATCTTGCTTCTAGAAGATTACGAGTGTGTCATAAGAACTCCACTTTGTCGGTTTGTTAATAGTGAGATCTTGTTACGAATATATGGAATTGCAAAAGCACTCTCTGAAGGAAGGATGTTGGCAGGAACGTGGAGTTTCAACTTCGATTCTTTTCATAAGTCAGGCTGCACCAGGTCGACAGCTGACTTGATATTTATGTGTAATATCATGGAGTTCCAGCTATATATTGAGTTAATCTGATGGTAGCACATTTACACCCTTCTTGCGCATGGTGAACTTCCTAAGAAAGTCCTCGATTACTTTTTTATGATTGGGAAGAACTTGAGATCACTCCTATTATACAAGTTCTGAAGAGAAGGAATAGAGTTTCTCAATCTTTACTTGGGGTCCTCAGCAGAAAGTAAGAAAAGGGAGAAACTACTGAAATTTTTTCATACTTTTGTAAACTGGTAAAAATGCAGTCTACCTATCASCCAATCTTGCTTTTAACTGGCCTAGGATTTARCTCTCACCATAAGCAGTGCAGCAAGTCCAGGTAAAAAATCTATCTAGCATAGCAGAGTTACACAAACAAAACCTATTTATACAGAAAGATGTTGATTTATTAGATGGAATAGCCTATTACTGAAGGCCAGGAATAAATGTATAGGGGAAACACGTGGGCAGCAAGTRCTCTGACAAARAAGGATAGATAGTAAATCAGAAGATTTCAACTGCAAATAAATCCACCATCCTATAATGTCAATGCTGTTAAAATCATGAATCCACTGCTATCTTACCATAGTTGTGGTCAGACAGTTATCCAGATAAAACACAACTACAGTTGTAGGAAAAAAATATGACTCAGAACTGTAGAGAAAAGTCAAACGTACAATGGAATGCTGAGGAAGTTTGTCAAAATATCTGAAGAACGAGCCACACACGCAACAAGAAGTGCATAATGAATAAAAATATATGACCGTCTGCAGAAAGGAACAAGCACTGAGATAAGAGAAAGAACATGTTCAAGGTACATGGAACATTGAAAGAACTAGTCAAGTTGAAATGATTTGTTGCTATGGCCACTGTGAGCAACTATCTGGAGCAGAAAACTCCTATTTGATTTAAATGGCGCCTATCCCTAATCAAAATTAACCATTTTCTTGCTGCAAGAATATCAAACACAATCTTCTTTAGTTTTCTACATGTAAAGAATAAATTCTCCTTCTAAGATGTGTGCAAAATATGGGAAGATATTTTTATTTGATTTTGTTATGAGAAATCTTAGGAGTATTCTCCTAACTATGTGATTGTAAATAAATGATTAGGATTTACCATAAGTAGTCTAGGGTTGTCTATGTATATGCATAGCCTAGTATGATGTGAATAATATAGCAGATTATCAAAGTTTTCATGGTATCAGAGCTAGGGCTCTTCTGAGGTTTTGAGAAAACCAGATCTTTCTTGAAGACTTATTCTTCTAACTCCTAGCAACATGGGTGATGATTCCTCGGTGATTAAATCCATACCTCCAACCTCTAGATGAGATTTGGGTTTTCTTGCCCAAAAAGGTAGTTTTTCCATAACTTCAACTGTCTTTTCTAATATGGCACCTTGGATCATTGATTCCGGTGCTTCTGATTACATGACAAATTCATGTGATTAGTGACAAATTCATGCCTTGGACTAGGTGACCTAGACATTGTCGCAGCAAACTTCAACACACAAACTTGTTAGATTAGTGAAATACGACAAAAACCTCACGTGTATGCCCTCTTTGTGATCACTCTCTCTCAATTGTTGCTGATTCAAACTTGGTTTGATGGRCTGCTTGTATAGATCAATAACCAATAGGATTAGATTACTTTCAAACCACAAAATGACGTGAATAAAGAGAGGTATAAGGCTGCAGTGTCTCGGCAGTAGGTGACTCCAGAAATGACACAACAAAAACTCAACAAAACAAGGAATACTACGGCGAGGAACAAGACTCAACAAAAGGGAAATAAAGACTAAAGACAAGACTCTAGAATTGCAATAAGGAATGTGCAATCAAGACTTTAGAAGAAGATTTAGGACTTGAGGAGACGGATAGGCGTATCTTTACTCAGCCTTGAAGATGCTAACGAAGCTTGAGAATAGCATGAGGAAGTGGCTTGGCATGGTGTAGGGCATAGGCTTAGGGTAGGAGGTAGGGTACCTTGATSCCTTCGAAATCTTCAACTTAAGTCTTGATGACATGAGTTGACCACAACTATAAACTAGTATGATATGCAAATAGAATGCTAATACAACTATAGAATAGGAATATGTGAGACTTCTTTTTTTCTTTCTTTCTTTTTTTTGATTTCTTTTCTTTTCTTCTTTTTTTTTGTCTCAACAATAAAATACAAGATAAGAATTATCCTATGCTATTTGAATTCAAAAATAACAAACAAGTGTAACTGATGAGGGACAACTCACCACACCACCTATGGTGCCTACATTTGATGGCCCTATGACTAGAGCTAGAGCTAAGAAGATCCAACAAGAGCTGGACAAGGTAATTGCATTCTACTTGTCCAAGGAGCTAGCTATGTTGGAGGATCTTCCTAAGCCTCATTTGTTGAGCATGGTGGCCATAGGAGCACAAGAAGACCTCAAGGATGTTTGAGGATTCTTTTGGGATATRTAGTGGATTTTTAAGACATGATTTTCTAGCTTATTTTATGTTTTATGCATTAGTTTCCTTTATAGCAAGGTAAGCCTCTGGATTCGAACTTGTGACCTCCATGGTTTGAAGGAAAGTAAGCCACCTAGGTATAAAAGGCTTCCTTGTCTTCACTTTTAGGGCAGAATTCATTTGTTTAAGAACACAAAACACGGTTTCTCTTTTGGTTGAATGCATCGAATTTTTCTTGAGAGATTTAGAGTGCATTGTTGTTGATTTGGCTTAAGTTGTCTTGTGTGTGTTAATTCTTCAAGGGATTGGTGCTAGCAAGCTTCATTGAGTATCCTCCTTGTGCGTGGCTGCCATGGCCATTGTGTAAGGTTGCAAAGGAAGAAGGTTGGATTCTCATTGGTATTCGATTCTTGATCTCAAGAAATCAAGGATTGTTGCCTTGTTGGTTCTAGTTTTCTTTCAATTATCCTTTCTATTTTGATTTCTTCCATTGCCAACTTTGGTCTTTGTTTTCTTGTTTGTGTTTGTGTCTAGATCMAAGCTTTGTGGCTAATCCCCACATCAAATTRGTATCAGAGCTTTGGTCGACATCAAACACATCTCTCTATCTCAAAAATCACAAAAAAATTTGAGTTTGTCTACCATTGTTGAGTCTTGAGTTGTGCTTTGCGTTTCTCACCATATTGTTGTTGTTCTTTGTGTTAGGATCATCCCAAGTTTATTGGCGTGCCAAACTCACCTTGAAATAGATCTTTGGAGACATGATGAAGAAAAGGTGAGGGCGATCCAAGAGTGGCCCACACTAAGCAGCATTGGAGACGCGAGGAGCTTCCATGGATTGGCTAGCTTCTATAGGCGATTCGTGAAGGACTTCTCTACCATTGCAGCCCTATTGACCAAGATTACCAAGAAAGGTGTAGCCTTTATGTGGGGAGAGGCGTAGGAGAGAGCATTCCATGAGCTCAAGTGGCATCTCACCAAGGCTCCATTGCTAGCACTCCTGGACTTTACTAGACCATTTGAGGTGGAGTGTGATGCCAGTGGCATTGGCATTGGAGGCATCCTCATGCAAGAAGGTAAGCCTATTGCCTACTTTAGTGAGAAATTGAAAGGAGCATGTCTAAATTACTCTATATAGGATAAGGAGATTTATGCATTGTTTAGAGTACTTAAGACATGGCAGCATCATTCATGGCCTAGAGAGTTTGTCTTGCATACTGATCATGAGTCATTTAAGCATTTTAGGAGTCAAGATAAACTTGATAGGAGGCATGGTAGATGGATGGAGTTCATTGAAACATTGTGATTAAGTTTGAAAAGGGGAAAGATAATGTAGTAGCTGATGCACTTTCTCGGAGACATGTTTTGATCACCACATTAGACTCTAAGGTTTTAGGATTCACTTACATTAAAGAGTTGTATGAGGATGATGCTGATTTTGGAGCTACTTATAAGCATTGCATGGCTAAGAGTTCTTTAGATAAGTTTTACTTGTTTGAGGGATTCTTGTTTAGAGTGGATAAGGTGTGCATTCCTAGGCATTCTTTSAGGTTGTTACTTGTTAATKAGGCCCATAGAGTGGGCTTGATGGGAGACYTTGGGAGGGATAAGAMATATCACATGCTGCACACACAYTTTTATTGGCCACATATGCTTAGGGATGTTGACAACTTTGTTAGGAAGTGTATAGGTTATGTCTCATGGTTTGTACACCCCTTTGCCTATTCCCACCGCCCAATGGGAGAATATTAGTATGGATTTCATTGTGGGGTTGCCTAGGACTAAGAAGGGGAGGGACTCTATTTTTGTGGTTGTGGATAGGTTTTCTAAGATGGCTCACTTCATTGCTTGCGATAAGACTGATGATGCATCTAATGTGGCTAACTTATTCTTTAGGGAAGTAGTTAGGTTGCATGGGGTGCTTAGGACTGTAGYGAGTGATAGGGATGTGAAGTTCCTAAGTTATTTTTGGAATAAACTTTCGGGGAAACTAGGGACGAGACTCTTGTTCTCTACTTCTAGTCATCCCCAAACAGATGGTCAAACAGAGGTCACCAATAGGACTCTCACAACTCTTTTGAGGGCTGTCATTAGGAAGAATCTTAAGGCTTGGGAAGATGCCTTACCACATGTAGAGTTTGCATATGATAGGGCCATTCATTCTAGTACCTCTTTGAGTCCTTTTGAGTGTGTCTATGGTTTGAATCCTTTAAACCCCACTTGATCTTAYGCCGTTGCCTATGAAGAAGCGAGCAGATTTTAATGCAGATAAACATGTGGAGTTCATCAAAGAGTTGCATGCTAGGACAAGGGAGAGCAAGTGGCAGCTAAGACTAGCAAAGGAAGGAGAAGGATTGTTTTCCAGCCCGGAGACCTCGTGTGGGTGCATTTGAGGAAGAACGCTTCCTCAAAAGGCGCWAGTCCAAACTGGCACCTAGAGGAGATGGTCCTTTCAAGAGGAGAGTTGGAGACAATGCTTATGTGTTAGAGTTGCCCGGAGACTATGGAGTTAGTGTCACATTCAGTATGGGTGACCTGACTCCCTTTGCAGGAACTTAGACCAAGATGACTCGAGGTCRAGTCCTTTCCAAGAAGGGGAGGATGATGGGGACCACTCATCACACCACCTATGGTGCCTACATTTGAYGGCCCCATGACTAGAGCTAGGGCTAAGAAGATCCAACAAGAGTTGGAGAAGGTAGTTGCATTCTACTTGTCCAAGGAGCTAGCTATGTTGGAGGATCTTCCCAAGTGTCATTTATTGAGCATGGTGGCCATAGGAGCACAAGAAGACCTCAAGGATGTTTGAGGATTCGTTTGGGATATGTAATGGATTTTTTTAATGACATGGTTTTCTAGTTTATTTTATATTTCATGCATTAGGTCCCTTATAGCAAGGGACTCTAGTCGGATCTAGAGTTTGAAGACTAGTAAACCACCTAGGTATAAAGGGCTTCCTCGTCTTCACATTGACATAGATTTCATTTGTTGAAGAACAAAAAGAAAATACTGTTTTCCTTTTGATTGAATGCATCAAATTTCCTTGAGAGATTTAGAGTGCATTGTTGTTGATTTGGCTTAAGTTGTCTTATGTGTGTTAATTCTTCAAGCAATTGGTGCTAGCAAGCTTCATTAAGTGTCCTCCTTGTGCGTGGCTGCCATAACCATTGCGTAAGGTTGTAAAGGGAAGAAGGTTGAATGCTCATTGGTATTTGGTTCTTAATCTCAAGAGATCAAGGGTTGTTGCCTTATTGGTTCCAGTTTTCTTTCAATTATCCTTCTATTCTAATTTCTCCATTGCCGACTTGTTCTAACATCTTCCATTGTTTTTTTGTTTGTGTTTGTGTCTAGATYCGAGCTTTGTGGCTAATCCCCACATCAGATATGTCTTATCCCTCCCAAAGTGTCCCATCAAGCCCCTTCTATGGGCCTCAAAGAATACCTAGAAATGCACACCTTATCCACTCTAAAGAAGATTCCCTCAAACAAGTAAAACTTATCTAAAGAACCCTTAGCCATGCAATGCTTATAAGTAGCTCCAAAATCAGCATCATCCTCATACAACTCTTYAATGTAAGTGAATCCTAACACCTTAGAGTCTAATGTGGTGATCAAAACATGTCTCCTAGAAAGTGCAACAGCTACTACATTATCTTTCCCCTTTTTAAACTTAATCACATAAGGAAATGTTTCATATGAACTCCATCCATCTACCATGCCTCCTATCAAGTTTATCTTGACTCCTAAAATGCTTAAGTGACTCATGATCAGTATGCAAGACAAACTGTCTAGGCCATAAATAATGCTGTCATGTCTTAATTACTCTAAACAATGCATAAAGCTCCTTATCATATGTAGAGTAATCTAGACATGCTCCTTTCAATTTCTCACTAAAGTAGGCAATAGGCTTACCTTCTTGTGTGAGGACGCCTCCAATGCCAATGCCACTAGCATCACACTCCACCTCAAATGGTCTAGTGAAGTCCAGGAGTGCCAGCAATGGAGCCTTGGTGAGACGCCACTTGGGCTCATGGAATGCTCTCTCCTGCACCTCTCCCCAGACAAAGGCTACACCTTTCTTGGTAATCTCGGTCAATGGGGCAGTAATGGCAAAAAAGTCCTTCACGAATCGCCTATAGAAGCTAGCCAATCCATGGAAGCTCCTCACATCTCCAATGTTGCTTGGTGTGGGCCACTCTTGGATCGCCCTCACCTTCTCTTCATCAACTTGCAGCCCATGTGTGCTCACTACAAAACCAGGAAAAATAACCTCATTAGTGCAAATATCACATTTCTTCATGTTAGCATACAGTCGTTCTACTCTAAGGGTAGAAAAGACTTCCCTTAAATGCCTCTGACGTTCTTCTAGGGACCTGTTGAAAATCAAAATATCATCAGAGTAAACCACAACAAAATGCCCTATAAAACGCCTAAGAACATGATTCATATGTCTCATAAAGGTGGAAGGGGCATTAGTCAAGCCAAARGGCATGACAAGCCACTCATAGAGCCCAAACTTGATCTTGAAGGCCGTCTTCCATTCATCCCCTTCCTTCAAACGAATCTGGGGGTAGCCACTCCTTAAATCAATCTTGGTGAAGAAGATGGCTCCATACAACTCATCCAACATGTCATCCAACCTAGGAGTAGGGTGGCAGTACTTAATGATTATGTTGTTGATTGCTCTACAATCCACACRCATCCTCCAAGTACTATCCTTCTTTGGCACAAAATAGGACAGGGATGGCACATGGTGACATACTCTCTCTCACATAGCCCTTGTCTAACAACTCTTGGACCTGGGCTTGGATCTCTTGGGTCTCCTTAGGGTTCATCCTATAGGCTAGTCTATTAGGCAATGTAGCTCCCAGAATAAGGTCAATCTAATGCTCTATGCCTCTCATAGGTGGAAGGCCATGGGGTATCTCATCGGGGAACACATCACTAATCTCCCTAAGGATGGCTTGGATAGATGGGGGTAGGGTAGGCATAGTTTCCTTACTAGCCTTAAGTAATCTCTTGCACAAGACCATAAGTGAAGTGTCTAAGGGTAAGTAGTCACCCATAAGGTCTCTCTTGGTAGCTAGGTGGACACTAGAAGGTGGTGTAGGCCTGGCTAGAGATAGAGGCTCATCCTTAGGCGCCTTAGCTCTATGTGTTGTGGCTGGCCCCCTTGGCGCTGCCTTGGATGTGGCTTGCTTGCTCTCTTGCCTCATCCTCCTTCCTCTTCTTCTCATAGACTTCCACAATCTGCAAAGGGGTCATAGGCTTAAACATAATTTTTTGCCCATTAAAAGTGAAAGAATACCTATTGCTAAACCCATCAAGTACAACTCTCCTATCATATTGGCAAGGTCTACCCAAAAGTATATGGCATGCTTGCATGGGTACAACATCACATAAAAYAGTATTGATGTGGGGATTAGCCACAAAGCTCGGATCTAGACATAAACACGAACAAGAAAACAATGGAAGATGTTAGAACCAATCGACAATGGAGAAATAAGAATAGAAGGATAGTTGAAAGAAAACTAGAACCAACAACGCAACAACCCTTGATCTCTTGAGATCAAGAACCAAATACCAATGAGGATTCAACCTTCTTCCCTTTACAACCTTACACAATGGTTATGGCAACCACGCACAAGGAGGATACTTAATGAAGCTTGCTAGCACCAATCCCTTGAAGAATTAACACACACAAGACAACTTAAGCCAAATCAACAACAATGCACTCTAAATCTCTCAAGGAAATTTGATGCATTCAATCAAAAGGAAAACAGTGTTTTCTTTATGTTCTTCAACAAACGAAATCTACCTCAAAGTGAAGACGAGGAAGCCCTTTATACCTAGGTGGTTTACTTGTCTCCAAACTCTAGATCCGACTTACCTAGATGGTTTACTTGTCTTCAAACTCTAGATCCGACTAGAGTCCCTTGCTATAAAGGAACTAATGTATGAAATATAAAACAAACTAGAAAACCTATCTTCTCTTGGCCTGCAAGAAAAGAGTCTAGAATGAGGGGCTATCTTCTCTTGGCCCGCAAAGAAAAGAGGTGGAAGACATGGGCCATCGATCTTGGACTGTCTTCTTTTGGCCTACTAGGTTTCTTCTCTTGACCCGCATCTTGGCCCACGAAGAAAAGAGGTGGAAGACATGGGCCACCGATCTTGGGCTGCCTTCTTTTGGCCCGGAAAGAAAAGAGGTGGAACACATGGGCCACCGATCTTGGGCTGTTTTCTTTTGGCCCACTAGGTAAATGAATTGTTGGATATTCTTAGCCCTAGCTCCAGTCATRGGGCCATCAAATGTAGGCATCATATGTGGTGTGGCGAGTGTTCCCTCATCAAGTATCCTCATAATGATCAAGTGTAATTGTAACCTTAGCTTGCCTATTAACCTTTAACTCGCCACAATCATTCATCCAATGCAACTTATACRTCCTAGGGTGATAAAATGTAGATAATTGCAATTTAGAAATAAGCTCACTGCTAGCAATATTGCAACAACTACCACCATCAATGATCATGTTACAAACCTTACCTTTGACTAAGCATCTAGTATGAAATAGGTCTTCCCTTTGATTATCCTCACAAGGGGCTGGTTGGACATGCAAAGTTTTCTTACAAATTAAAGACTCACCATGTTCATACTCAATGCCTTCATCACCATCATGCATATCATGTTCCATTGCAACACTTTCATTGACAATGTCATCTTCATCCTTATCACTCTCACTCTCATATTGGCCTGAATGATTGATAATTAAGGTCGCATAATGACCTCTACCTTGACATTTAAAGCAAACAATATCTCTAGTCCTAGAAAAGGTAGGGTTAGGATTACTCCATTTGGGTTGTGTGAAAGATGGCATGGGTGTCTTGGAAGATGCGGTGCTGGCGTTGGGTGGCCCCCTGTGCCTCAGCCCACCTTGGCTCCCTTGGCCACTTACCTTGGCGCTAGGCGCTTCTCGGCCTCAGTTGCCTTGGTTCTTCCATGGTGACAAGTTGTTTTGACCTCCCTTGCTCCCTTGGCTCCTTGCTTTACTCTTCTCTCAACTTTGACTGCCAAATGGAGCAATTCTGTCATAGACTCATAAGGATACAAGTCAACTTCGTTAGCCAAATAAGAATTCAAGACCCTAAGATACTTTGCCATAGTAGTTTCTTCATCTTCCCTCACATTGGCGCTCACCTTGGCCACTTGCATTGCATTATATGTCTCCTCAGCTGTCATGCTTCCTCGTCTTAGGTTTTCAAGCCTTTGGCCCAACTCTTTAATGTAATGTTGAGGGACATATCTAGCTCTCATTAGTGCCTTCATTTGCTCCCAAGTGTTGACAGCCAGATCTAGGGTTCTCCTCCTCTCTTTAATGAGATTGCCCCACCAAATCAAAGCATAACCACTAAACTCAAGGGCTACCAATTGAATCTTCCTATGCTCAGGGAAGTTGTGGCACGTCCAAATCTGCTCTATCTTATTTTTCCACTCCATGTATGCATCTGGATCACAATTACCCTCAAATGTTGGAATCTTCACCTTGACACTTCCTAGACCATCTTGTCAATCTCATGCCCCCTTCTTGGTTGCAAATGTCTTGGTGGCTCAGGTATCCAATCCTCTTCCATGTCATCTCCTTGGTAACCTGAAAAGCATCAAAAGCATTGTGATCGTAAGTAGCTCTAAAGCGAGGTGATTGATGGTTTGAATGGACTTTCTTATGCACAAAAGGACCAGCTCCTTGGTAGGGGACTTGGGCATGTGATTCAACATGGCCCTTAGATGCCCTAGACGCCTCTCTAGAAGCTTGGTAGGCAGCTTGCTGGTCTGGCAATGGGGGCCTTGGGCGATCATGGCTAGGGCAACCTATATCAAAATTGGTGCCAAGGACTTAGCCTACGGTTGGCACATGGACTGGTGGAGGGGTCCTAGCTTCAAGCGCCTCCATCTTTGTGGCCAAGGTTGTCCAGTTGTCTTCTATGCGCTTGAGCATGGTGAACAAATAGGGTAGCAATGGCTCACTGCTTTCTTCATGCCTTGGACTCGGTGACCTAGACATTATCACAACAAACTTCAACACAYGAACTTGTTAAATTAGTGAAATACAATAAAAACCTCCCGTGCATGCCCTCTTTGTGATCACTCTCTCTCAATTGTTGCCGATTCAAACTTGGTTTGATGGATTGCCTTGTATGGATTAATAGGCAATATGATTAGATTACTTTCAAACCACAAAATGAAGTGAATAAAGAGAGGTATAATCTGTAATGTCTCAGCAGTAGGAACAAGACTCAACAAAGGGAAAGAAAGACTAAAGACAAGACTCTAGATTTGCAATAAGGAATGTGCAATCAAGACTTTAGAAGAAGATTTAGGACTTGAGGAGGCGGATAGACGTACCTTTACTCAGCCTTGAAGACGCCAATGAAGCTTGAGAATAGCATGAGGGACTGGCTTGGTGTAGGGTAGGTGTAGGCTTAGGTAGGAGGTAGGGTACCTTGATGTCTTCCAAGTCAGCAGCTTAAGTTTTGATGATATAAGTTGACCACAACTATAGAATAGGTAGGAAACTTCTTCTTTTCTTTCTTTCTTTTTCTTTTTTTTGAATTTTTTTCTTTTCTTCTTCTTTTTTTCTCAACAATAAAATACAAGATAGGAATTATCCTATGCTATTTGAATTCAAAAATAACAAACAAGAGTAACAAACGCCTTGAATTCCTCCTCGGATTTGCRTGGCCTTGCTGAGTGGATGGCTTTAAAAGTGTGGTAGGGTTATGATGGACGAAGGCAAGGTGGTATGATGGTCTTGGATGGTGTGTTTGGTGATCTTTGTGTGAACAAAGACTAGGCACATGGTTAGGTAGGCTTGGCGACTGTCAAGCTCCAAAGATCTGCTTCAAGGTGAGTTTTGGCA
>MEJB01000098.1:488179-502275 GCA_001752375.1 Rhazya stricta
CACCATAGGTGGTGTGGCGAGTGGTCCCTCATCAACTGTCCCAAGCTGAGAATATTACATTATCTAACTCATAGAACAATCAACTACCGGAGGAAATAAAAGAAGTCTTAACCCTTGTCAAAGACTTTATAAAAATTCGATAGAGTTTCCTCTATAATTTTAATAACTACCCCCTRCATATATTCAAAAAGTTCTCAACATTTTCAAACACCCATTTACAACATACACTCCAACCCAAATAAACATCCAACGTAAARAGTAATGTGCTCCAACAAATTTTTTACTAACCCAACAATCATTCAAACTGAAATTTGAAGAACCTAAAAGAATTTAAAAACACAATCAGCTAAACCGAATAAGAAATAGTCAGCTACTATCTTAATCCTTAAAATTTATTTAGAGTATACTTTAGGGTATCTTGGTTTGCCCACAAGCAACCTCCTCGCACCATCTGGCTACACATCACCTGAAATGCAAAATGAGAGAAATAGAATGAGCTATAAAGCTCAGTAAGCAAACCTCATGCATGAATACATGAATATGCCCCACATGTCAGGAATTATAAAACTTCACCTTTTAAATGAAAACTTTCTAAATATTTCTACTCCATAACCTTTTTATAAAATCCTTCCTTTCAAAATATATAACTTGTAAAAACCTTTTATTTCATTGCATTCATGAGCTCACTGAGTATAATGCCTAGACACTAAGCTGCAGTGGGCCATTTGTTCTTTGGAACCTGATTACATTTCTACCGATAGAACTACAAAGCGGTTAACATTCCTTTCATCTCTTCACCTCCCAGAGCCGAATCATTACTACCCTCCTAGAGGGTCGGTTCTAGTGCGCCAGTCCCCCACGCCTCATTTCCAACTCACATCTTTCATGGCTAGGTTTACACTCCTTTCCAAAAACTTTAACATTTTCGTGAACACGTTATAATTTATAAAATACATTCCCTTTCAAAATTTCATTTCCTAAACCATTCACTTTTTAAATGTATGAATGATTCATGCCAGAGATGATGTAGAACACTGTAACTACATGCCCATGACGTGAAATGCACACAATTGTAATTAACATGCCACTCGACATAATAATGGTACCAGATATGATTGGTGAAAACATTCCACCAATCAACATATTTCATAACACAATCCCATACCGCCACCACATAACACACAATGAAAGAGATAGGTAGGTATGGGGGTTTACTTGCATAGAAATCTCATATACAACACTCTAATCCACCTAAAGGAATTCAGATACATTCATTCATACGCATTAATGAAATGTGAGAATTTACTTACCCAGAGTCCTTTATGTTAGGGGTTCTTATTTAAATCGCGAAGTGAAATCCTTCGACCGTTCTCAATGTTAAGGCACTCCAAACGACCTAATTGTGATTACAAAAAGAAAGTCTATTTAATACGATTGTCCCAAATTAGATATTCAGTGTTTATTCTAAGAATGTCATTTGCCAATTATTAATCCATACTTAGTTCCCACATTACCAATTATCACGTCTTTTAGGGTACAATTCAAACTCCTTAGCTCGGGTATTAAACCTAATTTATGTTCTCCTACAATTTTACTTTAGGATATAATTTCATAGGTCATAAATTTCAATATCATATAATAATGTTTTCACCTTTTAAGTCCGCAAAGTCCAAGTGTCTCAGAAGTAGTATTGGATTCTCGGGCGTGCACTCTAGCAGCTCGCGTAACAGCCCTGGTCGCCTGGGTGTCAGGTACATGCTGGGCACTGGGTACATGCTGGGCTCCCGTTGCCCTCACAAGTCCCTGCTCTTGGCCAGAYTCAGCTGACCAGGATGGCAATACCAGATTTTTGGCAATCTGTTCTAACAATTGGTTGCCGGAAATCTTAAGATCTGGCTGGCGAGATGATGTGGGGATTAGCCACAAAGCTCGGATCCAGACACAAACAAGAACAAGAAAACAATGGAAGATGTTAGAACAAGTCGGCAATGGAGAAATTAGAATGTAGAAATCAGAATAGAAGAATAATTGAAAGAAAACTGGAACCAACAAGGCAACAATCCTTGATCTCTTGAGATCAAGAACCAAATACCAATGAGGATTCAACCTTCTTCCCTTTACAACCTTACACAATGGTTATGGCAACCACGCACAAGGAGGATACTTAATGAAGCTAGCTAGCACCAATCCTTGAAGAATTAACACACACATGACAACTTAAGCCAAATCAACAACAATGCACTCTAAATCTCTCAAGGAAATTTGATGCATTCAACCAAAAGGAAAAACAGTGTTTTTCTTTGTGTTCTTTAACCACGAAAATCTACCTCTAAAGTGAAGACACGGAAGCCCTTTATACCAAGGTGGTTCACTTGTCTTCAAACTCTAGATCCAAATAGAGTCCCTTGCTATAAAGGAACTAATGTATGACATATAAAATAAACTAGAAAACCTAATGCCCGCAAAGAAAAGAGTCTAGAACGAGGGGCTATCTTCTCTTGGCCCGCAAAGAAAAGAGGTGGGAAGACATGAGGCCATCGATCTTGGGCTGTCTTCTTTTGGCCCACTGGGTTTCTTCTCTTGGCCCGCATCTTGGCCCACGAAGAAAAGAGGTGGAAGACATGGGCCACCGATCTTGGGCTGTCTTCTTTTGGCCCGGAAAGAAAAGAGGTGGAACACATGGGCCACCGATCTTGGGCTGTTTTCTTTTGGCCCACTGRGTAAATGAATTGTTGGATCTTCTTAGCCCTAGCTCCAGTCATGGGGCCATCAAATGTAGGCATCATATGTGATGTGACGAGTGTTCCCTCATCACGAGATGAAGGAACCGGCGACAGCAAGTTGAGGACTCAACTTCCGTGCTGTTGCTGGATTGATCAGGCTTTTCTAGATGGCAATCGGAAAGTCGCAACTAGTGAACAGAGGAGATCAGGTCGAGCAGAGGAGAAGAAGAACAAGATGAAGGCAGATCTGGGCAGACCGCTTCGTCCCGAGCTGCTATGGATTCCGGTAGATGCGGATTGCTCACCTCTGGCGTGCAGCAACCCACCGTGGCATAACTAGAAGCGACGGCGAGCAGCAGCTGAGGATGGTCGACGCGCAATAGCRAGGAGTGAGGCTTGGCTGTGCGGGTCGCATTGCAGCATTTCTCCAACACCAGTGCTCCTCCGGTCAYGCATAGGTCTCAGAACAACAAGCAGCAAGGCAGTGACTGAGGTAGCAGCAACAAGGACAGCAGAAATCGGCAACCAACAGGATGCAATCCTTCGGCTATGTGTGCAGAGGGGACGTGCGGATTTGATGTCCAAACCTAGCCACGGGGAAGATCCAGATCTGCGCGACAGCTTTAGATTTCCGACGGCGAAGCTACGTCGGGCAAGAGGAAGAGGAGAGAAGAAGAAACGCACGATTGCCAGAGAGAAGGAAAGGGGAGGACGGCGATGATCGGCGGGGAGGAGTGACAGAGGCTGTGAGGACGGTGGCAGCATAATGGGGAGGAAGAAGAAGACTTAGGGTTTCTTCTCCTTTTCTTATTTATTTTTTTAAACTTTGGCCCTAACCTAAATCTTTCAGGCCTTCTCATCCGTAACTAATCCAATCCATTAAATTTAATTTAAGGGCCTTTCTTTCTATAAAAATTTAGCTTTCGACTGAGAAACAAATAGGCCCACAAGTTGAGCCTCTAGCCAACCAAGGACCCTAATCCGACAAACACAATAGTTCCGTACTTATTGAAATAACAACCACATAGAAATTTATCCAACCCTAGTTGGCTCACAATTTCACATGATCAAACAAAAATCCATAAAAAGAAATCTTGGGTAGTACAATAGTCAATGATGGCTGTTGGGTATGCTATTATTGATTATTATGCAACTCTCGTTTACTTTGATTTATAGGCCAAACGTGCTTAGCCCACACATGTTGAGCATAGTCATGCATTTGTTTAATAAATCAAATTATGGGCCTTTGGTTTGCATATTTTGTAGCCCACACATGATTGGACCAACGAATTTGGTTTTTTTGAAACCCAGTGCCATCCAGTGCCCTAATAATTTTTAACTGGTACAAGTTATGGCGACATAGATGACTCTCGTAGTCGACTATGGATGTCACATATGGCTCGAACARTTTTTTTCCTTAACCTTTAAAGATCTTCTTTTCTAACAAAACAATACTTACATAATTAAAATCATTTCACAAAGACCTATACAAGAAAAACCATTAAAGAAACATATATCATCCACAAAAAATCAATAAATAAACATGATCCATAACACGAAATTTTGTTGAACAAAGACATCGATATTAACTCGGTTAAAAGAATTGTTCAACAAAGGCATTTTTTCCTTGATCTTAAGCTAGCATAAATTTGATGCCTTCATCCATCCTTTAATGTTTGGGGTTGGGAGATGTTAAACCTACAAATATGACCCTCCAATTAGCCGATAGGTACATTAGGTACCCTTTGGAGGTAGTATTGGTCAAGGTTGACAAATTCATCATCCTAGTAGATTTTGTTGTATTAGATATGGAAGATGATCACGGATGCCTTTATTGTTAAGGAGACCTTTCCTAGCCACCGGAAAAAATTTAGTTGACGTGGAGAAGGGTGACTAACCTTAAGAGTTGGGGATGAGTGCCATTTTCAAGATGGCTAAATGCCCCTACCAGGATCTAAACCAAAGTTGTCGAATTCCTTGTAGCTAAGCATGTAGAGCACACCAGAGGGTTTGCATTTGTAGAATTTGAAACCTAGTATTAAAAGCCCTCTTTTAGATCTTAAGGTTAAGGAACAAAGGATTAGAAAGTCTAGAGAAAAGAGGAAAAAGTTTGATTAAAAAGTTTCACTTCCTATTTCTTGTGTGGATCCCTTACTTGGTAAACTGAAACGACCTCTCTTTGAGGAAACCTTGGAAATTACTTTGGAGAATGAGAAATGGGGATGAGAAATGGAAAATCCCCTGATCCTACTTTGGCAAGATGAACTGGAGGAAGTCGAGCTAGAGACCATAAACTTGAACTTCTTTCTTTATTTTCACCTTTTTCTATTTTCCTCTTTTTTCTATTATTTTTAATGCATTTCTCTTTTATTTTGATTTTTTGTTATTGCTTTATAGGAGTTTAACTTAATCTTGGTCGAATTCTAAAGGTGAAAACATCATTTACAATAAAGGAAGTCTCTTTCACTTTACTTTTGTGGTTCTTTGATTAACATTGACGAAAATGTTAAGTTCTAAGTGGGGGTGGAAGGATGGATTCTTCTTTGTTTTTACAGCATTTGTGTGCAATTATTGCTTTTGGCCATAATTCTCAAAAAGTTTGAGCTTTCTATGTGATTTATTTACATGTTTTGATGATACAACACAAATGAGAGACCATTTTGTTTGACTTGATAATTTTAGTATTAATTTCATCTATGCTTAGTAGCCTTTATTTTGTGAATAGTTATTGCTTGACATACTAGTGAGATAATTATGATGATTCATTTAACACAGCCACTCTATAATTTTTTGTTGTCACTCCTTGAGGCAAAATAGAAAGATAACCTTTATTGATGATGGGATGACAGTCTTAGGCCTTCTTCAGATTGTTTGAGCCTTTGAATCTTACCCTTTCGGTATTATATTCCTAGTTGCCATTTTGAGCCTATAAGTAATGATTCTCTTTGATATTTAACCGTTTTGCTTTTCTTTTAATATGCTAATTTTGTGCCCTTTCCTTGTAAGAGAGTTGCTTCACTTTYTATTGTGATTCGGATTGAACGGAGTTATTCTGATTGCATATGAAAGAGATGATTTTGGGGGTTGATGAAGGGAGTTAAGGAGTTTGAATTGTTTGATAAATTTGTTATTGTGAAAATGTTTGTGAGAGGTGAAAGGTTGTACCTCATATCCTCTTAAGAAAAATGTGTTATGTATCTTCAGAAGGAAGATCAATGACGAAAAAGAGAAAGAAAAGAAAAAGTTGTGGTTATTGTTGGTTTTTGGAAAACAATTAAGGAAAGAAGATATGGTGAAAAAATTTGAAAGAAGAAAAGGGAGTTATAAGGTTTCATTGTTGATTATTGCAACCCTGCTTTGTTCTTGTCGTTTTCCTTGTCTTTCATCTTAACTTACCTATATATTAGCCCTATATTACAAGCTTAAAGTCCTTCTTGACTTTTGTTGATTTTGATTATCTCGATTAGTGGAGAGGTGATGATGATTACAAGCCTATGGGGTGGATTTTCATTTCTTTATACTTTTAGTGTTGGTGAAGTATTCATAATTCCTTCAACATTTGTCAAGTCTTTACTAGGCACTTGATTTTGGCTATTCTCAGTCATTTAATTTTTCAAATGGATGGATCTTATTAACAATTTAATTCTCTTGTTATCTAATTGAATTTTGGATTTTCTTTTGAGTTGARCATGTAAATAACTCTATCTTCTTGTTCTTTGGTTGATTGGATGGATTAACTAGATTGTTGATTGGCTTACCGCCATATTTTGTTCAAGGGCAAACAAAAGGCTCAATTGATGTGGGGATTAGCCACAAAGCTTGGATCTAGACACAAACACCAACAAGAAAACAATGGAAGATGTTAGACCAAAGTCGACAATAGAAGAAATCAGAATATAAAGGATAATTCAAAGAAGCTAGAACCAACAAGGCAACAACCCTTGATCTTTGAGATCAAGAACCGAATACCAATGAGAATTCAACCTTCTTCCTTTGCAACCTTACACAATGGCCATGGCAGCCATGCAAAAAGAGGATACTCAATGAAGCTTGCTAGCACCAATCCCTTGAATAATTAACACACACAAGACAACTTAAGCTAAATCAACAATAATGCACTCTAAATCTCTCAAGGGAAATTCGATGCATTCAACCAAAAGGGAAACCATGTTTTATTTTCTTAAACAAATGAATTATACCCTAAAAGTGAAGACAAGGAAGCCTTTTATACCTAAGTGGCTTACTTGCCTTCCAACCATGGAGGCCACAGGTTCGAATCTAGAGGCTTACCTTGCTATAAAGGAACTAATGCGTAAAACATAAAATAAGCTAGAAAACCATGTCTTAACAATCCATTACATATCCTAAAAGAATCCTCAAACATCCTTGAGGTCTTCTTGTGCTCCTATGGCCACCATGCTCAACAAATGAGGCTCATGAAGATCCTCCAACATAGCTAGCTCCTTGGACAAGTTGAATGCAACCTAACTACTTCCCTAAAGAATAAGTTAGCCACATTAGATTCATCATCAGTCTTATGGCAAGCAATAAATTGAGCCATCTTAGAAAACCTATCCACAACTACAAAAWTAGAGTCCCTCMCTATGAAATCCATACTAATATCCTCCCATGAGGCTGTGGGAATAGGCAAAGGGTGTAYAAACCATGAGGCCTAACTCTAGACTTGGCCTAAGACACTTTATACRCCTCYTAACAAAGCTATCAACATCCCCAAGCATATGTGRCCAATAAAAGYRTGTGTGCAGCATGTGATATGTCTTATCCCTCCCAAAGTGTCCCAWCAAGCCCCCTCTATGGGCCTCATCAACAAGTAATAACCTCAAAGAACACCTATGCACACCTTATCAACTCTAAACAAGAATCCCTCAAACAAGTAAAACTTATCTARAGAACCCTTAGCCATGCAATGCTTATAAGTAGCTCCAAAATCAGCATCATCCTCATAAACTCTTTAATGTAAGTGAATCTTAACACCTTAGAGTCTAATGTAGTGATCAAAACATGTCTCCTAGAAAGTGCATCAGCTACTACATTATCTTTTCCCTTTTTAAACTTAATCACATAAGGGAATGTTTCAATGAACTCCATCCATCTACCATGCCTCTTATCAAGTTTATCTTGACTCCTAAAATGCTTAAGTGACCCATGATTAGCATGCAAGACAAACTCTCCAGGCCATAAATAATGCTGCCAACTCTTAAGTACTCTAAACAATGCATAAAGCTCCTTATCATATGTAGAGTAATTTAGACATGCTCCTTTCAATTTCTCACTAAAGTAGGCAATAGGCTTACCTTCTTGCATGAGGATGCCTCCAATGCCAATGCCACTAGCATCACACTCTGATGTGGGGATTAGCAACAAAGCTCGGATCTAGACACAAACACAAACAAGTAAACAATGGAAGATGTTAGAACAAGTCGGCAATGGAGAAAGCAGAATGGAGAAATCAGAATAGAAGAATAATTGAAAGAAAACTGGAACCAACAAGGCAACAACCCTTGATCTCTTGAGATCAAGAACCAAATACCAATGAGGATTCAACCTTCTTCACGTTACAAACTTAGTTATGGCAACCACGCACAAGGAGGATACTTATTGAAGCTTGCTAGCATCGATCCCTTGAAGAATTAACACACACAAGACAACTTAAGCTAAATCAACAACAATGCACTCTAAATCTCTCGAGGAAATTCGATGCATTCAACCAAAAGGGCAACAGTGTTTTCTTTGTGTTCTTCAACAAACGAAATCTACCTCAAAGTGAAGACAAGGTGATGTGCGGATTAGCCACAAGGCTCGGATCTAGACACAAACACACAAACAAGAAAACAATGGAAGATGTTAGAACAAATCGGCAATGGAGAAATCAGAATAGAAGGATAATTGAAAGAAAACTGGAACCAACAAGGCAACAACCCTTGATCTCTTGAGATCAAGAACGAAATACCAATGAGGATTCAACCCTCTTCTAGGTCTAGAGATATTGTTTGCTTTAAATGTCAAGGTAGAGGTCATTATGCTAGGGATTGTGTGAATACTAGGACCTTAATTATCAATCATTTAGGCCAATATGAGAGTGAGAGTGATAAGGATGAAGATGACAATATTGATGAAAGTGTTGCAATGGAACATGATATCCATGGTAGTGATGAAGGCATTGAGTATGAACCTGGTGAGTCTTTAATTTGCAAGAGAACTTTGCATGTCCAACTAGCCCCTTGTGAGGATAATCAAAAGGAAAACCTATTTCATACTAAATGCTTAGTCAAARGTAAGGTTAGTAGCATGATCATTGATGGTGGTAGTTGTTGCAATATTGCTAGCAGTGAGCTTATTTCTAATTTGCAATTATCTGCATTTTTTCACCCTAGGCCATATAAGTTGCATTGGATGAATGATTGCGGTGAGTTAAAGGTTAATAGGCAAGCTAAGGTTACAATTAAACTTGGTCATTATGAGGATACTGTTTTCTATGATGTTGTACCCATGCAAGCATGCCATATACTTTTGGGTAGACCTTGGCAATATGATAGGAGAGTTGTACATGATGGGTTTAGCAGTACGTATTCTTTCACTCTTAATGGGCAGAAAATTAGGTTTGAGCCTATGACCCCTATGCAGATTGTGGAAGTCTATGAGAAGAAGAGGAAGGAGGATGAAGCAAGAGAGCAAGAAAGGCCTGCCACATCCACGGCAGCGCCATGAGGGCCACCACAACACATAGAGCTAAGGYGCCTAAGGATGAGCCTCTATCTCTAGCCAGGCCTACACCACCATCTAGTGTCCTCCTAGCTACCAAGAGAGACCTTGTGGGTGGCTACTTACGCTTAGACATTTCACTTATGGTTTTGTGCAAGAGATTACTTAAGGTTAGTAAGGAAACTATACCGACCCTACCCCCATCTATCCAAGTCATCCTTAGGGAGTTTAGTGATGTGTTCCCCAATGAGATACCCCATGGCCTTCCACCTATGAGAGGCATAGAGCATCCGATTGACCTTATCCCAGGAGCTACATTGCCTAATAAACCAGCCTATAGGATGGACCCTAAGGAGACCTAAGAGGTCCAAGCCCAAGTCCAAGAGTTTGGACAAGGGCTATGTGAGAGAGAGTATTCCACCATGTGCCGTCCCTGTCCTACTTGTGCCAAAGAAGGATTGTACTCGGAGGATGTGTGCAGATTGTAGAGCAATCAACAACATAACCATTAAGTACCGTCACCCTATACCTAGGCTGGATGACATGTTGGATGAGTTGTATGGAGCCACCTTCTTCACCAAGATTGATCTAAGGAGTGGCTACCACCAGATTCATATAAAGGAAGGGGATGAATGGAAGATGGCCTTCAAGACCAAGTTTCGACTCTATGAGTGGCTTGCCATGCCTTTTGGTTTGACTAATGCCCCTTCTACCTTTATGAGACTTATGGATCATGTCCTTAGGCATTTTATATGGCATTTTGTTGTGGTTTACTTTGATGATATTCTGATTTTCAGCAGGACCCTAGAAGAACATGAGAGGCATTTAAGGGAAGTCCTTTCTACCCTTAGAGTAGAGCGACTGTATGCTAACATGAAGAAATGTAATTTTTGGACTAATGAGATTATTTTTCTTGGTTTTGTAGTGAGCACACATGGGCTGCAAGTTGATGAAGAGAAGGTGAGGGCGATCCAAGAGTGGCCCGCACTAAGCAGCATTGGAGACGTGAGGAGCTTCCATGGGTTGGCTAGCTTCTATAGGCGATTCGTGAAGGACTTCTCCACCATTGCAGCCCCATTGACCGAGATTACCAAGAAAGGTGTAGCCTTTGTGTGGAGAGAGGCGTAGGAGAGAGCATTCCATGAGCTCAAGTGGCATCTCACCAAGGCTGCATTGCTAGCACTCCTGGACTTCACTAGGCCATTTGAGGTGGAGTGTGATGCTAGTGGCATTGGCATTGGAGGCGTTTCACGCAAGAAGGTAAGCCTATTGCCTACTTTAGTGAGAAATTGCAAGGAGCATGTCTAAATTTCTCTACATATGATAAGGAGCTTTATGCATTGTTTAGARTACTTAAGACATGGCAGCATTATTTATGACCTAGAGAGTTTGTCTTGCATACTGATCATGAGTCACTTAAGCATTTTAGGAGTCAMGATAAACTTGATAGGAGGCATGGTAGATGGATAGAGTTCATTGAAACATTTCCTTATGTGATCAATTTTAAAAAGGCGAAAGATAATGTAGTAACTGATGCACTTTCTAGGATRCATGTTTTGATSACCACATTAGACTCTAAGGTGTTAGGATTCACTTACATTAAAGAGTTGTATGAGGATGATGCTGCTTTTGGAGGTACTTATAAGCATCGCATGGCTAAGGATTCTTTAGATAAGTTTTACTATTTTAAGGGATTGTTGTTTAGAATGTATAAGGTGTGCATTCCTATGTGTTCTTTGAGGTTATTACTTGTTGATGAGGCCCATAGAGGGGCTTGATGGGACACTTTGGGAGGGATAAGACATATCACATGCTGCACACACACYTTTATTGGCCACATTATGCTTAGGGATGTTGAAAGCTTTGTTCGRAAGTATATAGAGTGCCTTAAGGCCAAGTCTAGAGGTAARCCTCATGGTTTGTACACCCCTTTGCCTATTCCCACCGCCCAATGGGAAGATATTAGTATGGATTTCATTGTGGGGTTGCCTACGACTAAGAAGGGGAGGGACTCTATTTTTGTGGTTGYGGATAGGTTTTCTAAGATGGCTTGCTTCATTGCTTGCCATAAGACTGATGATGCATCTAATGTGGCTAACTTATCCTTTTGGGGAAGCCTTCCTTCCTCAAATGCACCCACACGAGGTCTCCGGGCTGAAAAACAATCCTTCTCCTTCTTTTGTTAGCCTTAGCCGCCACTTGCTCTCCCTTGGCCAACAACCTCCCCCTTGTCCTAGCATRCAACTCTTTGAAGAACTCCACCTGTTTATCTGTATTAAAATCTGCTCACTCCTTCATAGGCAACGGCATAAGATCAAGTGGAGTTAAAGGATTCAAACCATAGACACACTCAAAAGGACTCAAAGAGGTACTAGAATGAATGGCCCTATTAAATGCAAACTCTACATGTGGTAAGGCATCTTCCCAAGCCTTAAGATTCTTCCTGATGACAGCCCTCAAAAGAATTGTGAAGGTTCTATTGGTTACTTCTATTTGGCTATCTATTTGGGGATGACCAGAAGTGGAGAACAAGACTCGCGTCCCTGATTTCCCCTAAAGTGTCCTCCAAAAGTAACTTAAGAACTTCACATCTGATGTGGGGATTAGCAACAAATCTCGGATCTTGACGTAAACACAAACAAGAAAACAATGGAAGATGTTAGAACAAGTCGGCAATGGAGAAATCAGAATAGAAGGATAATTGAAAGAAAACTGGAACCAATAAGGCAACGTTTTAATCTCTTGAGATCAAGAACCAAATACCAATGAGGATTCAACCTTCTTCCCTTTACAACCTTACACAGCCGCGCACAAGGAGGATACTTAATGAAGCTTGCTAGCACCAATCTCTTGAAGAATTAATACACGCAAGACAACTTAAGCCAAATCAACAACAATGCTCTCTAAATCTCTCAAGGAAATTTGATGCATTCAACCAAAAGGAAAACAGAGTTTTCTTTGTGTTCTTCGACCAACGAAATCTATCTCAAAGTGAAGACAAGGAAGCCCTTTATATCTAGGTGGTTTACTTGTCTTTAAACTCTAGATCCGACTTACCTAGGTGGTTTACTTGTCTTCAAACTCTAGATCCAACTAGAGTCCCTTGCTATAAAGGAACTAATGCATGAAATATAAAATAAACTAGAAAACCATGTCTTTCAAAAAATCCATTACATATCCCAAACGAATCCTCAAACATCCTTGAGGTCTTCTTGTGCTCCTATGGCCACCATGCTCAACAAATGAGGCTTAGGAAGTTCCTCCAACATAGCTAGTCCTTGGACAAGTAGAATGCAGCTACCCTGTCCAACTCTTGTCGGATCTTCTTAGCCCTAGCTCAAGTCATGGGGTCATCAAACGTAGGCACCTTAGGTGGTGTGGTGAGTGGTCCCTCATCACTTGCCTCATCCTCCTTCCTCTTCTTCTCATAGGCTTCCACAATCTGCATAGGGGAGATAGGCTTAAACACAATTTTCTGCCCATTAAAAGTGAAAGAATACCTTTTGCTAAACCCATAATGTACAACCCTCCTATCATATTGCCAAGGTCTATCCAAAAGTATATGGCATGCTTGCATGGGTACAACATCACATAAAATAGTATCCTCATAATGACCAAGTGTAATTGTAACCTTAGCTTGCCTATTAACCTTTAACTCACCACAATCATTCATCCAATGCAACTTATATGGCTTAGGGTGATAAAATGTAGATAATTGCAATTTAGAAATAAGCTCACTACTAGCAACATTGCAAAAACTACTACCGTCAATGATCATGCTACAAACCTTACCTTTGACTAAGCATCTAGTATGAAATGGGTTTTCCCTTTGATTATCCTCACAAGGGGCTGGTTGGACATGCAAAGTTCTCTTACAAATTAAAGACTCACCGTGTTCATACTCAATGCCTTCATCACTATCATGCACATCATGTTCCATTACAACACTTTTATCAATAATGTCATCTTCACCCTTATCACTCTCACTCTCACTCTCATATTGGCCTAAATGATTGATAATTAAGKTCCTAGTATTCACACAATCCCTAGCATAATGACCTCTACCTTGACATTTAAAGCAAACAATATCTCTATTCCTAGAAGAGGTAGGGTTAGGAGTACTCCCTTTGTATTGTGTGGAAGGTGGCATGGGTGTCTTGGAAGATGTGGGGCTGGTGTTGGGTGGCCCACTGCGCTTCAGCCCACCTTGGCTCCCTTGGCCACTTCCCTTGGCGCTAGGCACCTCTCGGCCTTGGTTGCCTTGGTTCTTCCATGGTGACAAGCTGTTTTGACCTCCCTTGCTCCCTTGGTTCCTTGCTTTAGTCTTCCTCTCAACTTTGACCTCTAAATGGAGCAATTTTGTCATAGACTCATAGGGATACAAGTCAGCTTCGTTAACCAAATAAGAAATCAAAACCCTAAGATACCTTGCCATAGTGGTTTCTTCATCTTCCCCCACATTGGCCTTTACCATGGCTACTTGCATTGCATTATATGTCTCCTCAGCTGTCATGCTTCCTTGTCCTAGGTTTTCAAGCCTTTGGCACAGCTCTCTAGTGTAATGTTGAGGGACACATCTAGCTCTCATTAGTGCCTTCATTTGCTCCCGAGTGTTGATAGCTAGATCTAGGGTTCTCCTCCTATCTTTGA
>MEJB01000098.1:515335-536922 GCA_001752375.1 Rhazya stricta
ATTTGACAGTTTTAAGTAATATTAAATGAAAAATGTACAAAAATATTACAGCAATAAAATCGAAAAGAAAAAGTCATAAAATGATCACTTTATAAAAGGTTCATCCTCTTGAAGAATACCTTATAAAACAAAATAGTTAACCTCTAATTCAAGATGTTAGACAAGAACATTGATCTTTCAAAACTTCTCAACAAAAGACTTGTAATAGACATTTTCGATCATGAAATTGATGAACTATCCSTGCATCACACATGCATGAAGCTACTAATAGTAAAAGAGTTCTCTCTAATTGGTGAACTTTTGAAAATTTTATTTAGCCATATCTGCCAAAAGGAAAATGGAAATGAAACGAGAAATATATAAGTATCCTTTGTTTAAGTTTAGAATACACTATGATATAAAGAAGAAAGGATATAGGCAAGCTTCATTTGTACAAATTGAGCTCAACACGATGAATACAACTTTGTATAGTCATGTAAGGATGTAACATTCCTTTTTTTAATTATTATTATTTTAAGAAGCTTCATTGTCACACATTAACTTGTCTAGAATCGTGTTTGCAAACATATTTTGAACTATTTAACCATAAGACTATTGGTACTTCTACTGTAAGAACCCTAAAACTTGAATTAKATATGAGTGGTTTTCGATATTTGTTTATGCCTTTGCATGTTTATGGGTTTGCAATGAAGTTCCAGCTAGATATCAAATTCCATGTCTAAYGGAAGGTTTACATAGGGAAGGATCTTTTGACATTTTGACATGTCCAAAGGAAGTGGTCTACATTGGAAGTCCCTGAGGGATAGGTAGTGTTTAGGAAGATTTTAAAACTTATATAAACACACTGAACCTTGAGGACAGAGGTAGATTACTTTTTCTTTTATAAGAAGTAAAAAATTGCACGAAATATTATTGAGAAATGAATGGTTTTAAATGAATAGGTRTTTTGTCAAGTTCAATGAGAGTGTGTGAATTTAGTTATAGGGGTGTACCTTAACCCCTCTGTATTCTAAAAAAAGAAGAAAAAAATACTTTACATGCAAAGGGCATGAATAAATTTTTTATAATCATACACTCCATTCTGCTTTTTTATATACTCCAAATCATGTATTCAGTAGTCTGATTTTTCTTGTTGTTACATTACCATAATGTCACTTTGGTTTCTCCATTCGYACAAGCAGAATTTATTGGATATTYACATAAAAGTTTATCAATTACTTCAGGTGAAATGCTCATATCATCATTGGAAGGTACCAAAGGCTGCACAGGAACAACTAGGATAGATGTTGAACGGAGGACTATTGGGCCATTAAACCAAAAAGGATATAGGGCTAAAYGATCTGATGTGAAAATGGAACTTTTACATTAGTGCCATGGAAAGGATRCAGAGCTAAAAGATCTGATGTGTTCTTTTTTGCTTTTTATTTAATGGTTATTACTATCACCTTCCATATATGCTAGGAAGTTTCTTTCTTTATATAAAGAAATATTTTGAAGTTTAYATGACTCAAATAGACCCATTCAGGAGAAGCTTGTAAAGAAATATGTAAGAAATATGTGAAGTTTCTCCTCCTGTTCCATATGGGTGTTTTGAAAATCCACTGTGTAAAGTAATTAAATTTAAACTCATCTCATTTGACAAAGTGAGTTTGATCCGTTTAGATAATGTTTGAGTTCGTCTATTCTTTAAGGATCAACTACTTGTTTTGTTTTTTCTTTAACTACCAACTTTATAAGAAATAAATAAATTTCCAATATTTAAAGTTAAAATATATCCCAAATGTATTTATCTAAATAAATAGATAAATAAACACGAGTAATTCTAATTCCTCTTTTCACATTAACAATGAAAAGAAATAGTAATTAACCTGTTCAAACAATTATACATAATGTTTATATAAAAAAATAATCTTCCTTCAAATATTGAGATAAAGTAGAAAGAAACAAAATTGATAAACATTGACAAACAAACGAGAGATTCCACTACCAAGAAAAGCATTGACAAACAAGYAGGCCTTTTATGAAGATGCTTAGTGTTCAAGAAGAGGCAACACGGTCTAATTCTTGAACGGGACATCTAGCTGTTTTGCTACATCTGGGAACAACGGGAAACAATGGAGTTACCTCTCTCCAACCCTGAAGATGCTTACAAAAGAACTTTGATCGCCATATTTTGTCCTGAAATGAGAGTAGAATGGCTCGGGGCTTTTCTATAAGATTTCTTCTTACCCATTGAACAGGTATCGTCTGCGTAATTGAAAACAATTGAAATCTTCAAAATTCATTATAATGCAAAGATTGACAAATGTATACTAATTCAATCATGAGTATATTTGAAAATATAATTTAGATAAAATCARTTAAAAAAATACATAGTAAGGAAACAAAGGAAATTCTACCATGTTGAAGCTCTCTTCTACTCAAGACCCATATCCATATAAGAAAGCCCAGATGGAATGCTTTTAATTTATTTTTGTTTTGCGGCTTAGTTTTCGATATGATACATTTAACATGAAAAATATATAATTTTGTGAAAAGCAAAGCCATATTTTTTAATTTAATTATATTTTACACTTTTAATTGGAATTTGAAAATGCTATATCAATTTGAATACTCATTCCAAAAAATCAAGTTTGTCATAGCAAAACATCGAGGATGAGTTTGTTTTCATATCATTTTTCARATTTCCTTTTTGGAAACATTTTTATTTTTTTTGGCAGCTTTAAAAAATATCTTCGGTCCATCTAATTCAATAGTTGGAAATTAAATGTTCGTAGTACTTCGCACGTAAAGTAAGAATGTGTTAATTATGCCAGTGAAATAGAACTCTTATGTTGGCGTCAGGCAAAGAAAAAGAACACTTATTACAGTGCCGTGAACCACATCAACAGTGAGTTGTGCTTATATCAATATTTACTGAATAGTTTGGTTAGCACGACAATGCACCAAATTTTTCTTTATGATTAAACTTTCTATCATGCTTTTTGTAATCCTATGTGGCATGCATAAATCCCTCAACTATATTTTTTGGGTTAATGAAAAGTTATATTTCATCATTCTTGTGTCTATATCTAATACATCAAATATCCCTATGAAGAAAAGGAGAATAGGAGGAGAGAAAACAAATGCATTCTGTTCATTATCTTCTTAAGCAAGAGATAAAGCTTCACCAAACCACCGTATCAAAGCTATCGAGTTGACTTTTGCTGAACTGATCTATTTCATCAGACAATAGATATACCATCACCTCTTAGTGGAGGTATGCTCAAGTTTCATTATGTCGGGTGACGGTCCCCTAACCAATCCAATCGTGAAGAGGAGGATCAGTAACTGAACAAGATATATGTAACTCTTTCATTTTCTCAAATTGTCATATTATTGTTCCAGGAATTTTAGAACGGCTGTCTACAGTTAGATGGCGGTTCATATTACAAAAATGTTTTAAATGTCGACAATATTATGGTTCTAGTGGTTTCCCTAAGAGGAAGAAATTTACATGTTCACAAACAGTAAACACTGTCCACATGGTATCGGTATGACACAGGAAATGCAAGGCATTTGTGTTTTGCAAATTCATAGAATTTCATCCCACAAGTAATTCTTTTCTTCATAGTATCTTCCACGTCAACTATTCTCTTCTATATCATCTTATGCAGTGGATCTTCTTCAAACCTCCGTGTTTATAGGATACTTATCCTGAGGAATGGAATTAAATCTGTCATATAAAATGCAATAATAAAAGTGCTACGATTATTCTTTCATAAATATTCCGATGAATCAACAAGCTATGGGTGTGATGCAATCTCCTGGCTCTATTCTGATGAATCAATAGGCTAATGCCAGTTCTATTCCGATGAATGAAAGGTGTGTGACGTGATGCATTCTCCCAGATCTATTCCAACGAATCAAAAGGCACTAGTGGTGATGCATTTTACAATCTCTATTCCAATTAATCAAAGGGCTGCTACGATTAATTTTTCATGAACATTCTTCCAGGTTAGGTGGTTCATCATATTAGTTTGAATTGGACAAGGAACTATGAGACGTATGTTACCCATGTTAAGATTTTCAGTAGACTCCATAAGAAGTCATGTCTGGAAAGTTCTTAGAGCTACATTTTGTTTACATTTCACTTTTCATTTTTTGAAACATTTTTTGTTTTGTCAAAAAACGTGTTTAGTGATCTATGTATTTTAAATTGACATTCTTGACATCTAATTGATGAACTGTTCATGCAATGCATGAGCATGAAGCTAGTATTACTATCAAAAACTTCAAGTGAAATTGTTGAAATTTTTATTAAGTAATATGTGCCAGAATGAACAGGGAAATGAAACAAGAAATTCCTCTAACTATATTGACCGTCATGGAACAAAATTTGGTATAGAGAGATCAGCAGCAACTATTCTGATATCTTCTTTTACATGAAAAAGCATGAAAGAGATGAGATAATTGAAAAAGTACTTTCAAGTCAGGAACATTAAAGAAATTTTCTCTTCTATATCTAYAACAAGACCCCGAGGTAATATTTTTAATTTAGTTGTGTTTTGAAGGTTAAAAGATGTATTGAGTGGTTACTTAAAATGCTGATAAGAATACTTGAAAATTATGCATATATTACTTCGTACTAAACTGAACATTTCTTTTAGTATGATCTTCATTTGTATCTCTTATATTATCCATCCACTTTACTAGATCAAATTCTTATGAAATTCTTGACTAAAATGCCCTAAATATTGGTTGTGTGTTTGTCACGAGATGGGTTCTCTTAGCTTTTAGACTCCATCTTATATACATTTAGGCTGCACCTTATTTACAGTTTAGTTTTTTTATCATTTTCAGAAATATTTTTAGTTTTCTATTTTGGGTGATTGTCTTGAAACTGATAAAAATGTGCTTGTTCATCTATCTAATGTAAACCCCCTCTTTAACATAATCCTGCAAATTGACATTTTTCACATCTTATTGATGAACTATATGTTCATCACATGAGCATTAAGCTAGCATTGACCAAAACAAAAAACAATTGATGGAAACTTTTGTGAAACTTGTTAAGCAAATATTTGCAAAAATGAAAATGGAAATGAGAAAATTCCTCTGACCACAATGTTCGTCTACAGCCCAAAATTCCTTATACCGAAGACTCTTCGCTCTTGAATACCCCTAGGCGTGACTAACGGGTATTTGATCTTAAAAAATGTTGGGACATGTCGTTTTCACCAAAAAATTAAAAAAAAATTATGGCATTGTAACAAGAAGAAAATTTGTACTATCTAGAAAGGACATTTACTTTGAAAAACGTAAAATTTTGACATATTTAAAGAATTTGGCAATGCTAAAAGCATGGTTTTTTGATGTATTTAATGTAAGCCCTCTGTTCAAAAAAATCTTGTAATTGACAATTTTGATATCTAATGGATGAACTATCCATGTGTTCCACAAGTAGAAAACTAATAAAAGAAATTCAAATGGAAACATTTAAAATTTTTATTAAACAATATTTGCAAAAATGGAAATAAAACTAGAAATTCCTCTGACTATAATGATAGTAAACAACACGATATTCCTTGTAGCAAAGAAGCTTCAATTTTGAACATTGTAGATGTGCCTAAATGAACTAGATTGGGAATTAATAATAAAGGTACAATAGACTTTAACCCATAAGAAATCATATTCTCAAATAAAACTAACCAATACAAAATGTTTGGCCTAAGAAAAAAATGAAAATGAAATTATTTTGAGAGAGAGAGAGAGAGAGAGAGAGAGAGAGAGAGGGAGAAATAGGTCATTGGAGACTACAAAAGAAATTATAAAGATGGTGAAAGTGCGTTGAACGTCTGTTGGAGTAAAGAAGTGAATAGTATGGAAACCAAAATCATCAAGGTCAACAAGATTCACATAATCAGACAACGGCTAGAAGATTCAACTAGAGAGGAGTTTTCTAATTGAATGATTTATGTATAAGACCCTTATACTACGTTGATAGAGACTTTGTTTTTGAAGTCTAGATGTTGCCCCATAGATGTAGTCATTCACATCGAACCATGTTGAATCTTGTCTATTATGTTTTGATTGTTTGCTTATTTGCTTATTTTCAATCGATAAACTAAGACTCTCAAATAAACATTGAAGGAGTATCAACATCTTACACCTACCACTTCGTATGTCATACCAATACCATGTGGATAGTGTTTACTCTTGAAAAACATGTCCAATATAATGTCTTGCTCTAATGGAAACCATTTGTTATCGATATTTAGAATATTTTGTAATTCACTACCATATATCTCGTTGTCGAGAGTTGTTCCAAAATTCATAATAAGCATATGATAATTTGAGAAAAAGAAAAGAATTACATACCTCATATGTGGTTACAGATTCTCCTGTCTTCATGGTTAGGGTGGCTAGAAGATCGTCGCTTGACATAATGAGACCCGAGCATGTACATCCTCCAAGCAATGGTGATATATCTATTGTCTGATGAAGCTAATGTGTTCAACAAAGGTCCACTAGATAGCTCTGATACGGTGGTCTCATAGAACTATATCTATTGTTTAAAAAAATCATAAACAATGTATTAAGTTTCTCTCCTTCTATTCTCCTTTTCATGAAAGGAATATTTGAAGTACTGGATATCCACACAAGAATGACAGAATATAACTTTCCATAAACCCAAAAAGTTGAAGCCAACATGAAGCAATTTTGGGTAAATGCAAACAATGCGACCAAGGCATTTCATGCATTTTCAAAAGTATTATTTTTTTTATGTTAAAGATATTAGAGTAAATACCTTTTCTCAAGTTTCTAAGTGCAACTAAATTAAAAATATTTCCTTAGGGCTTTTTTTTTTTCATAAAATCACCTTATATCACATTTTAGAAAAATATTACTTTTCTTCCTATTATAAAAACCCTGTTGAGGGTTTCAATGTAAAATAATAGTAACATTTAGAATTTTGTATTCTGTCTTTGTAGGGAGGGTATACTAAAAGGAATGGAGTATTTCATGTAAAATTATTAGCATATATTACATATAATAAGTATATTTTCTTTTCTTTCTTAAAAAAGGTTTCCCGTATGATTTTCAATACTATATCTTTTAGTCCCTCTTTTTAAGTGAAGGTCCAGTGAAAGGTGGGGCATGTTATTCCTAAAATATATATGTATATATTTGTGAATTTTTTGTTTTACTTTATTTCATTATCAATTAATTTTTAATTCTTCTTTCTTTAATTCTTTGGAAATTGTCTCCTCCTTGGATCCTTGGTCGGTTTTGGTACTAGAGCTAAAGAATGGAGTTAATATTTTTTAAGATAATTCAGATCTAAATAAATTGTCTTAGATCTAGTTCTTTATTCTTTTTTCTTTAATTCTTTGAAAATTGTCTTCTCCTTGGATCCTTGGTCAGTTTTGCTATTAAAACCAAAGGAAAGAGTTAATCTTTTCTTAAGATAATTCAGATATRAGTAAATTCTCTTAGATCTAATTTTATTTGGCGAGTATTTTGCCATCATTGAGCAATTGGATAAGTCCGTTGTGTTACATTAGATATTCGAAACACTAGTAGATTTGTAGCTAGATATAATTTTGATCTATTTGAAATTACCTAGAAATAGAAAGTCCTTTTAAGAGATCTACTTCAACTAGTAGTCTGTATGAAGATTTATTGAACATCAAAGAATGATGATAAATTCTAAAGAATTAATTATAGAAGATGTCCAAAAATCAATTGATAATTTGACTATTGCTAAAAATTTAAAAGGTTATGTCTATAAGTCTGGTTTTAATCTTCTTAAAAGTGATTATATTATTAAAACAGAAGAACAAGATATTCARGTTTCAAAACCCTTTGAAACATTACATCTTCTTTCCAAAAAATCTTTAGAAAAACATAGATCTGAAAATTACACATATCTTCACATAGATCCTATTTAGATAGGAATCAAACACATCTATTCTAGCTTCGTTTGTTATACAAGATTTGTCAACTTTGATGCTTCTTTAAAGTTTTATTGAATCTAGCCATTTTACTGCACCTATCACCTTTGATTGTTATCCAAATTTTACATGTTCATTAGATGACCCAAATTTGATCAGAACTTTAGTACTACAGATCAAAACTCATAATTTAAATGCTAGAAAAATCCATCCCATATTCTTAATGTAAAGGATACACTATAAAATCATGCTTTCTGCCTTTGCTACAAAAACAACATGTCAGAGCCCMAAAAAAAAAAAGAGAAATGATTCTATTACAGATATATCTATCCAGATCCAACTCAGTTATTCCTAAATAGACCGAATGAAAAGACATCCAATTACCAGGTGAGTAGATTTTAGAAGGAGCCATTCTTCCCATTCTATGGAATGTCAATCACCTCGCGGTAAGGAAATTAGAAATATCAATCAATTTATCGATGGATGAGTTAAAATTGACATTCCATAGGAAATTTGCAACTAATATATTTTCGATACARATTCTACATAAAAAATAATAGATTTAGGAAGATTTTCCTAGATCCCTTCTGTTATAGATCACCCAAGGCATTTGACATCATATCTACCATCAACCTCTAGGAATTCCTTCAAAAAAGTAGATTATTCAACTAATATTCCTAAACCTGTCTATTCTAAATCCTCTTCCAAATTAGGTGATGAACCTACCGGTCCAACTTTTGCTGCAATTAATGAAAATATTCACAACGAATTAGACTGTATCAAAAAATATTTTCAAATTAATAAAACTATGTTACATGAAGATTTTTATTCCAAACAAATACTGAAAAAGAGAAATTGGTTTTTCAAAACTTCCTTTCTACGAGGAAACAAATTCAATTGTCCTTTTTAAAATATGCTTTTGTTTTATCTTTTGTTTGGTTTGAAAATATGCTTCTGAAAATAATATCAATTGTCCTTTTAAACTTATTGAGCGCATCTCTATCCATCTAAAAAGACTCCTGAATGGAAATCCCTTTCAACTTCTCACCAAATCCAAGTGAGTCATCCTCCTCTTTGTGGAATTATGGTAGATCAACTAGGAAATCCGTAGAAGCTTTTCCTTAAAAATCCAACCAATGACATTTTATTAAATACAAAACATAGTATTCATCAATCAAATGTTACAAATACTCATCTAAATATCATAAGACGACAACTAGATCATATATAAAAATCACTTTCTCAATTATCTAATAAAACTATTGAAATTGTTTCTAAATGTGTTTCAAAAAAATGATAAAAAAACTTTTAAAAATCATATTTTTAAACCTTATACACTATCACATGCTAATGTAAAAACTATTAGAGATAATAAATCAGAATTTCAAAAGCTATTCAAGATCAATTAGGTCGTATAGAATCAAAAACTCTTCCAGTAAAAATGTTGCTAAAGATTCTCCTATATCTGCATTTAATAAAATAAATGTTTTAAAAGAAGATTCTTTTTTTGATGTAGATGAATCAATAAATACATTTCAGTCTCCGCAAACTCCTACTGTCAATCCAATGAGTTGGCAAAAATCAATTATTCATGTATCAACTTCTCATGATATTACTATTGCTAAACCTTTATCGCCATATCGATTTAACTCCTCTTTTGTATATGATTAGAATATGGATAACATGTCTGAATATAAAATTCTTAGTTTCCTCCAACAAATGACCAAGGCAGCAAATGCCCATAAAATCCAGATAGGAATCGAGGATTAAGCCATAGCTGAACTTCTTATAGCAGGTTTCTCTAGTCAATTAAAAGGATRGTGGGATTACTATGTCACTTSCCAACAGCACCAGAAATACTGGGTTCAGTCAAAATGCATGAGGATGGGAGTCCTCTCATAGAAAATAATCAAGTCATATCTGATGTTATATCTACTCTTATTCTTTCTATATTACTCCAGTTTATAGGAGATCCATCTCATCATAAGGATAAAATTGCTGAATTCCTTTCTCATCTTAGATGTAATAAACTTAGTGATTTTCAATGGTATAAAAATATTTTCCTTGCTAGACTCATGCTTAGGGAAGATTATAATCAACCTTTTTGAAATAAAAAATTCTTAGCAAGATTACCTCTACTCTTATGAGAAAGGGTTAGAAATTGAATTAGAGAAAATCTATGTCAAAATATTATTCCTTATAATCAATTTACCTTTGGAGAATTACTTAGATAGTATACAAAAAGAAGGATTAAAATTATGTCAAGATAATTAGGTTTTAACAAAGATTCATGAAAGAACTTAGGCAATCTAAGAAAGAATTAGGAAATTTTGGTAAACAATTTGAAAATCATCCCAAAAAATCATCTAATGGTAATGGAACTTGTAGCAAAGCTCCTAGCCAACATAATAAATCTTATGAAACCAACACACTAGAAAATATAAACCCATTAGATGATTCTACCAAAAAAAAAAAAAAACAAAAAACCATAGAAGACATTCTAGAAATAGAGAACATAAAAAGACCAACTAATTCCAATTTTAAAGATAAATTAAAAGACGTACAATGTTATAATGTCACAAGAAAGGTCATTATGCTAAATATTGTAGATCAAACAAAAAACGCAATGAATTATATTTAGATGAAGAAATTTTAGAAAAAAAAACTCCAATCTAGTACTCTCTTCTAATTCTGATTCATCCGATTACATTTGATCATCATATGGAGATGATGCTCTTCAAATGGATGAGCTATACTCCACTTCCTCTTCCCATTCATCATCAATACAACCTTTAGATCATCATATTAAGGTCCTTACAAAAGATGAAGAAAATCTTTTGGAAGTAGTAAAATATATTAGTGATCCAACTTTATAAAAATAATATTTAGATAAATTATTACAAACAATAAACGATGAAAAATCTTCTTCAAAATCCTCTATTTTGCCTTTTACATCATCTAATACATATGATCTTACTAGTATTTTAATAAAAACTAAAAATGACAATCCCCTTACAATATCTAGTCTCCAAAAAGAAATCAAAATTATCAAACAAGAATTAAAACAATTAAAAGAAAAAGAACAACAAGATACTGCAACTATTCAAGTTATTCTTTCTAAATATTCTGAATCATCATTTGATAATGAACAACAAGATACACAAGCGACAACAAACCAAATAGAAAATATAAATAAATCTCCTGAAGATTTTTTATTTGTTCTGAGTTAAATCACATCTAAAAAATATCTCATTCGTATTATTCTTATATTTTCTTTCAATTATATCATAAATACTATAGTCCTTTTTGTCACAGGTGTTGACTTAAATTATAATAAAGATAGTTTAGTACCTCAAAAATTAGAGAAAACCAAAAGTAGATTATTGGCTACTAACAATTCTAAATTAAAAGTCAAATTCAAGTCTGGAACATTTATTATTCATTCTGATATCTCTATAAAAATTTAAATTTTAATTGTTAATAATATACATTGTCTTCAGATTCTAGGTACTCCTTTTATTACTTTAATTACTCCATATAAGGTCAATTCTGATTCTATTTCTTTTAAATCTAGAACTACCAACTTAATTTTCCCCTTCATAGAAAAACCCAAGGCTAGAAATCTCAATTTGATTAAAGCATATTCTGTCCATAAAGATCAAATCAATACTATTTCTTCTAGTAATTTTTTTCAATTACAAATCTTAGAAAATCTTAGTATATCTTCATATAGATGAAGATCTTCAATATAGAGAAATAAAACTAAAAATCTCCCAGAACTCAGACTTCTTTTGAATCACAACTCTATTCAGAGCTTCCTAATGCCTTTTGGTATAGGAAACAACATATTGTAGATCTTCCTTATTCCTAAGATTTTAGTGAAGAAAAACATCCTACTAAAGCTAGACCTATCCAGATGAACTCTAATTTAGAACAATTGGCGGCCAAGCTTACAGCTGCAAAATCACTTGAAGAAATACAGAGATTATTATTACAATATGTTTCAGCATCATCAGCTTGGAAGTAGCATCATCAACTGAATCAAAATATATCGCCAGCAGAGTAAGAAGAAGATCAAGATGATCTGATATGGAAAAAAGGAAATCATGAGATCACTGTAGTGGGTCTACCATAGCAATTTAACTCTAGCAAAATCAATGTAGATTCAGAAAGTCACTRTAGCTCTCTCCATGTACTGTTAAATTACCCTTGTTTTAGTCTATTGAAAGGACCATTCTAGGACACATAACACACACTCACATGTACCCTTAGAAATATATCTTTGAAGAGGATTCTCCCCAAGTTGGTCACAGGCTGAAGTTGTATCTCAAGTTTTTGTATCAAGTTTTCAATATCACAGTAACTTAATTCTTACATTTATATCCATACATTTCTTACAATTCATATCATGTTATTTTGTTCACATGGATGGTTCACCCTCCTAAATCATGTATATGGATGGTTTAACCGCCTAATTACTCATTTCATTATGCATTTTATTATCTTATTGTTGTTCCTATTTTATGTTGTGCATATATATATATTGTGAAGACCCAAATATTTCTAGCAATTAGAAACTGAAGTAGGTTGCCATATTACGAATATATTTAGTACAAGACTTAGAATATTTAGAAATAGGATATTTTTAGGCTTAGAATTTGGGTAGGATTATACGTTTAGAATAGACCTAAACATATTCTCGACCTGATCAAATTTTTAAAACTCTTTTTCTAGAAATTTCGACTTTGATTTTTGTTTCAAACCTTACTCTATTTGAAAAAAAAAAAAATCGATTTCCTTAAAATTTATGTTTGATAACACTATCTTCTAAACTGATTTTCTTAAATTCATTTTTGAAAGTTCTATTTTCCAAAATTGCTTTTTCCTTAACTTTATTTTGAAAAGTCTATATTATTAAAATTATATTATTCTTAAAAATAATTTCTTACTTTATAAGGTTTCATTGTAGTTCAAATTTTAGCTTAAAACCTTATCTAAAATCACAAAACTTTCATTGATTTTCCTACCTTCATCCAACTGATTTTCTCTCCTCAATATCCAGCTGACTTTGCCTTCTTCATTAATTGTCATTTATCAGCATTTCCTAATCAATGGCAGCCCTGATTCATCCATCAATGATTAATAAGTATTTGGCATGAAGATTGCATGAATTTGCATGTGCATGTGACGGCTTTGGTAACAGTTCTAGCAAGAATGTTCTAGCTGTCATTGAGGATCTGTGCTGTCCGGTGGAGAGGGGTTTCAGCTGGAAATTTGACACCTAAACAAGGTGAGTTGTGAAGCTTAGAGGGTAGAAGAATCAAGGAGAAGATAGCTTCCCATTGATGTGTGACCTGCTTGTGAATTGGAATAGCAAAACAGAAAWTTTCTTCTAAAAGCCACCAACCATCTCCGCTCCAATTCAGCTGGTTTCCTTTTCTCCTTTCCTTGTAAGTTCCTCCCATAATCTCTATATATTGGATCAGACTCCACCTCCATTTCATTGAAAGTCTCTCCAATTCTTGACTCAAAAATTAGCATTGCTCTATACTTCCAAAACAGCTGACTACTACTACATCCTTCAAGCCAAACCTTCAGCTGTTTTTCCACACAAACAAAGCCTTTTGTTCCATTTTCCTTCCACATCCAAAATCTTACCATTTATCCCTTTTCTTACTTCAATTTCAGGTGAGTAGAAGGCTAAGAGGTATTCATACTAAGCTTTAATTAAGATTACAATTATACAACATTGTTGTGTGAATAATGTTTTGGTTATAGGAATTGCATATATATTGTATGGGTTTTGCATGAGTGTTATGAAATGAAGATTATAGTAATTGTCATAAGATGAATATAGAGTTTTTTTGTATGTTTTAAAGATAATTTTGCATATAGAATATATTAGAATACAAGAGTGGATCATTAGGATTTGTTTCAGTCTTCTAGACGAAACAGCTACATTCAAATTGATGTTGGAACCAGATTACTTGATGAAATTTTTATTGTGATATTTAGTTGAAATCCATGGATCTTAGGAAGAATTTAGTACAAATTTTATCCCATTTGCACAAGTAAAACTCAAACTATGAGTTAATCCTTATAGTGTGGTCAATCTGGCCGATTGAACATAAGTTGTGTGTTTGTCTTTAATTCTGGATTTTAATAAAACCATTTTAAGTACTGATATTTTTGTATATTATTAAATCTTAGTGTGTTAGGATCATTTTTCCTTGAGAAGCCCTAAGTACTTTAGGAGATATGCTCAAAATATCACAAGCTGTCCATTCCCCGATTTTCAAAACTTATAATTTTAAAACCTCAAACTTCTTGACTAGTGCATCTTATATATTTGTTCTAAATCTTTTATACTTTACATTTTAAAATCATTTGATTTCGGTCTGAAGAATAACTACTTTCATAAAAATATCTATTATATGATAAAGCCGAAATGAGTTTTTAGGTTATGACCTGGATGTGATTTATTGTGATATATTACTAAGGATATTTCTTGTGGATTGTTCCTAGGAAATGAAAGTCCGTAGGTTTTCTGATTAATCAAAGTGGTGAATTGCTTTGTCTTTTAAAGTTTCGTAAAATGTGCTTACTATCAGTGTACTCTAGATAACTATCATTTTTACGTGAGTTCCTTCCCATTTTTAAAATTCCGCAGAAGTGTGCTTTTTTTCATTCAGGCGTACTCCAGTTATATTCTTATATGCTTGAAAATTGATTTCCTATCATCAATTTTATTCTCAAAAATACTTTTGAACTCTCTTTCTCCACAAAAATGTTCATAACTGATTTTTTTTCAAAAATTATTTTCCACAAAATTTTGATTCTTGGAAAATTCGTGACAAATATGTTTTGAAAAGATTGTTTATCAGAATGTTCAAGGAAAATTTTTGACACGCTTGTGAACTCCATTTTCAATTGACAAAAGTTTTGAAAGCACGTTATGAGATCACCTTTTGATTGCCTGTTTGATTTAACAGATAGTATTGAGTACTCAATTTGCGATCTTTGAATATATAGTCCGACGAACAAAGTACTGTGCTTAGCTAATCTCTCTGTGATTTTACCCAAGTATCAGGGGATAAAATTTTAAAATTTTGAAAGTAGAATATGCAGGTTGCTGGTGGATTTTTTCTAAGAAAAGATGTTTGATTTTCACTGAATCACATATTTCTAAAATTGTTTGATAATATACAGGTGTTTTTAAAGGATGAACTAGTTTATAAAACCAATTCTGTCCAAAACGTTTTTGAACAGTTTTGAAAGCTGATGGTTCATAAAAGGATTTTTCAATTGAAGAAACATTTTGAAAAAGGGATTTTTTGATAAAAGGGGATGATACTTTAGTTGATTTCTCAACTACGGTACCTTCCTTGATCTGAGAAATACTTTGGAAAGTACTTCGTCTCTGGATTTGCTGGCCTTTAACAGGAAGAATATCCTTGCCTTTGTCTTTAGAAGAAGTGGCCTGGAATTTGTTGAGGTCTTTGAACTCCTTGAAATTTGGAAGTGTTTCCATCAATGCTTCTGAGGGGATGCTTGGAATTGAACTTGATTTCTAACTGGAATTTTGAGCATCTTCTTCACACATCTCRTACCAAGATTTTCTTGGAACAATCGGCATTTTGGAGGCATTTTGTAAGGGTTTTGTGATAACTCAATCACTCTGATCTTTTTCTCTTGCTTTTCGAGGTGGCATTATTATTCTGTAAGAATTCTGTTGTGAGAAAATCAGGAATGGAATTTGTATCTCTTTTTAAAAAATCAAATATACTGAATATATCTTGCCATCAGGCAAAAATATATTTTAATGCAGTATTTTGATCAAGAGATCAAGGGTTGTTGCCTTGTTGGTTCTAGTTTTCTTTCAATTATCCTTCTATTCTGATTTCTCCATTGCCGACTTGTTCTAACATCTTCCATTGTTTTCTTGTTTGTGTTTGTGTCTAGATCCGAGCTTTGTAGCTAATCCCCACATTACAAGGTATCTTAGGGTTTTGAATTCTTATTTGGCTAACGAAGTTGACTTGTATCCCCATGAGTCTATGACAAAATTGCTCCATTTGGTGGTCAAAGTTGAGAGGAAGACTAAATCAAGGAACCAGGGGAGCAAGGGAGGTCAAAACAGCTTGTCACCATGGAAGAACCAAGGAAACCGAGGCCGAGAGGCGCCTAGCACAAAGGGAAGTGGCCAAGGGAGCCAAGGTGGGCTGAGGGACAGTGGGCCACCCAACGCCAGCCCCACATCTTCCAAGACACCCATGCCATCTTCCACACAACCCAAAGGGAGTACTCCTAACCCTACCTCTTCTAGGACTAGAGATATTGTTTGCTTTAAATGTTAAGGTAGTGGTCATTATGCCAGGGATTGTGTGAATACTAGGACCTTAATTATCAATCATTTAGGCCAATATGAGAGTGAGAGTGATAAGGATGAAGATGACATTGTTGATGAAAGTATTGCAATGGAACATGATATGCATGATAGTGATGAAGACATTGAGTATGAACATGGTGAGTCTTTAATTTGTAAGAGAACTTTGCATGTCCAACTAGCCCCTTGTAAGGATAATCAAAGGGAAAACCTATTTCATACTAGATGCTTAGTCAAAGGTAAGTTTTGTAGCATGATCATTGATGGTGGTAGTTGTTGCAATATTGCTAGTAGCGAGCTTACTTATAAATTGTAATTATCTACATTTTATCACCCTAGGCCATATAAGTTGCACTGGATGAATGATTGTGGTGAGTTAAAGGTTAATAGGCAAGCTAAGGTTACAATTACACAAGGATACTGTTTTATGTGATGTTGTACCCATGCAAGCATGCCATATACTTTTGGGTAGACCTTGGCAATATGATAAGAGGGTTATACATGATGGGTTTAGCAATAGGTATTCTTTCACTTTTAATGGGCAGAAAATTGTGTTTAAGCCTATGTCCCCTATGCAAACTGTGGAAGCCTATGAGAAGAAGAGGAAGGAGGATGAGGCAAGAGAGCAAGCAAGGAGAGCCACAGCACCCACACCAAAGGCGCCAGCGCCAGGGGGGCCGGCCATGCCCAAGGCAGTGCCGAGGGGGCTAGCCACACAATATAGAGCCAAGGCGCCGAAGGATGAGCCTCTATCTCTAGCCAGCCCTAAACCACCTTCTAGTGTCCTTCTAGCTACCAAGAGAGACCTTATGATTGACTGCTTACCCTTAGACACTTCACTTATGGTCTTGTGCAAGAGATTACTTAAGGTTAGTAAGGAAACTATACCTACCCTACCCCCATCTATCCAAGCCATCCTTAGGGAGTTTAGTGATGTGTTCCCCAATGAGATACCCCATGGCCTTCCACCTATAAGAGGTATAGAGCATCAGATTGACTTATCCCAGAAGCTTCATTGCCTAATAGACCAGCCTATAGGATGAACCCTAAGGAGACCTAAGAGATCCAAGCCCAAGTCCAAGAGTTTGGACAAGGGCTATGTGAGAGAGAGTATTTCACCATGTGCCGTCCCTGTCCTACTTGTGCCAAAATGGATAGTACTTGGAGGATGTGTGTGGATTGTAGAGCAATCAACAACATAACAATTGAGTATCGTCACCCTATTCCTAGGCTAGATGACATGTTGAATGAGTTATATGGAGCCACCTTCTTCACCAAGATTGATCTAAGGAGGGGCTACCACCAGATTCGTATGAAGGAAGGGGATGAATGGAAGACGGCCTTCAAGACCAAGTTTGAGCTCTATGAGTGGCTTGTCATGTCCTTTGGCTTAACTAATGCCCTTCCACCTTTATGACAATTATGAATCATGTTTTTAGGCATTTTATAAGGCATTTTGTTGTGGTTTACTTTGATGATATTCTGATTTTCAGCAGGTCTCTAGAAGAACATGAGAGGCATTTAAGGGAAGTCCTTTCTAYCCTTAGAGTAGAGCGACTGTATGCTAACATGAGGAAATGTAATTTTTGCACTAATGAAGTTATTTTTCTTGGTTTTGTAGTGAGCACACATGGGCTGCAAATTGATGAAGAGAAGGTGACGGCGATCCAAGAGTGGCCCACAGCAAGCAGCATTGGAGCTTTATCATATGATAAGGTTGAATCTTCATTGGTATTTGGTTCTTGATCTCAAGAGATCAAGGGTTGTTGCCTTATTGGTTCCAGTTTTCTTTCAATTATCCTTCTATTTTGATTTCTCCATTCTGATTTCTCCATTGCCGACTTGTTCTACCATATTCGTTTGTTTTCTTGTTTGTGTTTGTGTCTAGATCCGAGCTTTGTGGCTAATCCCCACATCAGAAGAAGGTTGAATTCTCATTGGTATTCGGTTCAAATGTATGGCCCCATGACAAGAGCTAGGGCTAAGAAGATCCAACAAGAAGTTGGACAAGGTAGTTGCTTCTACTTGTTAAAGGAGGCTAGCTTATGTTGAAAGGATCTTTCCCTAGGCGCTCATTTGTTGAGCTGGTGGCGCATAAGGAGCAAGGCAAGAAAAACCTCAAGGATGTTAAGAATTCATTTTGGGATGATAATAATAGATTTTTTTAAAGACATGGTTTTCTTAGTTTATGTTCTTATATTTCATACATTATTATGCCTTTATAGGCAACAGGAGCTCGTAAGTCGGATCTAGAGTTTTGAAGACAAGTAAACAGCCTAAGGTATCAAAGGGCTTCTTGTCTTCAGCTTTGAGGTAGATTTTTCGTTTTTTTAAGAAGCACAAAGAAAAAGCACTCTTTTCTTTTTTGGCTGAATGCATCGAATTTTCATTGAAGAGATTTAGAGTGGTGCATTTGTTATTGATTTGCTTAAGTTGTGCTTGTGTGTGTTAATTGCTTCAGGGAGTTGGTGCTTAGGCAAGCTTCATTAAGTATCCTCCTTGTGCGGCTGCATAAAGCTTGTGTAAGGTTTGTAAAGGGAAGAAGTTTTGAATCCTCAATTTGTATTTGGTTCTTTTTGATGCAGCAAGAGAGTCAAGGGTTTGTTGCTGTTGGTTCCCGTTTTTCTTTCAATTTATCTTCTATTCTGATTTCTCAATTCTAAACATTCTTCCATTGTTTTTCTGGGCTTGTGTTTGTGTCTTAGATTCCGAGCTTGCCGCTAATCACGTCAAATGGGTATCAGAGCTTTTGGTTAACATGCAACACATCGTCTTTATATCAAAAAAAAAAAAAAAAATTTGAGGGGTTTTGTCAGCTTGTGGAGTCTGATGATGAGGGACGCACTTCGCAGCAACGCACATATGGTGCTTTAGCAGTTTGGATGGCCCATGACTAGAACTTGGGCTAAGAAGACATCGCAAGCAATTCATTTACCCCTAGGCAAAAGAAAAAACAGCGCAAGAAATCGGTGGCCCCATGCGTCTTCACCTGCTGTGGTTGTGTTGTCCCGCAGCCAAGAGAAGGATACCCAGTGGGCAAAAGAAGACAGCCCCAACATCGCCCAGCGGCCATGGCTCTGCCACCTGCTCTTCTCCTTTCGGCGACCCCAAGAGAAGATAGCCCTCATCGCTCTCACGACTGCTCCTTGCTCGTGCTCTGAGGACCAAGAGAAGATAGCCTCGGTCTAGACTCCTTTTCCGTTGCGGGCAGACGAGCAGATAGGGTTTTTTCTCAGTGTGTCTATTTATATTTCATAGCATTAGTTCTTTATAGCAAGGGACTCTAGTTGGATCTAAGAGTTTTGAAGAGCAAGTGACACGCACCCTAGGTATAAAGGGCTTCCTTGTCTTCACTTAGAGGTAGACTTTTCGTGGGTAAGAGAACAACAAAGAAAACACTGTTTTTTTGCTTTTTGGTTGAAATGGCATTGAATTTTCTTGAGAGATTTTAGAGTGCATTGTTGTTGATTCTTGGGCTTAAGTTTCTTGTGTGTGTTAATTCTTCAAAGGAATTGGTGCTAGGCGAAGCTTAATTAAGTATCCTCCTGTGTGCGTGTTGCATAACGCACTTGTGTTAAGGTTCTAAAGGAAGGAGGTTGAATCCTGCATTGGTATTTGTTCTTGGATCTCAGAGATCAGGGTTGTTTTTACGCTTGTTGGTTCCAGTTTTCTTTTCAATTGCCTTCCTTATGATTTGCTCCATGCTGACTTTGTTCTAACATCTCACTTATTTTCTTGTTTCGTGTTTGTGTCTAGATCTTGAGCTTTGGTGGTAATCCCACATCAAATTGGTATGCAGAGCTTTGTTTTGAGCATCAACACATCTCTCTATCTCAGCAAAAAAAGGAACGAAAAATTGTGAGTTTGTTTTCATTTGTTGAGTCTTTGAGTTGTGGTTAACATCAAAGCACACTCTCTATCTCCAAAATTAGCAAAAAAAAAAAGGAAAAATTGAGAGTTTTGTTCGCATTGTGCGAGTTGCTTGAGTTTGTGGTTGACATCAAACAATCTCTAGTCTCGAAAATCAGGCAGACAAAAAAAAAAAAAACTTGAGAGTTTGTTCGCTTGTGGAGTCTTGAATTGTGGTTGGCATCAAACACATCTTCTATCTTGGAAATCACAAAAAAAAAAAAATTGAGTTTGGTCGCAGAGCATTAACTGAAATCTTGGATTGTTGCTTTGCGTTTCTCAGCATACTTGTTTGTTGTGTCTTTTGTGTGTTAAGGATCATCGCAAAGTCTAATTGGCGTGTCAAAACTGCACTGAAGCAGATCTTTGGAGCTTGAGAGTTGCCCAAGCCTACCTAACCAGGTGCCTGCTTTGATCAGCACAAAAGATCAACAAACAGCACCTCCAAGACAATCATCCAGCACCCTTGCTTTTCTTTCGTCAATCATACCCTAACACTACTGACGCAAGTCGGACTAACCACGCCTAGGCACGAAAAGAAAAGAAGAAGAAAGTCTATCGTTGTATTTTATTATTGAGAACAAAAGAAGAAAAAAAAGAAGAAAAGAAAAGACACTTAAAACAAAAAAAAGAAAAAGGAAAGAAAAGAAAAGAAGACGTCTCCTATCTATTCTATAGTTTGTGGTTAGAAAAGAAAAGAAAAAGAAGAAGTCTCTACGCCTATTCTATAGTGTTGATGGCAACGAAAGAAAAGAAAAAAGTCCTAACTATTGCTATATTTGTGGTCAGAAAGAAAGAAAAGAAGAAGTCTGCCTAAGCCTATTCAATAGTCTGTGATCAACAAAAGAAAAGAAGAAAGTCTTCCCTTCTTATTCTATAGTTGTGTCAACCTTATAGGATCAAGACTTGTAAGCTGAAGACTTGGAAGACATCAAGGTACGCCTTACTTCTACTAAGCTACACCTACCCTATGGCAGCACTCTCTGTATTCTCGCAACGCTTTCATTGGTGTCTTCAAGGCTGAGTTAAAGGTAAGCGTCTATGCATCTCCTCAAAGTCGCTACAATCCTGTCTTCTAAAGTGCTTGATTGCACATTCTTTATTGGCAAACGCAGAGTCTTGTCTTTATCTTCTTTCCTTTTGTTGAGTCTTCTTCTAATGCGAGACATTAGCAGCTTATACTCTCTTTATTCACTTCATTTGTAGTTTGGAAAAGTAATCTAATCTATTGGTTTATTAATCCATACAAGGCAATCACTCAAACAAGTTTTTGAATCAGCAAAACAAAGAGGCGTATACACGGAGGTTTTTTTTATTTTCACTAATGCTAACAAGTTTCGTGTGTTGAAACGTTC
>MEJB01000136.1:42016-53502 GCA_001752375.1 Rhazya stricta
GCCTCGGTTAGGAAACAGGATGACCGAGCAGCGGACGACGACTCGGCGTCGCCGCTCATTGCGGCAGTTCTCCCGCGCGCTTAGGCTCAGCGATTTGGGTAACCGGCGAACCCTGCTTCGTGAGTGACTAGACGAACGGTCCAGAGCGCGGCGAAGACGAGCGAGGGCTTAGGGGCGGCAGGAACAGGGCGGGAGTTGCAAGACACGCGTCGATATGATAGAAGAAGCGGAAAAGGGAAGAGGAGACGAGCTGCTGGACCGTCGCTGTCGTGGTAGTGTGGCTGCGAGTCAAAGCGAAGCGCTGGGTCTAAGTCCCGCACGAACGTAACCGGCCTAAAAGCGCTTCGCGGGGCGCGGGGTGTCCGTGGTCCACGGGTCACGGGTGGTGGGACCGCGGCGTCGTCGCGGGGCCACGGGCTGCGAATCGCTGGGCTACGGTCTGTGCGCCCGGCAACACGTGCAGCGACTTGCGGTGCAAGCCGGGTCGTGCAGATCTGGGCAACCCATAGCGTCACGAACAAGGGGTCAGCGATCTCGGCGAGCGGAGGACGGGCGACCTCAGGCACGGCGAGGAACCTAGCGGTGGGTCGCGCTGCCAGGCTTTGTCGCGGGGCTTGGATCTGGACGATCTCAAGCACGGCGATGGAGATGGCAACCGCGAGAAGGCGGATCTGCAAGGAACGGCCGCTTGAAGAGGAAGAACCGCGATCAACGGGCAGCAGCAGTCCTAGACGGCGGCGGCGAGAAGAGAAGAAGAAGAGGCGGCGGCGGCGGCAGCGGCTRGAGGAAGAAGAAGATAGTTTCTAGGGTTTTTCTTTTTCTTTTCCTTTCTTTTCTTTCTTTTTATTTTCTTATATATTTTCTTTTCTCTTTTTTAATAATTTTATTTTGGGCCGCATCTCAACCCGTCAGGCCTTCCCATCCAAATCTAACCAAAACTCATAAATTAAACATAACGGGTTTTCTTTCGATAAAAAGCCTATCTTTCGACTAACTAATACATAGACCCATAAGTCGAGCCTTTAACCAACGATAACTCTTATTTGACACGGATAACATTTTCGCATCTATTAAACGTACGATTTAAAAAAATATTGACCACATATAAAATGTCCAACCCTAATTGGCACAATTTCACGAGATTAAATAAATATTCATAAAAGTAAAATCYGGGATGTTACAGAAGCCCTGGATTTAGCTGCCAGGAAACTAAGCAACATAATCTTGTGGCCTAGTAGACTGCTAGATGAACTGCCCTGGTGCAAAGGAAAAACTCAAAGCTTGTGGTAAGAAATGATTTGTGATTTCGTGAGTGCCGTAGGGTATTGGCTGCCCACTTAGCAGTGATGACCATGCTACATGAGGCTGTCCTCCAGATGAGGCATAGCCCATCTACTGGGGAGTATTTCTCCAAGYCATTATAATTGGGTCTTGGGGGATTGTGGCAGGGATAGAGCCCAAGTCTCAATGCTTCTAAGCTTTCCAAAGCGCGATTAGACATTGGGAAAGGAAGGCAGCTGGAATCGGATTGGGGTACGCTGGGAATTTCGCATTGTGCTAAACCCTGTATCTCATTCTGTAGGCCTGGCACCTTGCAACAGACAATAGCAAAGTTGCTATATTAGATTTGTCCATTTAACTAATGTTGTTTAATTTGAATCGGGGATGGGCTGATAAAGAAAGTTGAAGTCAATTGTTCGTAAGTTGAGATGTGATGGATCTCGAATATCTAAGAGCCGTTTCTGGTGAAAACCCCAATCTTTCCAGATTTTTTTGGGTAGCGGTCTCACCGAGCCCAATTGTGGTATGTTCACATAGAGATGTGTCTTGAACACAGGTTGATTGTTCTATTCTTCCAGCCATGTTTTTCGGTCTAGAACAAGATTTCTGCACATTTAAACAGCTCCAAGGCAGTGCAATTGTTGGTGTGTAAAAATTTCCTAGCCGAATCGGCTATCCTAGTTGTGGCATACTAAACTTTTCAACACAATAAGGCCTGAGTTCCAGTTAGCTAGTCATTTAATCGGCTTACTAGATCTGTTGCTATCTCTCTTTTTACATTTGGGATTCTTGAGTTAGCTTAAGTAAGTCTCACAAAGTGTGCAAATCAACTAAGATAACCAGGAAAATAATTACTCGTTTACTATGGTTAAGATATTACCTAATTGAGCTTTAAGTAAGGTATTAGGCAAATGAGCTTTTCAAGGCAACTAGGAAAAAAGTAAGCTTAGCAAACATGCAAATATAAGCTTGGAAAAATACCAAACAATAGAAATATGCAACCAAGATAGTGAAACAAGCTAAGTGATTATGTTGAATGGAAAATGATGCTAGCCTATGTGAAGTGAATTATGCTAGAGTAGCCAAACTAGAGTGTATGCTAAACAGAATACTAAGCTAAGTAAATTAAGCAATTAAGTGTAAGCTAAGTCTAAGGAAAGCAATAAAAAAGCCACAATTAAAGCAGGAAGGGTGATAAGTTGAATCAGCTTACAGATTACACTACTAAAGCTGTAAATAATTAACACCTAAGAAAGCTAAGTGTCCCTTGATTTTCAATCAAGCAGTTATGAACTTATCTTGCTAAAGAGCCGATCTCTTGATTTTATGCTRTTGTTGCCGATTCAAATGWYTTCTGTCCTTGCTCATCGACTGATCTACAATATGGTTCTTTTCTRCCTTTCATCGACCACTRAGCTTTTTAGCCTCTTCGACTGCTCACATCYTGGGGTTTCCATCTATGTKGGTTCTGCTAGGTTAGTCATTGCTCCCTGCCTTAGCYGTTTGATGTCCGCTATTTTCAAGCGTCAATAAATTCATAGAGTGACTAGAAAAATAACTTGAAGAAGAAAAGCAAGATGCTTGCCCTAGATGAACTGGTAACATATATTCTAGTTGAACCCACATAAGAAAGGAGTCACCATTGCAAGAGCTAAGGAGATATGACCCTAAAGGTAAACTTAAAGCTAGTGTCTACCTCAAATAAAAGGTATGATAATAAGTATCGTGGTTACAAGCACAAATTTATTAATAACTCCAACTTTAACAAAAAGAAAGGAACATGTTTTGTTTGTGGTAAACCTGGACATCTTGCACATGAAAAGAGTGAGAACTGGCTATCCTCCCAACCCAAAGGCAAACTTGGCTGAAGTAGATGACATTATTCTAGCGTTCATCTCTCAAGTGAACATAATAGCAAATGTTAAAGAATGGGTGGTAGAATTTCAGGCTATTTGGCATATTTTAAATCAGTAGAAAATGATAATGAAGTAATCTACCTAGGAGATTCAGGATTGCCAAAGTTCTTGAAAAGGGAAAAGTTCTTTTAAAGTTAACCTTTAYGAAAAAAATGCTTGCCCTAAATGATGTGCTACATGTTCAAAGTATTAGAGCTAATTTCATATTTGTGGTTTTGCTGAGAAAAGTTGAARTTAAAATATCATTTGAGTCTAACAAAATATTCATGACAAAAAATAATGTATATGTCGGCAAGGGTTATTGTAACTAGCTAGGGACTCCTTGTACTACACATTGTTGATGTCATTAATGAGAATGCTTCATCTTCTTCTACTATTTGATTGATTCAATATCTTTACAGCATGCTAGATTAGGGCATACAGYAATGAGTTATGTGAAAAAATTACAATCTCTAGGTTTAATTTCTTCCTTTAACTCTTCTAGCATGAATAAATGTGAAATATGTGCTCAAACTAAGATCACTAAGAAAACTTGTATAAGTGTTAATAGAGAAATTGAATTATTTAGTTTAATCCACAAATTTAAGTAATCTAAAACAAACCATGACTAGGTGGAAAAAGATATTATATAACTTTTATAGATGACTTTTCTAGATATACCAAACTTCATTTATTAGAAACAAAGATGATGTTTTTGAAGCTTTTCTTTCTTATAAATTAAAAATTGAAAATCAACTTGGTAGGAAAATTGAAAGAATTATATCACATAGAGATGGAGAATACTTAGTCCTGAGCAACTTTTATGAAAAAAGAATGTATTATTCAAGAAATTACTTCACCTTATTCACATAAGTCTAATGGATTAGTTGAAAGAAAAAATASAACACTTAAAAGAAATGATGAATTTCATACTAGTTACCTCATGTGCACCTAATCCTTATGGGTGAAACTATTTTATCTGCAAGTTATTTACMAAATAGAATTCCACATAAGAAAACTAATAAAACACCTTATGATTTATGGAAAGGTTATGCAACTAACTTAAAATATTTGAAAGTGTGAGGATATCTTGCTAATTATATGTCACCTGAACCTAAAAAGAGAAAAATAGATTCTAAAACCTCAAATTGTTCATTGGTTATGCTAGACATAATGCTACATRTCATCTTCTTGTTTTGCAAAGTAATGTGCTTGATTGCTATATTATTGTAGATACAAATGTTAAATTCTTCGAATACATCTTTCCACTATTTAATAAAATTTCTCATGCACACTCTAATGAAGAATTGAGAAGGAGCAAGAGGCTATAGGAAAGAACTTTTATGTTCTTTTRGAAATGKTTTTATACATATCTTGTTGRTAATGAACCATTAACATTCTCTGAAGCCATTTTTTCTATTAATGTACCTTTACGGAAAGAAGCCGTTAAATATGAACTTGATTCAATTTACAAAACAAAACTTGGATTTTAGTTGACTTACCTCCAGAAGCAATGCCAGTTGGGTATAGATGGATTTTTAAAATATACAAAGTTCATTTACTAGATAAAGGGTTTACTTAAAAAAATTAGATTATTTTATACATTTGCTATCGTGACTAGAATTTCTTCAATTTGTATTTTATTTGTTTGGCTTCAATATGTAAACTTTTTGTTAATCAAATGGATGTCAAAAGTGCAATTGTGAATGGAGTTTTAGAAGAATAATTTACACGGTACAACTTGAAGGTTGTGTAGTTCCTAGGCAAGAAAATAAAGTTTATAAATTATTTAAATCTCTGTATAGTTTAAAGCAAACTCCTAAAAAGTAGCAAAGAAATTTGATCAAGTATTATATATTAAGTAATGRTTTTTTTTGTGTTGGAGTGGATAAATGTATTTACACTAAAATTATAAGTCACTATTAACTTATATGTGGATGACATGCTTATATTTAGTACTAGTTTAGATATCACGAATAATACTAAAGCATTAACATGAAAGATTTGGGTGAAGCAAGTATGCTATTGATACTAAAGTCAATAGGAGAAGCAATAAGATTTGGGTGAAGCAAGTATGCTATTGATACTAAAGTCAATAGGAGAAGCAATAGTTTCATGTTGTCACGAGAACATTATCTTGAGAACTTCTTAAGAAGTTCGAGAGATTTAATGTAATACTAATGAGCACTCTTGTTGATGTAAATACTCAATTGAAAGTTAAAAGAAGCGATTTCGTAACTTGATTTAGATATATACTCATATCATTGGGAGCCTAATGCATTTGATTGATTTTTCTGAACATAATATGGCATATGATGTAACATTGATCTGTATTCGATGGACGGATGAAATATTCGAAAGTAATCATGAACTATTTTATCTTTTATACATAGTAGACTTCCACTTTCTTAGAGGGTTACAGTGATCCTAATTTGGATTTCTGATCCAACTAAGTTAAATCACTAGTTGTGGGTGCAATCATATGGAAATCAATTTTGCAAACAATTATTGCAAGATCTATTATATCAAAGTTCATGGCTCTAGAACTAGCTGGTTTTTTGAGGAGATTGTTTAAGGAACTTCTTATTGATATTCACTTGAGTAAGAAACTAATGCCTTCTATATCTATGCATTGTGATTGTCAAGCGGCTACATATTGCWAAGAATAATTTTTTGAAGGCAAAAATTGACAGATGAGATTGAAACATGATATTATCAAGCCGCTACTAAGAAATGGAGTAATATCCATTGATTATGTCAAGTCAGAAGTAAATTTTGTCAATCCTCAAACTAAACCATTAGATAGAAAGATGATTTTTGAATCGTCAAASGGAAGGCACTCTAGCCAACTGAAAGTCAATGACAAAGGTAACCTAGCCTTTGTGATTGGAGATCTCATCAAATAGGTTCATATGTGGGATGACAAATCAATGTTAACTTTGATTTTCTWGATCGATCCCTTCATAGGGTGGGATATAATGCTTGTTGTTGTACATCACTTGAACTCAACGTACTCTTGATGAAATCATATCCTTATGGATGATGTATTAGTAGCAGTATACACTTGGTCTCAGAGTATTGATGAAGTATAAGCGTGTGCATGATCCATTTTGCTCAAAACAGTGTTGAAAATAATAATTTAAGTATAGTATAATTAGTAAAAACTCTACTTACAACATAGAAATTATTGTTGGCATGAAGCGTACTCTAAATGATCTCTATTAAAAAAGAGTAGTAATTATTTATTTATTTTTAATTAACGTTGACTTGATCTATAATAATAACCTAATGTTATTTTCCTATTCTATCTCAAAAGTTACTTACCTAATCGTCACAAAATCTGAAAGAAATGTTAATGAACGTTTTATGAGATCCTCTCGCTATCTTAAACAAGCAACACATATCTATTACTGGGTTTTGTGTGGGATGGGGCAACAGTGAGGACAGCCCATTAACTTCCTTACCAGCACTGGTAGCCCTTGGGTTCTGTTAAACTAAAAAAGAGATTAGTGACAGCGACGAGATCGGATTGATGGAAATTTATATAATATTGCCCTTTGTAAGGCCTCGGATATAAACCTCAATTAAAAGCCCATAAATAGCGAGTTCTACATTTAATCCTTAAAATCAACCAAAATCAACATATTAACTCATTTCATCAACTTTGGTTTACATACTAAACAATTAAAGATGCAGAAGCCATAAAAAGCGAATATGTTTGGAAGATTCTGAGATCCAAATAGACCTCTTGATGACTTTTACTTCTTTGCCCTTTAGTATCTTAATGAGATTGGGCGGTAAGTATTCTTCGGCTTGAAACAAATTTTAATTGGATTTTTAATAATTATGCCCTCAATTGTTAAAATTAAAATATAGTAACTGAATTAACAGGACCCCTTGGGAGCAAATGGAATTAACCCAAAATGGCTACATGCCTCCATCTCGACCACTTATATCCTCATTGCCTAGCGACCCCAAAGACCCMGGAACCTCCCCCAGTCCTGATTGTCTAGCCTTGGACCTCAGTGATCATCCATGGCTTCAAGAACTTCAATTCCCATGCTTGTCAACTCACCTCGTTCTCTTMCTTATCCATGCCAATCATTTTATCTCCAGAAAAGCGTATCCCTCACAACCCAAGCATGGTTTCACGCTCAAACCCGTGCTAGAAACAAACCAATTTYTCTAATCACTGCCAATGCTCAAGCCAATGCTGGAAAGACAGATGTTGTCATCATTGGTGCGGGAATTGCTGGCCTCGCCACCGCCGTCTCCTTACAAAGGTGCTCCTGAACTAGAGCTCGAATAGTCAATATCTTTCTGCAAAAAATTGAATTACTCAGAAGAGTTCTTGATTGTTAGGCTTGGAATTCCAACTAAGGTTCTTGAGCAGGCTGAGTCACTGCGCACAGGAGGAACTTCACTTACACTCTTTAAGAATGGTTGGAGCGTGCTGGATGCTATTGGAGTTGGAAATCAACTCAGGAGCCAATTTCTTGAAATTCAAGGGTACATTTGCATCAGATAGTTTTGATTCTACATATAATTTTCCAGAAATCCTAATAAGGAAAGTAAAATAAACTTGTACAAGTCATAAAATAVTTAAAAATTTATGATTTCCATATGAAGAGCTAGAATGTATTTCTTGAGTTTTTTCATGTTACCAGCTGTACAGGATGGTGATAAAATCAGATGAAGGAAGGGAATTACGATCCTTCCGTTTCAAGGATGAAGATGAAAGGTATGGTTCAGTCCCTAAGTTCCAATTTCTACATTGTTAGACCTATTTTTAAGTTATTTCAGTTTATTGATTCAATGTGAATGAAGCAGTCAAGAGGTCCGCGCAGTAGAGAGGAGAATTTTGTTGGAAACTCTTGCAGATCAACTACCAGCAGATGCCCTTTCTTTCTCATCAAAGCTCGCAATTATTAAAAGGAAAGAAAACGGTGAATTTCTCTTGGGACTTGAGAACGGTAATCAGGTATCCGCTGAGGTAGCTTCATCCAAATCCTTCTTCTTTTGTTGATCTTATTGGCAGTATATGARCCAAAATACTYCCCCGGTTATGTTCGATGATTAGCAAATTACGCTCTAAATTTGACACATTGGACAGCATAATCTCCTGGAGTCTGGCAACCTSATTCCTCATTYTGTTCTTGTATATCCGAACAACTTTCATCCTAGWARTTCTTCATTTCCCAAGTTTGYTTTTCARCAGATAGTCATAGCCTGTGATGGGATCAGGTCTCTGGTGGCTAAGTGGATGGGATTTCCAGAACCCAAATATGTTGGTCATTGTGCTTTCCGCGGTCTAGGATTTTTTCCTGAAGGACAACCATTTGAACCCAGAGTGAACTATATCTATGGACGAGGAGTACGTGCTGGCTTTGTCCCAGTCTCTCCAACYAAGGTCTACTGGTTTGTCTGCTTCAACAGCTCCTCTCCAGGTATTGTTCACAGCGCTTGTTCTTCAGCCTGATTGGTTGTTTCTCTCATGTTTCATTACGCAAATCTTCTGTACTCTAGCTCAAGAATCCCCACAATGGAAAAAACCAAGTCATTCTGCTCAAAATGGGATTTAAACAACAATCTTACACCTAGAGACAAGCAACCCTCCTAGAACTTGTTTTAACAGTTCAAATTGCATGATGGCAGGTCCAAGGATCACCGATCCATCAGTTTTAAGGCAACAGACTAAAGAATTAGTGGGGAAATGGTCCTCAGACCTGCTGAACATAATAGATGTTACCCCTGATGACACCATTATAAGAACTCCACTAGTAGACAGATGGCTGTGGCCAGCGGTTAGCCCTCCAGCTTCAAGAGGAAGAGCTGTGCTGGTAGGTGATGCTTGGCATCCAATGACGCCCAATCTTGGGCAAGGTGCTTGCTGTGCTTTGGAGGATGCAGTAGTTCTATCAAAAAAGCTTGCAGAGGCAATAAAGTCAGAGACAGCRTCTGYGGAAGACACATTCAGAACATATGAGAAGGAAAGATGGGGTCGAGTCTTTCCTTTAACCRTACGTGCAAATTTAGTWGGAACATTGTTGCASTGGGATGATCCACTGGTGTGCTCTGTTCGGAACAATATCGTTATACCAAAGCTGGTTAGACTTSGATCAGTTCTGGAACACACAAATTTCGAATTTGAGCCTCTACGACTAACTTGAAACACATGAGAGGTGCCAAAAGATGGATTGAAGGTTCTGCTATGCCATAACTTGCTTTATTATTATCAAACAATATCCTTTTCTGATACATATTCCAGTGTAAAGATTCGTTTACAGCTTGTAAAATGTTATAGAATGGTTTAACATTACTATAGATACAAAATTGAAATACAATTATAAATTCCATCGAATCTGAAAGAATCAAAACTATCACCAATATGCAAAGGAATCTTCCTTGCATCTCTGATATACGGTTTACATAGTCATTCACACAATGTGCATATAAAGTATTTCTTTTAGAATGAAAAGAAGTATGTATTCTAGAACTCGAGAGAATCTGGTAACTTGTCTGGAGGGGGAATCATCTATTAGACTTCTGATCCACAGATTCTACAGACTGATATTCTGAAACTAGGTCTCCCTGCTCCATGTTTGGTTAAAGCTGCTCTTTGCATGAYCATTGTTWACCTGACCTATAATTGTTGAGGTTCCAACTCTGGCAACAATGGAATCACTTTTATTCACCAAATCAACTGCAGTGTGGGATAAGAACATCTTCAAAACTTTGAAGCCAGCCAAGACTTMGTAGGCTATTCCATCAGAAAAGATAGCTAATACCACTAATTAGTCGACTAGAGAGCTTGGAGCTTCACAAATACTATTATCTTGTTCAGGGGGACAACCATAATATTAATGAAATCAGCGTGGAGATGTCTATTAAGATACAGTTGGACCAAACAATTACGGATTATCATAACACATAGATGCTTTTTCCAATTTCGACTCCATCAGTTCACAAGATTTTATGGAAAACATTCCTTTCATGATAGACATAGCTCATGAGTATTTCATATAAAATCCCATCAAGAGTGTTGGTTATGTCGTGAAGTTAGAAAATGTAACTAGAATAGGCAGCAAAACTTCAATAAGAAGAACTTTGTAGCAAACTAATTCCTTTCACCTCAATTGACTCAAAACAATAGCATGTCAGTCTCCTATTGTAAACACAGGACACCCATACAGAGAATATATTTGCACATGAATACAAACATAACAACCACACCAGGAATCTAATTAAAAGAATCATAAAATAGGGATCTTTTCGCCTTTCAGTTGATTAATGCACAGAGCAAAAAGTAGAATTTGGAAATCAGAGTTGAAAAGCATAAGCAAGTTAACAGCTGATTAAGATATATTAAGGGTTGTTCTCCTAAGCTTAAAATCAGCAACTTCAGCTTTTTGCTATATATTTTTAAGCTTAGGAGAAGAAGCCCTATATCAAAACCAGGAAGACTTGTTCTCTTGCGCAGCATGATTATGGTGTATCAGATGCCAAGAGACGTTGAAATTCACATATATTTATCTCTATTTTGCACCAGCACTTGCATTAGACCCAGATATAATTACGTTAGTTAGTGCCTTCCTAGTAATTGTTGCAGGCATTCTCTTCGTTTATGTGAGCAGCAATTAATCATATCCCTATTCCAGCGACACTCCTCGTCCTCCAATCAGCCTAATTTGTAGTTTCTGAACCTAAATACTTGACTTGAACCTCTCTCTAAATCCTGCAAATTTATCTCTGCTCTTCAACTTGTAGTTACACATTAGCCAGCACTCGAGTGCATTTTTCAAATTAACCCTCACTAATCTTGATTGTGTACCATCCTTGTCCTAAATCTTTGCTCCAGACATCCAATCTAACAACAAAAAACAAATCTAGATACTATACAAATTCCATATTTTGATGATGGTTGATTATATGGCTTACCTCATCTCAGTATCCAATAGGAGAAAGAAACAAGAAAAAGTAAACTTGTCAAGCAAAGTATCAGTAAAGCGAATGGTGKAAGTCAAAACAGCASCTCTTAAATTACCTGGGCTAGAGAAAAACCATAAGACAATGGCACAGAAGAAGAGCAATAMAGGGATGAGATGAACAGCGTTTTCTGCAGATCTGAGACGATATTTCTCCTTCTTGACAACATGGGACTGGGGATGCAACGTCGGGAGCAAATGGTCAGAGTCAGTGATTGTGGTCTTGGGATTTGGAGATGATAAAGATGGTGATGCATTAGAAAAGAACTCGTCAGAGACTCGTGTTGAGCTCGACGAGCGATACATGATATTCTTCTTCTCGGAT
>MEJB01000048.1:0-11979 GCA_001752375.1 Rhazya stricta
CAATTCTAACCATTGACCAAACATGTATGTAACCCATTGGGACAACTAGCAACAAAAACATCATGCAATCAAGATCCAAAAAACTAAAATCTTCATATTTATGGAGTTCAAATTTAGATGAAAGTTTCAAACTTTAACAATTCAAGCATAGATTTTAACATTAATCTGATTATAAAAAGGAAATATTTATTCCTATACTTTGGACCAAAAACTTCAAATTTGTTCGTACATCTAGTTTTAAACATGATTTATGYGCCAAACTAGTAAAAATCTCATATTTATAATTATAGTCATAATTTTTTCATAAGATGTTGAGACAAAATACTCTCATTCCACGAAATCATAAGTCATAAATGTTTCATTTGAATTCATAATTTCTTCTTTTGAATCTAATTCGCTTCTTGAAAAATTATACCTTCATGTTTTCTAGTTGTTTCACTATATGTTTCTGAAAGAAACCAAACATCATATGTTTTGTTGAAAAATACTACGGAAAAAAAAACATGCTTTGTTCTGTTGCAGAGAAGGATGCAGGAGGATACAACATCATAAGAAATTCAACTGACATCAAAATTCAAACTTTCAAACTGTCCTCACTCTAACTTTGTAAAACGAGCTTCAGAACACCACCATTCCCCTGAGAAATCTACAAAATTTCCTTTAACCAAGCCTTCAAAACAAAATTGAACCGCAAAAATTCATACCCCAGAACACACAAACAAATCTAAAATCTCCATTCCATCAACAAGATGTTCTTCTAACACATGATTCTCCTCCTCCCACCCTCTCAAAAACAAACCTATTAGTGCCACCCAAGACCCAAAGCCCGCTGTCGCCCTCACCGAGAAAAATAGAAACTTTTCACATTTAACCTCTGAACTCCCTTCTCCTGGCCCCGACCTCATCGAGAAAGGCCAAGTTGAACTGACAGCTATATAAGAGAAGATGGAGAAAATTTAGTGATTTGCGACTACGATGGAAGAGGATACATTTTCTTTTAAATAATATTATTGTAAATAAAAATCAATATAGAAGGTATTTTTAACCATAAAAATAAAACCGCATAAAAATCTACTTATAAGTAGAGGGAAAAAAACAAAAAAAAAAATAGTGAAAGTCAAACATCGGTTCTGCATTTTGGGTATTAACATTTTAAAAGGAGTCATCTTTCAAACCTTCAAGATCAGGAGGGAATAACCAGAGACAATTATATAGAGCATCAAACAATCAACAGTGAAGGGATACACTAATGTAGATTCACTATTTACTGTAAAAAAAGGAAACAAAAAGGTTTATAAGCATATGTCAAATATAGCATACATCATAATGTACATTTATCCCGATCTACCACCTTAAAAAAGAAGACTTTGACAGTTTGGCAGGCTAAGGAGATGAAAATAGAGGCTCTACTATACAGGTCCAAGGAAGTCCCCATCCAACCCAACAACTGCCTGGAATTCCCCCTCGGCCTCCACATACTTCTCACCAATGACCCTGAAGCGGACGACCACGTCTTTCTCAATAATGGATGTGTCACTCCTGAAGGTTGGATTCTCTCCAGGCACATAATGGTAATCAGGCATCTTCTGATGAGAAAGATAGATCTTATCCACTGGTCCACATTTCAGGAAAAGTCCATGTTTCAGAATCCTATGAACAACACCTTCCAGAATCTCCCCCTTGAACATCTTGAARGTAATGCAGCTGAATTCCACAGGAAATAGTACATCCCCTGTATTTTCTCGAACTTTTCCTTCACCAATTTTCTCCAGAGTAGTCACAGCAAGAAAATAACCTAGATCTTTCATTGCCTTCTTGGCAGCAAAGTCATCCAAAAGGCGAATAGTGATGGCCCTCTGAAGTGATAGACCATCAGGAGCAAGGTTCTCAGCAGGTATTATGACATTCCACAAAAGTCGTACTTTTAGATACATCTTTCCTATGCTACCTATCGAGAAGAATGAGACAWTTCATGCAAAGAAATGCAAAATTTAAAAGAAAAAACAACTTGACCATAATGCATCTCAAAGCATAAGGAAGGAAGACTTGGAAATAGATGATTCATATTCTATCAAGGCAAAGTTTGAAAAAATACACAAGTCCACAGAAAATAACTCACAGGTCTAAACTAGCAACTACTCCGTCAAATTGGTCAAGAGCGCAACAAAATAAAAAGCAGGAATAGCCTGATCTAATTCTCTCACAAGTCATTACTACTGAACAACTAAAAAGTTACAAAAATAAGTATCACAAYAAAAATTACAAATTCTCATCCTCCTTTTAAAAAAATTCTTCTTTCAATAATAAACGTTCTTCTTTTATCTAAACTCAAATAATAGTCTCAACTGCATCCAGAACAAAACTTACTTTAAAAATTAGAAATGGTAGAAACTAGTTTTGAACTGATAAATACAGTTAACTGCATGAGCAGATTACAAAGTTCTACAAAAAAGCATGATCAGAAAGTTAAACAAATAAGAAACAATGCATGAGTACAAGCACCAAAACTATATTATCAGTCAGCAGTGGTCATTGCCTCCACCAAATAATATTAGAAATCTTATATGGAAAATCAAGAACACAATCCCATCATCATAAGGTCTGCTAAAGTCAATAGAACAAATAACTTCATGACTATGTGGAAAGGAAGAGAGTATCTAATGAAGGAACASTGAGTTTAATTTATGAATATCCATAAGTTAGGAACTTCAGCTTACRGTGAATATGAACAATCTAGTCAGTCTAACTCACGGAATACTTGTATGAAAAATAGAGCTTATGAAAATATGATGCCCTTCCCAWACACATATCAGACTATGCATTCTTAACCTTCTACATAAAGAGAGTTATAGGAGYTCACGGCTTGGTATACAGCTTTCCAATATTACAACTGAGGCTATGGGACTGTGTGAAAATCATTTCGCTCCTAGACAGGTTGGGGAACTGGACCATRTCTTATGGACTCTCAATAAGTTCAATCGAGTTATTATAATTGAAGAAAATCAAGCATMTAACTCTTTACCCCTTCAACAGCCCAGTGAATACCTAAAATCTGGCAAAAGATTAAAAATCATTCCTACTCTGAAGTATGAACAARCCAGCAAATGAGAAAGGCTACTGAAAAATCTATACCAGATATGCCTTCAGAATTTATGTCCAAAATACATCATTCATGTCAAGTGYGGCAGCAGAGCTTCATTAAGATATCTTTCAATTTTCTCGAAACATATCTGACCCCACAAAAACAACAAACCAAATGAATAATTCTGCTAAAAAARGAAAACAAAATTGTATAAATACCTTAAAGGTGGCAAATGTGGCGAAYTAGAACAAGGATTCTGATTTAGGTCTTTAGTTTCAGCTTCAACTTGAATTTAGGACTCAGACAAAAGTACTCAATTGACCAACCATTCACCTCATATTTCTTGGGCAAGATTGGAATTCACCCTATAAGGCAGCTGCTTCAACAGATTTCCGCTGAGCARAARGGGGGRAAAAAAAAAAAATTCAGCTGGACAGCGCTCAGTTATCTGAGTGGGGCAAATTTTATTTCTAGACAAGGAAAGAGAAGAAAAGGGGCTAAAGAGAAAAGGACAAGAACACCCTTATTTTATAAGTCATGGCTTTCAAATATATAGCATCAAATGTGTYATTTGCAAACATGAACCAAGAGTGTGTTCAAGAAAAAGAAATTCCTAAAAGAAAAAACAGCCTGACTTTTAAGACATGGGTAGCAGAAAATAACAACTGCACCAAATTATACTAGTGCTGTAACACATAATCAAACAGCCTATGACTTCTAGGACATTTTAACAATCTGCAGTATTTTATGATAATAATAGACACAATAGCAAGGTAAATAACACATAACTAACAATAAATGAACTGAACATAAGTCTAATAAGAAATAAAGAAGTTTAACTAATGTAATATAGAGCTTTAATGACCAAAAAGTTAAGCTTTAATGACCAAAAAGTTAATAAACTGAATAAAGTAGCAAAATCTACCCGGCAAAAGAAGATTTAGAAGAAGACAAAATGGCCTAAGTTCCGATCAACAAATAATAATTAGTGAAAAGAAATCCTAAGAATTGGTTTTTTCGAAACTTCTTTAACATATAGTTATGCGGAAGCTGAAGAAAAGCACTTCAAAACATCTTCTAATTCAAGAAAATCTTGAAATGAGAATCAMACATTAAAAAATAAAGAAATAAAAAAGTTACTAATCAGTCATTCTTATAAAGAAAGAGCAACGAAAAGAAAGAATTTAGGGGGTCAGCCGGAGAGGGTTTATGCCAGAAAATCCTGTTTGCTTRACACAAAAATGGGAGAAAATCCCCTTCCTCTTTTGGCCCATCGTTCGGTTATGGCAACTGCAAACTCTGCTGCTACCAAAGGTCACGCAATCGATTCATATACTCAACAACATCTCCGTACATAATAGGTGAATAAAAAAAATGAACCACATGGACGGTAAAGTCTTGAAATATGGCTAATTGAAGAAGTTCAGAAATTCTAGCACATAGTTTACCGATTCTATTGTCGATCTTGCGGAGGATACTCAGTAGTTGGTCGCCAGTTGCCTTTTGTGGTTGTCGCGTGGAAGAGAGAGCCAGGAGAGGGAGAGACGAAGAAGAGCAGCCGTAGAAAAAAGGGCTGGGTTAAAAAAACGGCCAAAAGGGTTTTCTTTTTTTTCTGTTCTCTATACAAAAAGCTTGATGCCTCGGGTGATTGACGTTGGAGGAAAGTTTTAACTGGAATATGATAATTTGGATTCCGTACTTGGATTCTAAACAAGTGGAAAGTAAATTTTAGACATTCATTTATCTTGGCTGCATCAGATAAAACTGAATTTGAAAGCCTGAGCTGTTATTAATTTTCTTTAACACTAAAAATCTACTTATATACAYTTGAATGTGAATGCTAGAATTGGTTGGACTGGTTCATAGATAAAATAATTGGGATAAACTCTTGCATATGAATGTATTGCGTGGCAATAATGGAACCAAGGTTTTATCTTACGATTTAGTGCCAGCACCCCCAAGGAGGCGGAGATCCTACACAAAAGTGCTAAAAAATTTCAACACAAGATCGAAGGGGAGGCTCTTGTCCCCAAGCCTGCTTGGGCAATAATAGTTCAAAGATACGCTCCGACCTTAGCGCACGACGGTTTATATTGGAGAAGGGGGAGGAGGAGCCAGATGATTTTCTTCAAGGCCTGCAGGGTAACAACGGAAGCCTTCTATTGAGATCACTAATAATGATCACGCTAGGATGTGGTGTCCATGGTGTCCCACCTTGGTGATTAAAGTTCTTGATCCTTCACCTGTCGAGCTCTAAAGCAACGTTTGCATGATTTGTTGAAGCCAGACTGGAAATGAKAATTAACTAACCTAGACATGGGATACTAYCTTGTCCGTTTTTACTCCCCAAAAGACTACCTCCAAGCGTTGAATGAGGGTCCATGGGTCATCCTTAGCCATTACGTTATGGTGGGAAAGTGGCGGCCGAATTTTAGACTAGCTTCGGATGCTATTAGCACAAAATTGGTGTGGGTTCGTTTCCCTAAACTCCCTATCGAATTTTTTGATGAGACTATTCTCTCACATGTGGGTAACATGATTGGTTGAGCTATAATGATGGCCACTAGTGGTAGGTATGCGCGTGTCTTGTGTTGAAGTTAGGTTGGGTCAACCTTTTGTACTAAAACTTTATGTCCTAGTTCAAGTGTAGGCAGTAGAATATGAAGGTTTATATTCAATCTGCTTCAAATATGTGACGTATGGACATATGTGGGATGCTTGTCCCTTGCTCAGCAGTCCATGGCAACCAATATGGCAACTGTTTCAAAGCCACCAAGGGCAAACACTGGGGCACAAGGTGAGTCTATTGTTCATTCAATGGTAAGCCTTCATGATGGCTTTGGGCCTCGGATGATTGTGAAACGGCCTGATGACCTCCTGACAATCGGTGGGGCAGGCTGGGCAATAGGAGGGGCACAAGGGACTCCGAAGGCTGGGTGGTAGTTCAAACTCCTAAAAATATAGTGAGAAGATGTATATAGCTGGCTGTGTACAAAGTGATATATTTTTTGGCTAACTGTGAAGTGGGGTTGCGTGCCTCTTGACACATTTTGTTCTTCTTTCCTAAGAGACGTTTCCCTTGACTCTGTGGTCCCTATTTGAGATAGTTTGGTGATAAATACTATATCCAACTCCTGAGTTTATTAGTAGGAGACTTTAATCAGGTAGTGGCAGTTTGAGGAGGAAGAAAAGGGTGCGCTCGGTTAAAATTCGTCAACTTAAATTTTATAGAAGATGGTAGATACATTGCGACTTGTGTGGATATTTAGGGCTTCACAGGGCTGAGAATTTACCCTGGAGAACAAATAAGTGGGGAGAGGGCATACATAATACCCACAGGAGCACATTGAAACAGAGCATGGTGTGTAGACACTGTAGTGACCTTAGCGCAACATCTATTTCTGAAGGTGTTTGTGTCTGAATCCTCATCCATACCTCTTCCAAACATCCATCGTCCATTCCTTGGTGCATTTATATGCCTCACCCCGGAGTCTCTCGGTAGCATCAAACCCCCTTTCATTGAGGGTCCATGGTTTTTTGCATCCACATTTGAAGGGAGTGGTTTAGCAAACCTTGGAGGAATAATGCTAGATCTTTGTCGAAAATCATTGCATTTTTTTACTCGCTTTGGCCATGGGATTCTAGATAAAACTCGATCTATGAAAAATATCTCTCAAAAAGTGGCAAAATCTTTGGCCAGTTGGGGGACATTCAACGATCTTCTTTGTCATAGCCCCCTAAAATTTTTAGCTGTGCTCTAGAGATGGTGTTAATGAGCTGGAATTATGGGACATATTCTAACCAAGAAAGGAAGGTTTTTGGTCCAGTAGTCTAGCGTGATCTGGATCTGAGATGGTGAACAGAACACATATTATTTCCACACAACTAYTATAGCCTAACGTGCCTAGAGCAAAATTAGGGCTTGAGGGATTCAGATGGGAGCTRGACAGCAGATCAAGAGAGACTTCAATCTCTGGTCAGGGAGTTTTACATGAATTTATATCCTTCTAAACCTACTGCGTTGGCTGTACTTCCTCATGGATATTTTAGATACTAAGCCTTTGAAAAAAGGTTAGGGTTGAAACGGGTGGTGCGAACTTGGGAGGTAAATGAGGCGGTGTTCTAGATATAGTCGTGAAGGCGCSTGGACTGGATGGTTTCATCCCATATTTCTATCAGAATTATTGCCATATAACAGGGGGCTTCTGTTATGWAACTTGTCCTGGMAGTAGTCCACATGGGGTGTATTCTGTCAGATCTTTTCTTATTTTGCTTATTCCTAAKYAGAGTCATCCAAAAATTATGGCTTAGTTTAGACTGATTGCATTGTGTAATGCATTGATGAAGGTAATCACTAAGGTGATCGCCAATAAGCTTAAGGTACTAATGCCAAAGCTGCCCGCAATACCCAAGGAGGATTATTCTGGGGGCCCAAGCATCTGATAACATTATTATTACCCATGAAGTGGTCGAAAATGGTGGATGGTGGTGAAGGTCGACTTACAAAAGGCATATGACTAGGTGGAATGGAGTTTTCTTAGATAGGTGCTCACCCAGTTAGGCTTTTCATTTGCCATGGTGCATCTTATAATGTATTGAACTACATCGACTTCTCTGGCCATCTTATGGAATGGCCAACCCATGGATAGTTTTTGACCCTCAAGTGGCATCAGATAAGGAGATCTTCTCCCATCCCATTTAYTTGTCTTATGTGCATGGAGATGTTGACATTTATAATTACCGATTCAATAAAGGAAGGGCAATGGAMGAGCATTAGATTCTCTARAAGTGGCCCTAAATTCTCCCACCTTTTTTTCTTTTTTCTTTTGCTGATGACTTAGTGTTATTTACCAAGGCATTGGGCCAGCAAGCCAGAGTTTTAGAGGGAATAGTCTGAAGATTTTGTGTCTASTGTAGATAAATAKTTAGTTTCTAGAAATCTAAGTTGTTTGTCTCTAGAAATATTAGCTTAGATAGGGCAATATATATTGTCCAAACCATGGGGATTACTTTAATGCGTAATTTAGGTTTATCTTGGAATTCCTTTATTACATGAGAGGGTAACAACCTATACTTTCTTTTATCTTATTGAAAAAGTGCAGAATCAGTTAGCTAGAAAGTATGTTGTTTATCCATAGCTACTTCTTTTATTCAATCCTACAATATTKTCTATTGTGCCTTTTTATACTACAAATTTGCTTAAGCTTCCTCTATCAGTGATCAATATTTCGGAAGGATTATATGAAAATTCATGTGGGGCAAATAGGAGAACTAGAAGAAGTTCYATTCAGTCAATTAGAAATCCRTTTGTGTGCCAAATGAAAGGGGCAATTTGGGAATCCAGCGCCCTAGGTTGGTGAACACCGCTACCTTCTCTACTTCATCTAAACTATTGATTGAAGAACACTTCTTTGCTTCATTTGGGAATTTCATTGCATAGACATTGAATGTGATCTCCTGGTCATGAACTCTTATATTTAATTCTCTTTTTTGCATGTCTATGATTGTTCTTCTCGTGGCAAGRAATGGTCTTCTCAAAAAGATGGGCACCTCATTATCCCCTTAATAGCCTAAGATGATAAWCCACCAGGAATGTGAATTTGTCTACCGAACCTATATATCTTCAATTTTTCCTTTAGGTAGGCAAATGTCTGTATGGTAGCTAAAGTGTCACAATTGTTGGCCTATCCTGAGTTGTTGGAACACAAACATGGGTAATAGGTTGGTACTAGCTTCGAGGATGCATAATGCCCTACCACAATAGGTCTTTTCAATTGAATATGGAATGGTGTAGCTACCTGTATCTTTTAACTTTGGAGGCAATTTGTTTCCCAAGATTAACRTGCACTCTTTGTTAAAGAAATTGTCTCAAATTCCCCTAACCTTTTCCTCTTGGACAAAACATCCTTCATAAACTTGACATATTTTGGCATTTGCTGCAAAGGATCAATGAGAGAGATATTAATATGTAATTGTTTAAGAATATCGAAGAACTTACTGTATTGTTGATCTTGATGCTTCTTTTGAAGACTTTGGGTTGTGCAGCTGAGCTAAATATTCTGCTTTGATGACTCTTCTTGAACCTTCCTCCTTTATTCCTTTATTTCATCTTTAACTTGGATTCTGTTGGCTCCTTGGTTTTYTTTACTGGTACATCCAATTACTTTCCACTTTTAAGTCTRGTGGCCTCACACTGCTCCTTGTCCTCTCTTCTTGGATTTTTTATGTCAYTGGGTRACGTACCTGGTGGTCTAGAGCTTCTTGCTAGAGCAAGCTGCCCAACTTGTGTTTCCAAATTCTTTAAAGASAGTGCTTGGTTCTAGATTATGGCATCATTTTTTCCATGTATTCTTTCAATAGACTATCTAAATTGCTTCATTATTCATGAGATTGTGATCTTTGCTGCTAACCTTGCTACTAAAAACCTGGTGGATATGCCGGCCTTTGCTATTATGGTCGATGATAGTCCTCCCTAATTGCTCYATGAGAAGTTTGGATGATGCCTCCATCTGGGATTGTGTGTGTTAGAATAAGGATTATTGTTCTTACCAAAACTTCCCAAAAAACACACCGGTTCTGGATTACAGGGGCATTTGTCAAAGGTCTGACCTTCTCCGCAATATATACACGATACCCCACTTTRCTAGAACATARGGGCCTGCATATTTTTAATTATGTTAGTTAATAAAGCTACCTCAACCGTTAAAGTTGTCATAACGTCTACTTCATGAACTCCTTCTACTCTMTTTGTTATGGCAAATCTGCTGGATGGCCATTGATAGTTGTCRTTGGCTATCCTCTCCAAGATGTCATAAGATTYATCGTATTTTTTGGCTGACAATGCTCTACTAAAGCATYCACCATAATTCTTGTTTGAGCTTCAAACCATTGTAAAAAGTATGCATTTGTACCTAAATTTGAATGCCATGATGAGTCCATTTTSTCAACAATTCCTTAAATCGCTACCATGCTCCATACTATGTCTCATCTCCAAGCTGTTGAAAAGATATGATGTCATTTCTCAACTTGGCAGTTTTAATAGGAGGGGTATATTTTGTTGAATTTTTTTGGCAAGATCAATCCATGAAATACAAGAATTAAGGAGGTAAAGAGTTTAACCAATCTCGTGCACAATCCATTAAAGTATGGAAATAGCTTCACATGTACTGTTTCCTAAGAGACTCYATGTAATTSAAAMGAATCACTTACCTSCATAAGATGTAAATAGGGATCCTCTATTGGCATCCYATTAAATTGGCCTACCATTTACAAYATCTGGAATATTAGAGCTTAAGTTTGAATTCAGCAACCTGTATTTTTGGTCTAACAAAACCTCAATTCAAATGATGTAGCACTAGTATGACATAGTCCCTTATGACTTAATTGTTGTCATCCGGCATTGCTTAGCACGGTTGTTATTTCCAACTTGCTCGTCTGTGATTCATTTTCTGCAAAAATTCTATGTTGCCTCCTTAGTCTTCTTAATGTCTTCTCGATCTCATGATCAAGTGGCACAACTTTAGAACCTTGCTTATCCTTATGTCGCATGCAAAGAGGTGCACTCCTACTGTAACAAAATATACAATTAAAATGTCAAATGTTCAAGAAATAAGTAACTTTCAGATTATGCTATTGCAAAATCAATCCTAGACAATAGTGCCAAAAACTTGGTGCTGAATGTTTTGTTTGTGATCATTTTGCAATTTATATATGAGTTCACTACGTTCATGCAAAATATACACAGTCAAATAAGTAATATAGTGATAAGTAGATGTTGATCTCACGAGGATTCATGCTATAGCAGTGGTATGATAGTTACAAAGAATGGTTAAATAATTGGTGAAGGTGAATTTTAACTACTAAATACAATTAATTACAATTGATCAGATATTGAAAAGCAAAGATAAGTAAGCAAAAAAGATAATCACTACATGATGGAATTTAGTTACGGATTTATGGATCCCTTAACTAAGTATGATGTTCAAAAGATATAATCATGCATTCTACAGAAATATTCACAGCATAGTGTCAATGTAGTGCTTACATGGGTATATAGACATACCTATGCTAAAGGAATGTTAAAAGCTATGCAAAAAGGGGAGTACGTTCTTCCAAATGATTRGAGCCTCAATTTTCCAGCATTTTGGTCCTAACTGCTACSATCCCTGACATTAGCCACCCTACCCTTGGGCAACTAAGTCCTTAGGCTTAACCGTACTTACTTTCTTCAAGTTCTAACTGTGGTCCCTTAGAAGGAAATTGCTCTCTCACCAGCAACCTTAGGCATAAACTTAGCCTCCGAACATGCTACATTGTTACTCACTAGTACGCATACATCACTCAGATCACTCAATGTTCTCCCTAACTATCTAAGTAATGAATTTGGATCTAGTGTCCAGAACTAATGCTCTAGATTCAAGAGAGGTACTGAACTTAAGCAATACACTCACACTAAGAACCCAAATTACGAGCAAAAACCTGAATATGCAAAAGAGATCATAGTCATTATGCTAGGACAATCATACAAACTGCTCACCCTACCCATGACTTTCCACTAGAATCAATAGCCTATCTAACTGTTATTAACTCTAGCTAAGAATATGGTTTAAAAATATGAATTAGAACCCTTGAGTAAACCATATATATATACACTTAAGTATGCATAACTTTAATTAACACGTCATTAACACTTAAGTTCACCATAAACCCTAACTAAAAATGAAATTAACTCATACTTGTGTAATAAAAACAAAGGATTGATCCAAACAATCTGTTACTCAAATGATCAAATATTCGTTTAACATAACACAAACAGAATGGGAATATAGTAATCAAGTTTAAGAAAACTTTTGTGAAATAGTCATGCACTTCTGCAGTCTTCAATGATGCAACAACTA
>MEJB01000048.1:11984-24978 GCA_001752375.1 Rhazya stricta
AATCAATTGGCTCTGTCACTAACCATTGAAGGGCTGTCATTGTCTTCTATTGATCATAGGAGTAGTTGTTCTCGGGTTGTAGCTTCCACAAAAAGTTTGGAAATAAAGAACATGGTRGAAATCTTTCAAGATTACAAGAATGGCTCTCAAACACTAGAGGCTYCTAAAATGGACTCCTAGATTAGAGGCTCCTAGATGCCTTCTCTTCTTCATTCATTCTTCTATTTATAGTTGTGAATCTTGCAACTTGTTGACCAATGAAATCAAGTTGTTCTTGTAGTCCAATAAGTGTTGTACATGTGGCATTCAAGTGGTGTCTTGATCTAATGAGATGCTTCCAAATGGCTACCAAAGACACAAGAGTTGGAGTGATCCGATTACAACACTCCACATGGCACCGCCAGCTATTTGTAGGTAACTTGTGATCACTTTAATAATTCTTTTGCTTCCTTTTCTTACACTTCAAGTTGCCATAAGATCCTTTATGTCTTTCTTTCTCCCTTTTGGCCTTCAAGCATCACCGAATCATCATATTTGCAGCTCCCACTTGTTGAAAGTTGCTTAAGCGGTTGAGTAAGCTACTTTTCCTTTCCTTGATGTTGCAGCAAATGATGCTATAGAATTACCTTTGAACACTTACCTTTTTCTCCTTTTTCCATAATGTAATTTTCTACACAACATAAATAGAAATCAATGTCTAGTATTTATAATTACATCAAAATCACATTCCTCATATACCATAAAAGATATTATTCATTTATGCTTGATTAGGTTATGAATAATAAGGAATTAAAGGTGAAATTTGAGAAAAATAGCTAAAAATGTGATATAAAATGGTATAAGTTATTCACCTATCATACCCCTAAACTTAAACGATTGCTCGTCCTTGAGCAATAGAAATGAATGAGATAGAAATTAATCCCCTTAAACCTTCAGGATCTCTGCCCCAATTAGTTTCAGTGGTTGTGAATTTGTTTCCACTTTATCCTTGTACTGCAATATTTCAKACGTTACTTGTCCACCAAGTGTTTCATGCATTCTTGAAGTGTAAGTGTGTGTATAGAGCAAAGGCAAGTAAAAGTCAAKTTATGCAAGTTCTTCCAATCTTTAGTTGTAAGACTTAATTAAATGAACCAAAAACTAACCTCACAAATCACAATTTTTCAGGAATAAGGGCTCGAAACTTGGGCATTAAAGAGGCTTTAAACAATGACTTCCTTTAATGTTGGAGTAAGCTGTTCTTATATGCTGYAGCTTTTGCTGCTCTCTTTTYACATATTTCCACTACCATCCTTCATGTCATCCTAGCCTTTTGACGTGTAAATTGACATTGGTGATGAAGGTCCTAGATTACTGAAGTAGCATACCCATGCCTCTTTTTTTTTTTTTTTTTATGCAAAAGCCAATATTGGTGATCAAGTCTCCCATTATTCAGTTACTTAAGGGCAGGGTTCCTTTTGTTCTGACATTTTTCYTTAAGGCTTCCTCCAAACTTATCTTTTTGTGCAATATAAAGCTGTCTCTTCATTGACTCAGTTAAGGTTCCTAAATCCTTACTCGTGAGACATTTAAGGTCAAACTTTAATTTCTTATGCCTTACACTAGTAAAACTACTTACAATTCCCAAAAATTGATCAGCTATGCTCATTCGTGTTAATAATTTTCCCAAAATTGCCCTCATGCACTAAGATTATCATAGATGTCTTCTAGTCAAGAAACCTATTTTGGACAAATGTCACAGCATATAAACACATTAAGCAAAATAATTTCATCACAAGGTCAAATCTCAACATTTTAGCCTTCATAAATTTAGTTACTCCTCATTGATCCAAATTTAATTATTAATCCACATGAGCCTCAAGATATCAACCAAAATACAATTTAGCAATTTTTGAATTGACAAGCATCAAATATTACTAAAAATCAAACTAAAGCCTATTGCCAACAAAAACTAAAACACACTAATTAAGAACATCCAAAACAAAAAGCAATTAAGAATTCATCATCAAACTTCCATCATCAACATTCCAAAAACTTCAGAAAATCCCATCTTCAAACTTTCAACTTTCATCATCAACATTCCAAAAACTTCAGAAAATCCCATCTTCAAACTTTCAACTTTGATTTCTCAAAACTTCAACTTCAACCATCATCTTCCCATCCCTCATTCTTTAATCTTTCTCAAAATTTTCCTTCATTCAATGGCCTCATTATCCCCCCTTCTCTCTTCCTCCTCATCCTCAGACTCTTACTTCTTCTTYATCGATGACCCTAGCCTACTCTGGTTCCTCAACATGCTGCCCAGGGAACTTTGGAAATTTCTCCAATGGCTTGGTGAAGTTCCTTTGCAAGCTCCTCCTCAAGGCCTTATCTCTTTTTTCAGCATCAGCCCTATATTTAAACTACAAGTCGTTTAGTTGGTACATCATCTTTTTCTTCAATTACCTTTATCTGCTGATTCACCATCTCAACCAATTTCTTCAGGTAGTCAGGCTCTTCCTGTGCTATGGCTTTCATCTTTGGGATGGTGGCGCTCTTTCCCATGGTTAGTGGGCTCCTTCTATTCCATACAAATCCTGGGATTTGTGTGCTTTGTGATGGCCCCTGTATTCTTCATGATCTCCTCCTCACTGCCATAGACACCTCTATCTCTAGCCTTCGTACACAACAATGTAATCACATAGGATAATAGAGTTTTCCCTCTTTCTTCTGGGNGGGATGGTGGCGCTCTTTCCAATAGTTAGTGGGCTCCTTCCATTCCATACAAATCCTGGGATTTGTGTGCTTTGTGATGGCCCCTGTATTCTTCATGATCTTCTCCTCACTGCCATAGACACCTCTATCTCTGGCCTTCGTACACAACAATGTAATCACATAGGATAATAGAGTTTTCCCTCTTTCTTCTGGGCACATGTCTTAATCTCTGCATAGATAATCTGCCCACATTTATCAATTTCCCTATCATCAAACAATACAATAACACCATTATTTCACCCRTCACAGTCTAGTTATGAGAGAGGGSCATAAGATAAGTTCTCAAAAAGTGATACCAGACTCTTACCTTTAGTTGCAATGTTGTCCTCATCACTGTCCTAGCACTTTAAGTGGAAATATTCCACTCTGCTTAGTCTACTATCAAAGTTACCAACACCTCGTCCTAACTTTCTTCCTTGAAATCCTTCACATAAGCATTGTACACAGTCTTGATTTCAGACAATCCAAACAGAGTATTGATTGCCTTTGTAGTCACTAGAATACCATTCACAATCACCACATCTCCTTTAATATCACCCAAGTTGGAATTAAACTCCCTTGTCAGTGGTACTATTAGGTCTTCAAGGTGTTCACAAGAAATTGTCCACTTCCTCTAATTGACTATCTCTTGAACATACGAAGGCATTCCCTTCGTGAAACCCTCTTTAAAAGTGAAGCCTTTATCAAGTGGCAACCCTTTATTTTGGTAGATTTAGTCAAATCTGGTGCCTGGGTCTTTTCGGGTAAAAGCTTTAAGTTTTCTCAGATGTTATGCTTGTGTGAGAATGGTGTTAGAAACTGAGGGGAAGCGGTCTACATAGCTAATAAAATTTGGGTATGAAGTTAAAGGTRATGACTTTTGGTTTGGATGTGATGGTTGAGTATTTTCTGGAAAATCATCCGATTAGAGGAATTGGGAGGTTCAGGTGTCCAGATGCACATTTTAGCTGCCATTCCAACTTCTTTTTGAATTTCTTCTCTCTCCACCATGTCATCAATGGATCCTATTTATGTTGTACCATGGTTCTGCTCATGTTATAGCATCAATATCTAATACATRAAATCCTCGCAAGTGTACTAGGTTATATCACCTAACATAAAAATATCGATCCCACGGAAAATTATATCTTGATTACCATCCACTTATAATCCTAAACTTGTAGCCAACGATTAATTGAGATGAAAATTAACTAACAAATAGGTCCTAATTTACCCTAGATGATCACACAAAACTATTTAGAAGGAAAATCAATGGATAAAAGGTCTAAGACACATGAGTTCACCTATTTTTCAACTATGTTATCTAACCGACGCTCTAAATYAGTATATCAAGTATCAACCAAACAAAMCCMAGAATATTTCATATGCTTTCTCAATATATAAACAACCTATTCTTCTAAGTAATTAAGCTAGATCTCTATGCTTAATTTAACCTAGAAAAATGCATKAAATATATGGTCTCAACAATTGCAAAAACCATGTAAATATATCTCTATTTTACATGTAATTCATGACACTTGTTATTTAACTTTAAGAACAATAACAAGGCTTCAATAAACATACATATAGCAAAAATATGGAAAAAGCATAATTCAATAACATAGCATCCGAAAAGGTTACATCATGGTCTTAGAACAAAAGTCTTAGTTCATAATGATTCAAATAAAAGAAAATACAAACTGAAGATCGAGATAGAAAAATGTCACGAAAGATAATAAGTTCGATCAATCTTCAATCCATCAATCTTCTTTTCTTTCTAAAAGGCTCCTTCTAAATGTTTCAATGTGCTTTCTAAGGTCCAATGATGAAGAGTTATGTTTTTGGGTGTTAAGGGGATGTTTTATAGCATCCACAGTCCTTCATTAGGTCAAAAATGAAACTTTCCTAAACTACCCAAAAACTCATAAAAAATTATGACACAATCATAAAATTATCTTATACTCATCAAATCAACGATGGGTTTGACCAAAATAGCRTTGGGTATTTTGAAAATCATGTTACAGTTCAGGAACCATCCACATCGATCAAGAATTGGCATGTATGATGCTAAATTGGAGTCGTTTCTAATGTCTGTATTGGATACCAGTTCTAAGTTTCTCTGCATCAAATGCTGGTTTAGTCTAAAAAGTAGCACCGAATTCCTTTTGGTTTGATGTAACACCAATTTGGACAGTTTGGAGTGCAAAACAACGTCCAAATTGGGTGAAACCAGGTGCATTTCAAAGCTCTTTCTATCCTTCCCCCATCCATCTATGTAGGTTTTGTAGAGTTTGGTTCCATTTTCACCTCTATGCTTCATAAATCCTTTCCTATAAAACTAAATTGATATATATTGAAGTATTTACTCAATAAACCAAAGTTTCATCTACAATTCCATTGAATTAAACTAATAAAACACCCTATAATCTAGATATAAAGTCAATGTATCAAACTCCCAACACTTAAAATTGTTGCTTGTCCCTAAGCACCATACACTTATTTGTGTATGACACAAAAACAAAACAAAGAAAAATATCCAAAATACCCCAATAATCATYGACATTAACATATTCCAATMCACACATCATAGAGTTACRAGTTACTCACATATCAACATTCATCAAAGCATACAGAAAGTGTGTGCCAAAGCCATTCTAGATATCATGAGGAGCAAAATAAATTCATTAACTATGAGTTATAGATAATRTAATAACTCRATCAACCCATAGCAGTACTCTTCATACAACTCTCCACAAATCAAAGTAATGCAAATCAACCAAAATCATGTAGGACTTTTCAGCTTGTAATGTTAGGGCAAGGGATTAGGCTATCAAATGAAATATCGATAATATATCAAAAACAAAAAGAGAGCTTATGCAAACAGAGGTATAAAGTATGATAAATATGAAAAGGTTTYCTATTTACTAATCTTTTAGTCAACACTTGTCTCATCACTTTTTCTAAATATTTTCTTTTTCTATCATCYYGACATATGAATATCCAATTCTCTTCCCACATGTGAGTGCATTTTATGCTCCATCTCACAATTCTTTAACAATCATCATCAATATTCTCCGATATCATCAACTTGTTCCCATCTCATTCACCATATTCATAAAAATTACGAACAAAAGCTCACAGGAAAATGTCATTTTGGGGTAGTTCAAGAGACGCAAGTGTGGAACTAAAAAGCTCAAAATAGGAACTAAGGGGTTGAGACTTTATTCTGTACACAACAAAGGTCAAAGGTCCAAATAAGGCCTATTTACCATTCATCTCTGTAAATTCACAATATCTATATTTCTCTTGAGAATATATAAGTAAAACTAGAATGTCAATTCCCCTTATCCAGCCCTCGTAAGCTAAGAATTAAGCAAAACACACTCGCTAATACAAGAAGTGGAAAAGATGCTCATAATGGCGAAAAAACATGGAAAGATGACTTAAAGCTAGTACTTAAGATCACTAAAGTCATGGTATCATATATCCAACATCTAGAACTAAGACAAGACATTACTAAGACCATGATCTACTAAAACCAATAAAACTATAACTAACTATGAAAGCAAATAAATTAAAGCAAAGAAACTCCCTCACATCTAATCTCAACATTGTCCTCAATGTATAAAATAGGAAGGAGAAAAAGAGTAAAAGACAATAATGCTTCCCTAATTTCCATGTTGAGGCTTGGGTTACCTCCCAAGAAGAACTTATTTATTGTCTTTAGCTAGACAACCAAGAAAACTATTCAAGGAGGTTTCTTCAGTTGAGGTGTAGCCTYTGCTACCTTATTCCTCTGTATTTTCTTTGCTTTCRCTTTCGTGGGCTCACCTTGAATTTCTCCACTCATCTTGACTTTAGAATCTGTAGTATTTAGATAKCTCTTCAATGTATCATGCAATGCTCTTTTCTAAAAATTAGCTTCCAAAGATGTATCAATAGTAGTAATAAATGAACAAGAAACAATTTGATAAAAATATTTCATAGTCTTGAAAACATCAAAAGTTACTTGTTCATCGATTACCCTTGAAATCATTTTACCTTGTTGCACATCAATTAAGGTCCCATATGTTTCCATAAATGGTCTGCCTAAAATAAAAGATACTTCCCTATCCTCCTCCATTTCCAGAACAAAATCAGCARGAAAAATGACTTTATCTAGGTTTATCAAGGTATCGGCAATTATTCCTCTAGGATAAATTATAGACCTATCAGTAAGTTGCAATGAAATTGTTGTTGGTTTGAATTTTTCAATTCCAAACTTTTTAAAGATAGAGATGGGCATCAAATTTATAMTAGCTCCTAAAATGTCCTTGCGTTCATCCGATTCTCAAATACTATCTCAGAGGTCTCTATTTAGAGTTTAAAGACGGGTCTTCATTATTCCTTTAGCAATGCTTTGGGCAGAGTTCACTAACTCACTAACCATATATTCTTAACTTTTTAAAGATAAACAGGGGCATCAAATTTATACTAGCTCCTAAAATGTCCTTGCGTTCATCGGATTCTCAAATACTATCTCAGAGGTCTCTATTTAGAGTTTAAAGACGGGTCTTCATTATTCCTTTAGCAATGCTTTGGGCAGAGTTCACTAACTCACTAACCATATGTCTATGGGAACGAATAATAGTTACTAATTGTAAACAATAATAAGTTATCAAAAGAAACTAAGAATGGCTTTTGACCTCATTAATTACTAAATGATTCCTTTGACRTCTCAAAAGACTTTAAYTGATTGTTTACAATTTAAACAAGCTTAACCTTAACTTGACAAAGCTTAACCTTAACTCAACTTTGTCAAGCTTTATTACCTCGATTAAGGATCCCAAGAAAGCMATTTAAGAAAAGAGAGTAAGATTTACGCTCCAAGAACTAAACAACTCATGCACATTTGCTAAACTTCTCTTCACAAAATAAGAATTAAGTTGGGAACAAAGTAAACTTCAAAGAAAACTTAGATAAATGGACAAAACGATTAACAAAAAGGTAGGAGAAGATTGTCATTTGATCTCATCTTAATAAAACAGTRAAAGATAATCTATATGTGGGTTCTTTTGTCGAAGGAAAYCCTTAATCTCTACTTGAAAGCTTGTAAAATCTAAGACTCTACTCTATTCTATTCTAACTTCTATTCTACTCTTTAACTAGCTATGTACTTCCATTCTCCCTTCTTGTTCAACTGAATTCTATTTATATAGAAAGATCTGGAGATTGGTTGGCATTGCTGTTGTTTTCACAAAACATCATTCTTTATCTTTGCTTATATATTTTAGGAAATCTGAATCTCGCTCGTTCTTCTATGCTTTAGCATTTCAGRTAAAAGACTGAAGTCAACTTAAACCAATGGTCAAATGTATTTTTAGCTAATTTTTCATTAAATGCAAAGGGTTATTCTTTTGTAATGTGCTATACATGCTGTACTTTGAATTCTTGGGTTCCGACGTGAATGCTGTAGCATTTTTCTCTTCCTAAACTTAACTTAGACTCTTTGGGTATGTGGCGCTTTCGTATCAACATAAGATAGTTGTCCTTCTTGTCTTATTCCTTCTGTCCATTTTTCTTTTGTCCTTCTTATCCCCTTGACCCAACAGGGACCAAGGTCAACTTGAACAAATCTACTTTAAGTCCTTTATTTGATCCTTATCTTCCACATGTCATGCAGATATTTATGTAGTGCTTCTGTCAATCAGTTTTTATTGTGCAGCATTATCTCATCTAGAATTCTTCCTTTTCTCCTATTAAGTCTAGCAATGCTCTTTTATTATTCCATGTTCCCCTCAATTTGTTCTCAAACGTGTTGATACTGTAGCATTATTGGCATTCTTACAAATACCTTTCAAAATTAAGCTTTTAGCCAATAAATAAGCACTTTAAGTTCTATTTTAAGCTACAAGCATTCTAACTCTTATTATCTAAAAACTACAAAAAAAATACTATTAATCATAACTAAAATATTGAAATAATTAACACAAAATAGGCCAAAATAGGTTCAAAATGAAATATTTTCTAAACGTATCACTTTACTGCATCGTTAGCAAACCTGTGTGCTTGATTTGTACTTGTACTTGCAAGTTCGGGTCTCCAAATTCTCTGTTCTGGATAGGTGGTTGGCTACTTGATTCTTTGCCCATTTCTATCTTTGATTTCCAGATCAAATTCTTGCAATGAAAGTACCCATTGGATGACTTGCTTGGCATTCTTCTTCGTTTGATGTTGCTTCATCAACATTCTCTCGAGTAACTCTTTAAAGAACCTCTCAATAGTTCTTGCTCTCTAATGGAAAGATATACTCACATTGTGCCAAAAATTTCATTCACACTAAAACCTCAAAATTTAGAAGTCATCTTCACCACTTCGACAAAGAAACTTAATTAASATATAAAATAAAACAAGAATGCTTATTGATGATCCTAGAAAACAATAACAAAAATAGCTATTGCAACACAAGCATCCAAATTTTTAGGACTTGGGAAAGATCTAATATAGAAACAAGGTCCACAACTTATGATTTATTTATAATAGTTAGAAAGTGAACCCAATTTGACAAAGACTCATACCTCTCAGTATCTAAATTTTTACATTAGAAGTTGGAGCAAGTTCTATGYAGAGAATWCTACAAAAAATCATGGAAACTGAGATACTCCTAATTTCATCCAAATTGCAATATCCAMTRTAGTTTTCAAGAAAAATGTGCAACAAAATTAACACATTTCGCCCACTATATAAACAATYATTGGCACCATAATTTTGCCTAATAAAGACAAATAAAAAATCACTTTTAATAAAATGCCCACTAACCAGGATCTTCACTCTTCATGATGAATTCTAACACATCCCAAAATTAGATGACCTTTTCTCAGATTCTTACCTTTTCTTGATATACATAGCTCYGCTAACGATACCATCAAGAAGACTATGCAAAAGTTCAGGGCATCTAGATTATGGATACATATTTTTTGTAATAATAATTTTAGATATTTTGTTATTTTTGTACAATAGGTAAATGATTTTTTTCCTATTCAGATTATGAGAAGGTCATGGCTGGTTAGAGAGACCATCTTCTCCTACTCTCTCTTTCCATTCAACTATGGGCTCTCTRCTTCTTAGCTAAGTGTGAGGCTAAGCTAATGTACCAAAAGCAAGGGAACTTCAAAATTCATACTTGTGATTTGTAAAAATACCTTGATTTTGTGCCGTAGACCATGGTAGGATAGCCTTTTTACCTTTTCAAACGGCCGCTTCAAGGATAAGGAAACGAAATCCTCAATTTTCTCCTCGATCGACATATTCCAATTTCGAAATCGTTCAGTGAAGTCTAAATTATGATATCTTCAATCCAACTTTGGTTTTAGGCCATTAAGCATTTAGTATTAGCCCCATTAAGAAATCATGAAATGGGTTCATGTCATTTGAGGCTTTCTTTTTTCATTTTAGGTGGGTTATTGAGTGCGTTCCAGTCAATCAAGCTATAGGCCGTTGAAAATTTGGGCCTACAAGAAAAATAGTGCRATCATTAGACCGCATTGGGCTCATATCAGTTCCCCTTTCATAGACATAAGTCTGCTAATTAAACCAATAAAGAACGCTATGCAAAAGTTTAGGACATCTAGATTAGGGGGATAGATTTTTTTGGTAATATTTATTTTAAATATTTTTTAATTTTTGGTACAATAGATAAATAATTTTTCTTATTYAGATTATGAAAAGATCATGATCAGTCACAGAACCGATCTTCTTTCACTACGTCAAAAACGATCTATCATGACGCTTCCAGCAAATGTTGCTATAAATGATTTTTAGTGATCAATGATGATGTTTCCATTAGATGTCTTTATATGCACAYTTGAGATGACATTTGACAAGAACATTTGTACAAACATTGACATATTGCTGTCTACCTCGACGTTTGTAACAACATTTGTTCAAACATCTTTATATGTTGACTTTAGACAATACTTTCCAATGATATTTCCATGATAAGTTGACATAAACATAAGATTTGCCAAAATTATATATATGTCTGTTATAATGTCGTTACAAATAAGAATTTGAGGCAACATATGCCGACGATGTTTGGCCTTTAGTTGCAATAAGACGGGATACAACGACTTTCATATATCGTTTTTCAAATGCTCGGATATGTGGAATTTATGCAACATTTATAGATGATATTTGCAATATGTATTGTCATTGTATGCCGAATTTTATATATGTTGGGAGGAAATGTCATTATAAATAAGAATTTGAGATGATACATGTCACTCCCCACTCCAACTCAACCCTTTAGGTTCGCCACTGGTTGAGACGAGTATTTGCAAATATGGTATTGCCATTTATGCCAAATTTGTATAGTATGTGGTAGAAATGTCCGTAATTACATAAGAATCTTGAAGATGACATGTCACTCCCCGCCACTCGGCTCGTAGGTGCCACTGGGGGTTTTTGAGGGACGAGTCCACAGCTTATCGACTTAGTCAAACTTAACTCAACAGAAACCAAAAATAAATCATAAGTCCAAAATGGAAATTTACAAAATCTCAAAAGGATGAAATAAATCTAAAAATTACAAATTCTAGGACATGTTGACAAGTACAAACTTCGGAGGTATGGATACCATTAACAATGAATCCTTAAATTGGAAAATAAATGGCCAAAATATAAACTGGCCTTGGTAAAGTTTTTGTATCACCCTTTGCACCACTTATTCATCCCGTACCTGTAACTAAACATGTGAGAAAAAAGTGAGCTAGTGTGATGACCTTTGAAAACTCTCAATCTTGGTCCACTAGGTTTGCTGTATGAGCTTGTGACGACCGACCTCACATAGGTTGCCACTGGGGGCAGCTATACGGGCAATCCGACTTTTCATCGACAGCTCAATAAACTTGAACATTTCAAGCATCCTATAACCATAAAATAAAATGTTGGAACGTCTCATTAATATAATATATCTTATATCATTATACTCCTAACTTATATTAGATACTAAGCTCAATCAGTTACAATCCTCGAAAATAGAAGTACAAACTCTTTTGATGATATAATCTGTATAGTACCAACTACCCTAACCATTAATAAATTTATTAGATTCTCCAGGCCTTCCATAGATCTATATACGTTTAACACTTTTAAGCTACAAGTCTCTTGACCCTCTCTAAGCGTCTGTATGTGTCACTAAAACACGTTGGATTTGAATCTGAACTATTACTTAGGTGAGTTCCCCGTGCATGTGTAAATATATGCAAAAATTTTTAGTAGAAAATATTTAGAAACTATGGTACTTTAAAGTTCGAATGAAAAGAGCCAAATATTGTTTGTAAAACCACTATCTCTTTAGAAACAGCTTGGAAGATTTCATTGCTGAGACAAATTAACATGCTAGTTTAACAAAACATTTCATGGCCAAGGATAGGGTTAAGAGAATAAAACCTTAATTTTAGGAGACTCAATTACAAGGTTAAGAATACCAACTTTATCTCTTCCATGTTACATAATAGATGTCATATTCAACAATCCCCATTGGGCAAAAATAAAGTAAAGCCCAGCTAGCCCGTGGGCTATTAGATGTCACCTGCCCCTTTAGTAAAACACCTCTAACAAGGGTACAATTGTCCACAATTATCCGTGGGTAGCTCCTTGCCCATAAGATATGATCCTTAGTTTTACCATTTGAACAACTCTCAAAGCCACTGGTCGTCACAAGCAGCTCAAGAGGTCCTTCACTTAGGAACCAAATCGAGTGCAGTATTTGCCCAGTGGCTAGTACTTGGAGTCACCGGTTGTGAGTACTTAAATAATTACATTACGTACACTATTCCAGTCTATCTTCAATAACAATTATATGCACAAGTAAAACAATGAAATCTTGGACTCATGGGATTACTCCAATGCCAGTCATAAAGAACCTCGCTATCCCTGATCCAAGTTTTTATACAATTGAGTAAACAATGTGGTTTCGAATGACACAATTCATGTGATAATCATGTTGATATAAAATATATAATGCGTAAAATTATTTCGAAATAACATGTATAATAGTTCTCCAAAGAGTTTCGAACAGTATTCTTGGTTTAAAACTTTGAAGGTCTTGAAACATTTTCTGAATACGATTAATAAAAATCACATATTTAGGAAAGTTTTATAAATGAAAGGACTTCATGGTAAGAACATTCGAGAATCTTGAACGTACTTTTTCCACAGAGGTAATAAACTCACTTCCGGTGGAAGTTCTATCATCGAAGGCCTCACCTGCGCTATCTTT